>CM076582.1:558911531-559285652 GCA_034641835.2 Pinus albicaulis
GAATGGAACCTATGAAGGATCCAAGTAGTCAGGTATAAATGGTGAGAAACAACACCAATTGTTTCAATGAAACTTGCAGGACAAGCCGATGATAATCATTCAGCTTGAAAAATTACATGGGGAAAGGAAGCAGATAATTCCTCGTGATGATATGGTAGGTGGGTCTATAGGTATGCAAGAGAACATCCATAAAGATTAAGGGAAATAAGGTGTAGACAATCTTTCACTAGGACATCCATGTTTGACAACCAAAGAGAGTGGAAAACTTATCCCCGCATGTGGAGAAGGCCAGGAAGAACACATTCAAGGGGAATAAAATGAGGATTTAGTAGTAATAAACAAAAATGATCAGAATGAGGAGAAACATGACATCCATAATGTGAAATTTGAACCATTCCTAGAGATTCGGTCAAAGCCTCAATTTGAAGTTACAGTCATTGGGAATTTGATGCAGACAGGTACATAGACATTCAACAAGGTACCAGAACTGCCAATAGAGGACATTCAGGAAAATATCATGAATCTAAATCCATACCTTATGATGTTGAAGTAATGAGTTTGGGATGTCCGAGATACTTTCTTATAGGAGAATAGGAAAATTGAGGTGGTCATAGGATTATGTGTCGAGTCAACATCCAATCTGTCTAATGTTGAGGAAGGAATCAATCCCATTACAAGGTAGCAAGAAGAGTATAGTTGGGAGTTCTAGGTAATCCCTCTACAATAGTGCATAGATAGGACTTGGAACGCTACCAACCAGCCTTTATACATTGATGAGAGTATAATAGAATTCTACAAATGGATCATGTCGGGTGATCTAGTGGAGCAACATAAGTTGAGCATCAGGCAAAATTATGATAGTAAAATTATTCCATGTGAAAGAATTCATGCATTATATACTTCCCACGAGATGGATTGGTGAGAGATTATGAGTTGGAGCTTTATCGATGGGATACCATTAGCCAATGGAATATTTTAGCTTGGGCCCTTAAGCATGGGAAATGCTGGAATTTTGAGACGGTATCATAAGTCATAGGTCCTAGGACTTATGTGGTGTTGGGATCTAGGAGAATCCATTGGGGGATGGATCGAACTAAGGATTGTTTGAGATACAGGTGAATTTATCAAGGTAAGGATTTACCGGAGGATTCTTTGGGATCCCGACATCGAAGGATCCATTCAGGTTCATTTAGAATGGAGGCATGAAATAAAACACTAGGTTGTATGGGATACTGGTATCAATGTACATATGCTTATGTTGTGGATAGAATTGTATTCCTTGAGGGCAGGAAATATTTGGGCTGGAGGATTTTTAACATTTCATTTTCTAGACATGGTCAAAATGGACGGAATCCACCCATCGTACTTATGATGGTATTCACCCATGGTATCTACCCATGGTTTTATCCTCCATTTTTCAGGGGAAAATAATAAAATAAGGTTTCTAGAGAGTCTATCAAGCCTATAAAATTTGATAGGACCTAGGAATTGAGATCATCTTATGTTATTTATCTATTTTTCCTTTGTTGAAAAATTAGGAAGGTCAGTTCTACTTTGATCCCAGGGAAAAAATCCCTACCGGAGTAATTTTTATGGTGGATCCATCCAGTGCCTATCATTGTCTTTCAATGTTGTCATTTCTCATTTTATTAACAAACTTTCATGCCATTGGCGAGGGTTTATTGTATTAATTATTCTGGCATGTATTATTTGAAGTAATTAATTAAAAAAGTGGGTTATGTTCCGAATCCCTTATGTGTTCCAGTTTTTGTTGAAGGCTTATATTAACCAGAACAATATAGTGTGCTAGATCGGTCGAAACTTTTAAGCTTTTTGATATTACATTAATCTTAAAATTTATACCAATCTACTCTCT
Source organism: Pinus albicaulis (assembly GCA_034641835.2). Classification (NCBI taxonomy): domain Eukaryota; kingdom Viridiplantae; phylum Streptophyta; class Pinopsida; order Pinales; family Pinaceae; genus Pinus; species Pinus albicaulis. Next base: position 558,913,408 of record CM076582.1, read on the forward strand.
TTTTATTAGATTTGTCACTTTGGTGATGGGAAGACAATAGAGTTTTAACTTTTCTCTTCATGATGTGGTCATTAAAGAAATACAATTTTTTTTTTTTTTTTGGAAGATTTGATCATATTTCTTGGTTATACACATTCATTGGTTTTTACACTTCTTTAGGTTCCTACTTTATTGCACATGCTGAATTCTTGAATATATTTTTGCATAAAATATTTAGACATGAATTATAGATATCTGCAACAGTTGAGACAACCAAATTTGGTGCTTGATCTTCCTAAAGTTTCTTACATGAATATCCTTTTCCAAAATTTAAGGTTGTGTGTGCTATCAAATGTTGTAAGATGGTACATAGTGAGCTCATCCCATTTCTGACTCATTCATTTTCAAGGGCTAAGTATGCACTCACCTTTAGTGATGACTTATGTCTCTCTTGGTTGTAATTTATTAAGTACAATAGTGAGATATTTATGGTATTTAATACCTTTAAAGATTTTACTAAGCAACAATTATCCCCTAATATGCAAAAAATGTCGAGAAAAGTGGGGGGGGGGGCGGGGGGGTATGACAGGCATGAATTCAAATATTTTGTAGAAAATATGGTACTCAACGTCACTGTGTATACCCTCCAGCATAATAGTCACTGAAAGAGTGGCTAACTGTAAGAACATAACCCCTTCTTTATAGGCTAAAAAAATGAATTGTAAAAATTAAATTCAAAATCACATGCCTAGTAGGGAAGTGTTGAATATAAATCCAAAGGAAACTTGGAAAAATCTTAAGCCCAATGTTTCGTCTTTTAGAGTATTTTCCAATCAAGCATGCACCATAAGTCTAGCTGACAACTGCAAATCTTTTTATATGAGCCAATTACTTATTTTTGTTGCTAAATATGAAAATGTGAAGGTATATTGGATACTTGATGACATTTATACAAATCCTTGTTTAAAATGGTTGTCCACTTTGCTGAGTAGTTCGAGTAAACCATTTCGTCTACATCTTCCACAAATTCTCTTGTAAAAGATGGTGAGAAACTGGCAAAACTTGATCAAGGATGAATTTGAAAATGATACTTTGTGAACTAAAAAGGCCTAATAGATATGGTTATGAGACAACTGATTTTAGTTACTTTTCCATTGACTCATTTTTTATTCTAACTAAAAAAACATAATCCCCAAGTTTGTACCAAACCCTAAATGCTAACTAGAAATATGATGCATAGGACTACCAACATTTCAATAAAAAAAAGGACTAACCATAAAAGTATTAGTCACCTTAGAAGCAGTAATCATAAATTCAAGTATCTATACAATTATATACAATATATTCTTAGGAATTATGGTTCAAGAAACATTTTGGGAATGAAATAATGAAGCTCATGTTTGAAACATAAGAAACCATGATGCTTCTAATTGAAACATATAAATACAATGATATAAATAAAAAGTATATAAATACAACCTTGGAAATATTTAGTTGCTACTGAAAGAGACATGTTTGCATAACATAAATGTAATATGGCAAGTGCATATTTATGCCAAAAATAAGACATGGTGGATGACACAAATAGAAGTAAAGTCTCCTAAAGAAAATCAAACAATTTGATATAAGTAAAGTCTCCTGAAGGAAATCACACAATTTGATACAAAAGAACTAGGGTTTGACCCTAATTTCAATTACATACCAACAATATAGCTAGAAAAAACACATTTATACTATTATAGCTTAGAATCTGTGTGACTCTTGGTTAAAATCATAATCATAGAGACCGGGATGGATACATATTAGCATCTGGAATCTATTACAAGTTAAAGTCTTCAAATTATTATAAAATGCCATTTTGTTTGGTAGAAGCTACAATTACAAAAATCTAGTTGTCTTACTAATACAAAATGTCATTTTTCTTTTCTCAAGTTAAATCCAAGCATTCTTTTGACTATTACAAATTTCCATTTATTTAGCTCAATCTTCAATTACAAGATTCCAAACATTACAATATATCATTTTTTTTTCTCATGCTAAATCCGTACAGCCTTCTAACTATTACAAAATGTCACTTTGTTTTTCTCATTCTAAATCATTACAGTGTTCTAACTATTAACCTGCTTTGCAAATATAAATAGCAAATAGAAAGGTCATACTATGTTCACAAAAAAATAAAAAAAATGTCATTTTGTTTTGCTAAGATTAAATCCATCCATTTTTCTTACTACAATTTATTTTTGGTAAATGCATGTTGTAATTAACTACTATATACTCAAAAGTGGTATTGGTGGTGCTTACATGCATAATTATCTATACTGATTGTAATTACTCAAACAAAAAAATCACTAATAATCATCTTTTACATATAATAGGTAGAGAATAAAAAACTATTTGAAAATAAATTCATGAAGAAATTTACTCCTGTGCATTAGAATGGAATCATCCTTATTCTTTGTCTAAATTTTTGTTTTGCACGGGAACCACCTCACCTTTATGAAGAGATCCGTCTGAAATAAATGTAAATACAGATCTTTTTTGATATTATGATATTCTATTGAAGCCCATAAAAAAATAAACCAATAAAAACAACAAAATCATGACACTAAAACACACCAAATTTAGTTTACATGTATATAACACGAAATCATTATAGAAACTTAAACTCTAAAAAGCCTATTGTTCTTAGATATGGAGATGATAAATATGCACATCACCATAGGAATTATGCAAAGTTCTAATCAAATGAACCCAAAAAATGAGAACATATAAAAATTTATGGGAATTAAAATAATGTTTCTTTTGTTATGATGCAAATTATTCGGTACCTTGAAGTGATATGGAAAATTAGATATTCTAGGAATTGAAATTCCAAATTGACTCATAGAATCGTGGATGTCCCATGAAGGCATGTGCATGGACACCGGACACCGAAAGTACCATTAAATCTCTATTTACTCCATTTTACCATATTCTGGGAACTTTAAAAGTATGGATGTTGAAGCACGTTTCTCCAAGAATGAAAACCAACCCCATTTATCATCTGAATCGTAGCAATTTAAGCTTTTTTAACATGAGCATACAATTTTCATGTAATACAATTTTAAATATATTCTACTCAATAACTCCGTAAACTCAACTATTCTTTTTCAGAGATCCAAAACACAAATTACATAACTTTCAACATTACAATTATTGAAATATGATTGTAAGTTTAACCTGTTCACACTGAAACTATCCATAGGAAAATGGTTACATGGAAAAGGAAAAACGAATAAATACTGCATATACAGTGTGCAAAATTTCATTCAGTACAATTTCCACGTTAACACTATAGAATTTCCGCATTAAAATTTTCACATTAAAACTAGAGTCTGTTTGATATCCAAACAATTCGTATCTGCTACTTATTTTGAACTTTTCAACCAACAAATCATTACTCCTCAAATATTTAAAAACAAATTTGGAAAAAGAACCATTATTACACTCCTTTTAATGCTTTATTAATAGAACTCACACATAATGAAAATTTCCAAGCGCATTGACTTCTAGAAATATAAAAATAAATTTAAAAATAAATTTCATGGATGCCTGTGCATCACACATATCCCAGATTTTAGGTTTCAGAGAAATGATAATTCCAGTCCAAAATATTCACTATCAATATCTTGAACTTGGATTCAAACATTGAACCCAAATATCTGTATTTTTAAAACCCATTTGTCTATACAATGAGCGTATGGTGAATACAAACCTATTTGGAATCCAACATTAAACCCAAATATCTTTTCTTTTATATATGTGTCCATTTAAAATTTGAAGGTTCAATTTTAACTTGCAAAATTACACACAGTAATCACAAAATCAAAACAATACAAACTAAAAACAACATGAAACAGAATGGTCTCACCAAACTTCCCTATGAAAATCCAAGCTTCCCACTAAAAATCCAACAAAGAGAAGGTATAACTACTTAATCAGCATGCAAGATATAACTAACATCGACAAGAGGATATTGATGCAAGATATAACTAACATCGACAAGAGGATACTGATGCAAGATATAACTAACATCGACAAGAGGAAATTTGAGTGTTTGGGTGCTTTTCCAACATATAAGACAAGAGCGATTCCCACTCGCTTCTTTCCTCCTTTGGCACTGATGGGTTTATCATCACCTGTAGGATTTCCAGTATTCAGTGACAATGGCTCTATTGGGTAGGTGAAGAAGTACCTTTCCTTCTCTTGGAATAAGACTTCTCTGTACATGAGGGTTCCCTCCTTACCTGGTCTCTCATAAAATGCGTGGCTAGACTCACTGTGACTCTACCTATGGCCCTCATACATGTATGTTGTGATAGCAGCCGTAAGATACATTTTGACCTGGAATTTTGTTTTTAAAAACAGTGAAGGGAGGTCATACTAAGTACATTTTGATGATCCCCTTCAGAAAAGAGAACATGAGCCTGATATTCTTATAGAAGATACTATGGCTCAGCAAGAGGAAATTTTTAATAAAAAGAAACATGGTTATAAATTATGCCCTTGACGAAGAAAACTAGTTAGCCTTGAACACAGAGAATGGTAGGTGAACATAACACACCAAACTGGTAGATGAACAATATGTTGGAGAGAATGTGTTTCACTGATTTCCTTTAATGGAAAGTGAGCTTGATAACAGTTAGTTATATCCAGTTCATATAGCTGCACAAATTCTCTTCACTATATATAATAAGCAGTTTTTTTTCCTCTCTGAAAAGGTCTGATAACAGTTCCATCACATATGAAGAAGAGAGGTATATGTCACATATCAAGAGGGGAGGTATATCTCAGTTGATATTAAAGGTATTTCTTTCAAAAAGTTGTGTTTCGACGATGTGGTTGGCTGATTTTATTTAATAAAGTGAGCTTGATAACAGTTCCATGACATAGGAAGAGGAGAGGTATATGTCAGTTGATATTGAAGACATCTCTTTCAAATATTTTGTATACTTGTTGAAAATATCTAGAAATGAAAGAAAATGACCATGCTCCTGCACCTTTGATAAAAAAGGATGACATCGAGAAATGAAAAAGGGTAATATTATGAGAATATTGGTCTGACCAATGCGATAGAAAAGAGCACTATTCAGATTCTTAAGCGACCATTTTACCGTCCTCGAAAAACAAGCAGCGTCAGAATTTATCCACACAAATGATGGAATTTCTGAACAATTTCTTAACACACTGAGGAAATAAAACTCCTCAACTCAACACAAATATTTAATTAAAATAAATGCGGATAGAGATATGCAGAACATAAATTTCATTAATAAAAAAAAATTGGACTGTTACAAATGATATCTTCAGAACTGTTGCGTTCTGGATTTACAAAATAACTTCTGCTGCTACAAAACATAGCTCTTCAGTTTCTGGCATACCCTGCTTCCAAACACAGCTTGTTGCTCTATGTCTTCTTTCTCTGTGTCTCTCTGTCCTCTTTTTTCAGTCTTCGGACTCTCTCAAAACAATACACAAAAGAATACAAAGTAACACAATATAATGCACTCACGGCATATATATATATATATATATATATATGAAACATTACAATATTATGTATTATATATTATAAATATCTCATATTTATAATATATATAACCAACGTTAAAACTCTAAATGTATTGTGGTAAAAAAAACAACTAACTCAAAGTCAAAAATAAAACTTACGAGGCAAATACAAATTAAATCAAAACTTTATGTGCTAAGGTTAAAAACCTTATTCCCTTTATGCTTTCCTGGGGCTGCTTGAAGACCATTCAACTGAGTTCCATTCACCTCCCGGAACTGCCATGGTGGGTCCCAAAAATGGGTGATGTCGTTCATTTTAGGGTTGTCTTCCACTTTGCTGCTGAAGCTTGCTACGCCCCTCGAATGTTGTTGCCTCTACGTTAAATGGAGATGGTGGGTGTTCAATGCGGTAGTTGAGTGCGGATAAGAATATGGGTGCAAATACTTGAATGCGGGAGGTTTCTTGTGGATCAAAACTAGAGATTTTCACCGCTTTTGCTGTCATTTCGCAAATTCTTGCTGGTGTTTGCAGTCTTTCAATCTCATCAAATTAAATTTGCCGTTTGTGTAGGCAGTTGGAATTATATCGACAAAGTCAATGGGGTTTTTTGAGTCAAAACACGAGAGAGATATAATTAACATATTTCATCCAAAAGTAAAGGCATAGGATAAAAATTGACCAAGAACAGAGTAATGCGCAATGCGCAAACCTAATAATATATTTTTTATCATTTTTTCCCCAAAGTAAAAAATACTTCTGGTTTTATATTTTGTACTTCTTTTATATATATATATATATATATATATATTCGTGAGAGTCAATAGAAACTACATCGCTTCCTACGCACTGTAAAACCAAAATTACAGATGTTTCACACCATAAAAACTCTAATTTACGTGCAGGTTGAATACCTCCAAAACACTGGCAGAGAAATAAAATTATGAATTCTATTAGAAACATAAATTTCACCATCTATATATGACGTACATTTCACATTCTATATATAGCGACAAGCAAATTTATTAATATTTTTTTCACCTTTTTTCACCTTCTGTATATCGCGACAAGAAAATTTTTTAATAATTTTTTTAATATATAGTTGTGTGATTTTCATATTGATTGCGCGCAATATTGAGCATATAATTTTGCATTTGATGAGCATACTCAATATAGTATTCACCATCTTTAATTTACTGATTGTTTGTTTCTTGCAGATATGAAAAATAGTAAGCCAGTCAAAAATTAAATTACTTCAGTGTTGTTGGATTCTTTTTGTACTCCAGAAATGACACCATCAAATTCATTTAATGAAATAGATGGAATTGTTTCCAACATCTTATACAGGTTTTGTTTTCTGTTCCAGAAATGACAATCAAATTCATTTAATAAAATAGTTCGGATTATTTTCAACCATCTTCCAAAGCTCTCAAAACTTGAACAGCCGACGGAGTTATTTGAATAAAGCCAAGAACAGAGCTTTAATAAATACATTTATACGATGAATATGGAGTCATTGTCAAGGCCTAGCCTTAACATAAATGAATTCTCAAAATCTTTTGCCCCGATTAGGGAATCTGTGTGGCTCTTGCCGAAAATCATAATCAGAGAGACCCTGACCGCTCCATATTCACACCACGAATCCATAACAAGAGAAAATGGAGTTGTTATCAATGAAAACCAGGAAGGGAGTGGTGAGCTTGCCTACAGGAATAACGAAACATATAAAGGTTGTAGCGTAGCTTACCACTTTAGGAGACGATACTAAAAGAATTTTCATCAGTAGTCCTTGAAGCTAGTTACCTAGACCAGAGAACTCCAGCAAGAAACCCTACAAATGGAGTCACCATTACCAAACCAAACATGGTGCGAAACCCAATAAATGGAAGTACAGGAATGACTTACCTGGAAAAGATCCTGCATTATACAAGACTACTGGTAGTGAAACAACCACATCTGAACCCTATTGATCAGAAACCAGGTAAAAGATCCCGCATTATACAAGACTAGGGTAGTGAATTAACCCCATCTGAACCTTATTTATCTTAAATCATAAACTGTAAATAAAACTTATAAACTGTTCAAGGTAAATCGTTGGTACCCATCAGATAAGAAAGAAACATTTGGGTTTATCTTGAAGGACGGAGTCAGGACTCTGGCAGCTTTTGTCCTGGAAATCATAAATAGGACATGGATACCACAACAAAAAAATGTTTCACACACCAATTTAATTTCTAAAAACTAACATAATAAAATTTTTAACTACCAATAAAATTGTATAGTCAAAAGTAATATTCAATATGCTCAGGTGGATGTAAACCAAGATGTACTTCGATAATATAAATTCATGGCAACCACCCACATCATATGAGAGGATGCTGTCTGCAACAGAAAAATGGTGGTTTGAAATAGAGGGCTTTCTTCCTTGGGATTAGTCAATGGTGTCAATGGATATAAATAAAATTTTAAAGAGAGTGTATCATTAAACTAAATTTAAAAAAAAAAAAAAACCAAACTGTTTATCAATTTTTTTTTTTTTTTTTAATTGAAATCAAATTGATAATCAAATCCTATAAATCTAAAATCCCCTTATGATCTAAATTCCACTTATGATGAAGCCCTGTTTCTGTAAAGCTGAAAATTTCCAAATTGAAAATCAAATCTATAAACCCAAAATCATGATAATGAAAAGAAAAGGAGAAAAAAATGCAATGAATAAGGCCTGTTGAGTTTCTATTTTGTCAGTTTCTTTTTATTCCGATTAATTCATCTTTACTGTGACATATTACAACTGGTATGAAAAAATTTATCCAACTAACCATGTTTCCAATCCTATTAATGCTGCCCACTAGCTTATGCAATCACAATATTTCAGTTGATATCGATGGATGTTTATCATTATTTCTAGAGGATGGAATATTAGTTTAAATAAATAAAATGATACACATAACTACATTATTTCAAATTATATTAATGCTTTCCAATAATTTATGGAATCACAATATTTCAACTCCCATAACAAGGAGACTATGACTATAAATCTTTCACCGATTTATGAGAGTTGGGCCCAACGTAGATTGTTAACCAGAGATTCCTTCCACTGTGGATTACCCATCAGGTAGATTTATGAGAGTTGGGACCTAACGTAGATTGTTGGCCAGAGATTCCGTCCGTTTCATGACCGATCAAGACCCAATCCACCACCGTCGGGTTTCAGTGGAAACAACTCCAACGTATATTCCGACAGTGAGCTATAGGCCGGGTCCACGTCGGATATTACCCTGCGTGGCTGCTTCACTTGATTTCCGATTCCAATCTATATTGTACAGAAAATATTAGTATGATTGTACAGAAAATGTTAATATGGCTATGATATTCTTTGCATATAATGTCAACAGAAAATTACATTAAGAATATTGTAATTATACTTACATCGGATTCCTCCTTAAACGTTGCCCTGAGTTGCCTCTCCGCTTGCTCTCCAATTCCGATCTATATATTATACAGAAAATGTTGTTGTATGATTATTCTCTGCATGTAATGTTAACAGAAAATTACATGAATAAAATTGTAATAGTAATTACATCTGAAGAGGAGGGCGTGATACTGTCTGGCCAGATGAGAGCAGTTTATCAAACTAGTCGAAAGTCATACATTAGATGAAAAAATCAATAATAGAATTCAATGATCACACTGTATTTAATTTTACATTTATCGTGCATATATACCTGAACCCCAATCGAATAAGAGCGGCAATTAATGACCGCTATGTTGCTCATCATCGAGTTTTGAACCAAAGAGGAACACGTTGCTCTCTCAACTCTCCATATTTCTTGATAAGGAAGTGATTCTCTATATAAGTTCCACTAAGCATCAGGCAACATTTCAGACATATCTTCCAAGATTTCTTCTTGTCGCTATGTTGGTTTCCCATCTGGTACTCACACTTTCAGTGGTGCTGTTCTCTGCATTAAAAAAAGACAGGTCAAGGCAAATAAGTAAATCATCAAATACAACAATTTCTATATAAAAAACATGGAACATATTTAGATAGTAGATAAAATCAAAAAGAGAAAAGAATTTAAAACAAGACCTGCCATGTTTTTATCCATAACTTCTGTGTTTTTAAAACAAGATCTGCAATTGCTCAGTTCCTCTTTCCTCAGACCAACGTTGGGGCAATGGCAATGAAATGAGGCGGACGAAGAGAAGGTGACAATGTATGCGAAACAAACATCAATATATAATGGTTTTAGGGCTTCAAAGTTTATCAACTTTTCCAGCTATTATAATTCCAATGTATACACATTTCAAAGTTAAATTGTTGATATACAGATTTAATGTGTAAAAAGAATTAGTTTGACTATTTGGAAATATTAATACATTTTATACACATATTTCTATATTATAATTTATAGTATTTTTTTTACTATTAAATTAGATTTATTATATTTTATTTCCTTTATCAAAAATTTAAATTTAGAGTTCAAAGTTTACCAACGTTTCCAGTTATTAGAATTCCAATCTATAGACGTTTCAAAGTTACATTGTTGGTATACACATTTAATGTACAAAAAGAGTTAGTTTGACTAAATGGAAATCTTATTACATTTATATGCTTTAGTTATTAGAATTCAATCTATATGACGTTCAAAGTTACATTGCTGGTATACACATTTAATGTACAAAAAGAGTTAGTTTGACTAAATGGAAATGTTAATACATTTTATACACATATTTCTATAATGTAATTTATTTAAGTTTATTATATTTTATTTTGGTTATGAAAACTTTAAAATGATGTTTGTTCACTGTATTTGATTTTGGTTATGAAAAGTGTGAAATTTTTTTATCGAATATATTTTTTAAATAAAAAATATATTTTATTATAAATTTATATTTTTAAGTTAATAAGTTTCAATGTTAGAAGAGAAATTATAGTGAAAAAGATCCTAATATATTGATTAAAGAAATATTGACTAGATTTTTTTAATAAGATATTATGAAATAAAAAATTCAGTGCAAAGTTTTCAATTCTAAAATTTATTATTTAATTTTAAATGTTATAATGGAGATTACGATTGCAAAAGTTAAAATGGACATAATACATTAATTAAAGAAATATTGACTAAATTCATTTAATTACATGTTATGAAAGAAATAATGTGGAAATTTTTTTATGTAGGATTTCAAATCTAAAATTTATAATATACTTTTAAATATTTTTTAAATATAATTATTTTTAAATATTTGTTAGTTTTTAAAACTTAGAAATTTACCTTTTTTTCAACTAAAAATTTTGACATATTATTAAAGTGATATATTAAAAAAAATTATATTTCACTAAAGCAATAGATAAAAACCTCCAATATAATGTAAAAATGAACACAGCTACTCTAAAAAAAAATCAAATGATGTTTGTTTTCATTTAGGTCAAATTCTAGTTTATTGTGAAAATTCAAAAGGTTTTTGAAAATCTTAAAGATATTTATTCTTCATTTTCAAATTGCTCTTTTCTCATGTTATGGAAAAGGTAAAGAAATGTTCACTAATTTTCTTACTTCGATGTTAAGTAAAATATAATAAGATATTAAATATAAAATTAATAACTTAGTTATTGAATGATTTTTCAACTTTAAAGACACTGTTTTTCAAATAAAATATTTAAGACATGTTAGCAAAGAAGGCTGAGGAATTAGCGGATGGTCAAAATTGGTAGGTATCTGGTCAAAAGAAATTAAGAAATCTTGGAGTAGCAGTGTTTCAATCATGTTTTTGATGGTGGAAATAGGTTCACCACCATGACAAACCACTAGGGCACCCAAAATATTGAAGTTTGATAGTTAATTCTTGTTAGACTATGACATTAGGAAAGGAATTGCCTGAGTGCCAAAAGTGGCCGAAATTAGGGAATTTTTTTTTTAAGAGATGTTGAAGTAGCACTATTTTAATCATGTTTTTTATGGTGGAAATAGTTTCAGCACCATCAAAAACCTCTAGGGCACCCAAGATATTGAATTTTGATAGCTATAATTTGAATTTACAAAAAAAATTAAACCTGAAAATATAGATGATGCAAGAATCCAGCCTATTTGGATCATTGGTGACTAGAAATTCAAAATCCCTAAGCATTGGAAATGAAAGTGTAAAGGTATATATTTTTCTATTGCATCATGAAAAATTCCACTCATTAATGCATACCCCACCTTAAAGAGATTTGAGAAATGAAAAAATGGATACCTTCACCCCAATTCCAATCTATATAATATTATTAATTTAAAAATTATATTAAAATTTATATTTATGTGATTGAGTTTTTTAAAATTCCAAAGTGAACAAATATTAAAAAATAAAAATGATTGTGAATTCCAAATAACATATATATATGGCAGATGCAATCCATAAATACAAATTGTTACATACTATAAATCAAAATATTTGACAATGTCGATGTGAAAATATTATGAGTAAAGTTATTTTTTATTTTTTAAATATAAAATTGAAAATAAATTTAGTTAGTTAAGAATTTATAGTTCAAATTTATCATTTCAATCAATTTTTGTAAAATTTTAAATAAACTATATCAAAATATTATTTTTAAAAAATTTCCAAAACATATAACAAGTAAACTAAAACTACTCATTTATATTAAAAAAAAAAACAAAAAACTTCTTAAATAAATATTGGCCATGAATGAAGTGGAGGTGGCACTGTATGTGAAATAAACATCAATAGCTCTGGCCATGAATGAAGTGGAGGTGACAATGTATGTGAAACAAACATGAATATATAATGGTTTTATGGCTCGAAGGTTTAGCAACTTTTCTGGTTATTAGAATTCCAATGTATACACATTTTAAAGCTAAATCGTTGATATACACATTTAATGTGAAAAAATAAATAGTTTGACTACTTAGAAATATTAATACATTTGATGCACATATTTTTATAGTGTAATTTATAGTTTCAATATATTTTATTTTTATTATTAAATTAGATTTATTATATTTTATTTAGGTTATCAAAATTTTAAAATTGATGTTTGTTTTTTGGTTATGAAAAAGTGAAATTGTTTTACTAAATATATTTTTATAATAAAAATGATATTTTATTATAAATTTTTATTTTTAAGTTAATAAGTTTCAATGTTAGAAGAGAAATTATAGTTAAAGAGATCATAATGTATTGATTAAAGAAATGTTGATCAGATATGTTTAATAAAATATTATGAATTAAAGAATTCAGGGCAAGGTTTTGAAGCTAAAATTTATAATTTAGTTCTAAATGTTATAATGGAGGTTAAGATTGAAAAATTTAAATATAACATAATACATTGATTAAAGAAATATTGACTAAATTCATTTAATAACATGGTATCAAATAATCTAACTAAGCAATTTTGGGGTCTCCTCGATTGGAGCTCGTGAGCCATGATCACCTAGGGTTTCTGTTAGACTCTGCAACGATGAGATTCACACTGCACAACACTAGTCTGTAACATTCTAGCCCCTCTGGAGACAGAATCAAACAACAAACAGCTCCTTAGCAACGGAAACCCCTCCGAGGGGGATCTCAGCACCTCCCCCTAATGGAAATAGCGAGATCCAATTTCCTAATGTGACCATAATGGCTTCTGAAAAGATTCAGACTGATACTGCTGCACAGCAGCCTGACCAAGATGCACAAGAAAAACAAAAAGGACCGCATGAAGCTAATGTATCGCATCAGGGTGGGCAGCAAGATTCGATAACCAATAGAGATATCCGCAAATCGACCTCTGCCACTTGAAGACCCATTGCAACAGAGAGAGCCAAAATAGATTTACCAAGTCATCGGATTAACGCCAAAATCCATTTCATGAAGGACCACACTCTCATAGGGAAATTTATTGGCTTCTGGCCAACGAAGAAGGCCCTGTAGGGATGGATTGCAGCTAAATGGAAACCAAAGGGACATGTCACCCTGTAGCTAGGACCAAAAGGTTTCTTCACAACTATTTTCAACAGTTTAGAAGACGAAAATAGAATCTTAGATGGCGGCCCCTACTTCTTCAACTCAGTGGGTCTTTATTTGCGAGACTGGATCGCAAGATTCAATCCGGACAAAGAGGATTTCAGTTGGGCACCAGTCTGGATCCAGATGTATTCCCTACCATTGGAGTACTGGGATGAAGAATCACTGAAAGACATAGGAAATGGTCTGGGCGAGTTCATAAAGATCGCCGAAGAAACGAAGCTCAGAAGATACACCTATTATGCCTGCATCTGTGTATATATTCACCTAGACAAAGCTCTTTCGGACTCGGAAAGTATATATCATGATGATTTTGAATGGATTCATCCCATAGATTATGAACATGTGCCCTATAGATGTAGAAAATGCCATGCCCATGGCCATCTTTTTCATGATTTCCCTTTAAATGGTACCCCAAAAACCAATGCTGCATTAGATAAATCTGATTCCGAAGGATTTACCAAAGTCTCCAACTGTAAAAGGCACCACAAAAAGCCCGCATCAGGTCCTAAAATTCCCACAGCCAACTCCTCCATGCCCTCTACTAGAAATATCTTTGATATTTTGGCACGAAAAACCACGAATGACACTGAGCCCCCCAAACAAGCTGCTAATACACCCAAGCCATCTTCGGTAATCCACTCCTCAGACACAATGAATGCACCGAAGACATCTCATGATACAACAATCCCAAAATCCACTCTCAATAAAGAATCTGATACAATCTTATGGCAGCCGAATGGAATGGACATTGATATCTTTCTTCAAGCACCTATCCATTCTAATGACTCCATGGTGGAAAGTAGTCAACCCAAACATATGGAAGAGGAACCTGAAAGTATTGACATTGGGGATCTAAAAATATTATTCCTTGAGCAAGCATGCAGGAAGAAAGAGTTTGATAAAATCTCGGCCAGACAGCTAGAAAGTTTGGAGGTAATCCTTTCTAGAGCACATCAGCAGCGAACTTTAGGAATACAACCAGGTAGTCAATGGGATGGGAAAAAACTTCCCAAAGATACCAAGAAACGAGGGAGAAAGACAGATCTGCAAAGAACCATCATCATTGGGGAAATTCTGGTGGAGTCAGGAAGATATTCCAAGTTAACAAAGTACTACAGGCCGCTACCCAATATTGAACCATGAAGCTCACATCATGGAACTTAAGAGGGTTAAACAGCTCGGTGAAATACAGAATGATCAAAAACATGATATAGCAGGAGAGACATTAAATATTATTTATGCAAGAAACAAAATGTAACAGTAATACACTTGGCTCCATTCTCTCGAGAGCTTGGCTAGGAAGCCACTCAGTCACAGTGGATGCCTCGGGAGCTTCAGGTGGACTTGCAATAGCATGGGATACACAAGCTATATCTCTCACTAATATCCATGCATCTCATCATCTCATACAAGCTACTTTTCATCTTATAGGAACTAATATTTGTGGAAATATTACTAATGTCTCTTTCCCCGAGGATGTAACGAACAAGATGGCATTACTAAATACGATAGCAGCTCTCAGTTCTACCAGAGTACATCCTCTGTGGATAACAGGTGGTGACTTCAATATGATTACTAGACTTGAAGAAAATAAAGGAGGCCGAGTCAAACTAGATATTGAAAGCAACCACTTCAAGGATTTTATACAAAGCGATTGGCTCATTGATATGCCATTTAATAATGGAATGTATACCTGGAACAATAGAACATCAGGTTCCCAACAAATTTCCTCTAGGTTGGATCGCTTCCTCATATCAGACAACGCCATTCATTTAGGAGGAGATATCATAGCCTCAATCTTTCCTTTATCAGGGTCGGACCATTGGCCCATCTCTCTTCAATGGCAAAGACCTGGAAACTCCACACGAAAACCTTTCCATTTTGAAGAATTCTGGCGAACGAATCCAGAATTCAACAATATGTTCATCTCAATCTGGAAAAGCTTCATTTCCCCTAAAGGAACCAAAATTTACCAATTTCAACAGAGGCTCAAATATCTCAAAAGGCACATCAAGCAGTGGAATCCATCAACCTTCAGAAACATCTTTCAAGCCCAAAAAGCACTAGCACAAGATATGGAAAAACTTCAGCGGAAAATAATTAATGAAGGAAGAATAGAAGCACTATTGGAGTAGGAACAAAACCTACATAATCAGCTGGAAGAAAGAAGAAAGCAAGAGGAGATTCTTTGGAAGCAAAAATCCATAGTAAGATGGCTAAAAGACGGAGAGAGGAATATGAAATTATTTCATCGCACCACAATAAAAAGAAGAATGCATAATAACATTACTCTAATCTAGAATCAGCAGGGAGAAAGGTTGGAAGCACATGATGATATTGAAAGAGAGCTCCTCAATCATTTCAAAAATTTTCATCAAGAACCACAAATCAACAGACAGCCAGCCATAGATCGAATCCTCCAGCATATCCCTAAAATCATAATGGATGAACACAATAAATTTCTCCTTCGTCCAGTTATTCTATAGGAAGTTGAATTTGCAATGAATCAGTTCAAGCAGGGTAAAGCACCTGGTCCTGATGGTTTTACCTCCAACTTCTTTCATAACTTTTTGGATCTCATCAAATTGGAGGTATGGCAGGTTGTGGAAGAATCCAGAACTCTACACTGGCTGCTTCCATATCTAAATGTGACTTTCATTGCCCTCATACCTAAATAAGAGCAGTCTACTACTGCGGAAAAATTCAAGCCAATAGCACTCTGTAATGTTATATATAAGGTCATCTCCAAAGTCATTGCTTATTGACTGAAACCGCTACTTCCCCTGCTCATATCACCGGAATAATCAGGATGTGTAGAAGGATGGAAAATCATCGATGACATCATTCTCACCCATGAGATTATTCATTCACTAAAGCAACACAAAAAAGTAGGTATGCTTCTCAAAATTGATCTCTCTAAAGCTTTTGACAAGTTAAGTTTGATGTACATTCAAAAAATTCTTACAGCCTTTGGCTTCTCTCCTCCAAGGGTCAGATGGGTAATGAATCTTGTCTCTTCTATGTTTTTTCTCCATTCTGGTCAATGGAATTCCTTCTCATCCTTTCCATCCCTCTAGAGGAATTTGTCAAGGAGATCCCCTCTCTCCTTTTCTTTTTGTCCTAATGGCTGAAGGATTAGATTGTCTCATCAAGAATGCTCTTCATACTCAGCAGCTCAGAGGCATCTCAGTCCATAACTCCATAGCTATCAGTCATCAACAATTTGTGGATGACAACAGGTTGTTTGGGCATCCATTTTTTCAAGAAGCACAAACTTTTAAATCTCTGCTTGATGATTTCTAAGAAGCATCTGGAGCCAGCATTAATATTTCCAAATCCCAAATATTTTTTTTGCACACTCCCTCTATGACTCAGACTTCTATAGCCCGCATTCTCGATCTCTATGTAGCTTCTCTACCCTCCAAGTATCTGGGGGCCCCTTTGACTTATTCTACACTAAAACATGCCTCCTACAACATCCTCCTTGAAAAAATTGAAGCTCGCCTTTCCTCTTGGACCTAGAGAGCCCTCAATATGGCTAGTCGGCTGGTGTTGGTCAAGGCCATGTTGCAATCAATGCCTCTGTATCTTTTCTCTATTTTTGCGGCACCAAAATGGGTGCTTAATAAAATCAGAAATTTACAACGCAACTTTCTATGGGGATCCTCTGGTAAAATTCATAAATGGGCATTGGTGAAATGGATGACAATTTTCCTTCCAAAAAATAATGGAGGCATTGGTCTCCAAGACCCTCAACACAACAATGCAGTTATGGGAGCAAGGATATGGTGGCAATGGCTCTCAGCTCTGCACACACTGTGGGCTATACTCTAGACTGCCAAATATGAAAATAATAGACTACCATAAGATTTAATCAGACTCACATCCAATGAAAAGTTCTCCTTAATTTGGAATGCAGCCAAACAACATAGTGACATGATCCAACAACACATTTTTTGGGAAATTAGAGATGGAAGCAGTACTTGTTTATTGGCCGACTCATGGCAACAAAGACCCAAGTTAAGAAACATTTTCAGACCTCCATAGATAGATGAATGGGGCATACAAAACAAGAAAAAATTCAATCAGCAGTGGGCTCCCATCCTCAACCAGGGGTACAGACAATGGTTAGATGCGGCACAAATTATCAGTCAAGGAATAGAGAAATTCCATAACGAGATTGACATAGAACTTATGAACCGAAAAATTAGATATTCTGATAAGAAGGATATTTTAAGATGGGGGTGTACTCCTCATGGGATTTTTACCACTAAGGAGGCATACAACGTTTTGATCAGAAATCAGGTACCCAAAGACCCTCTTTGGGATAGAATTTGGTCACCCGTAATTTGGCCCAAGGTATCGACGTTTCTTTGGCTGCTATGTCAAAAAAGGATACTCACTTGGGACAACCTCAGGAAAAAAATCTTTCACGAACCTTCAAGATGTCCCAATTGCAATCAACAAGAAGAGACCATACAACATCTTATGGATTCATGCAATTTAGCAAATAAATTATGGGAAAGAACTAGTTTCAGATGTCAAAAAGGATACAAAGTTTCAGGGGATATTATGAACACCATTCGCAACTGGGATATCAATCCTTACAAGAGTAGGTTGCTACAATCTCTGTGGAAAATCATTCCAGGCCTTCTCCTCTAGACAATATGGAAGGATAGGAATAGGCGCATTTTCAAAAATCAATGCACACCTTTAGATACCATATGGAGTAATTTTTTCCACAATCTTCAGGAAACCTTGGCTTTTCAAAAGTGGCAAGAAGATGCTTTTCCCACCCTTCCTCAGGAGCGGAACATTTGGGAGAAGGAATCTTCTGATTACCAAGAAAAAAGAGGATCTACGTAACTCTTCCAATAATCCAAAATCATCAAGAAAATGGTTGCCTCCTCCAAAAGGAATGATACAATTAAATGTTGATGGGGCTTCCAAAGGCAACCCAGGAATGGTAGGCTACGGAGGCATCTTTAGGGATCATAAAGGCAAACCACTTCTTGTCTTCCTTGGTTCTTTAGGATGGGACACGAACAACTCAGCTGAGCTAGAAGGACTATGGCAGGTACTTTCTCTAGCTCAACAACACTGCTTCCACCCTATTGTGATCGAAAGAGACTCACCTTATCAACATGGCTAACCAAGTTCTTCGGGGGACCCCTGCTCACAAAGTGGCCAATAACTGGAGATTAGCAGCTTGACTAGAGCTCATTGAACAATGGCTCAAAACCAATAGAGCGATCACCTTCAAACATGTCAAAAGGGAAGGCAATAAAGTGGCTGATCTCTTGGAAAATTTGGGGGTGGACAGTGATCAGGTTCTACACTCAGGATCACTTGACATTCTAAATTATAGCTCTCATATACATGAATGCACTGATTTGGTGCCCAATGATGTAGAATTCCCAGATGAGGGTGTTTAATGCAATGGGTACGTTGAGGAAGCTATGGGCTGGCAAGTGGATTTGTCACATGGCCACCGACGTCCTCATCATGTTTAAACTAAATCGAGCCACTGCCACTCTTAATTGTGCATTAATGTAGCTCGTTGGTCGAGGCTTCGTCGTTTCACTCCTTAACATGGCTTCCTCTAGCAGTTTTACCTCTGTTCCAATTCCTATGAGATGCAATTGTCTCCCTGCTACTGTGGAGCCGAGCTCGCGCACGACCACAGGGAGACGGTGCCAGATTTTGTGTTGTATAGAGGTGGGGGCTAGTGCAAATTTCTCATAGAGTTTTTTCTGCATCCTGCGGTCTGAGTTGCCTGTCTTTATTTCTCTACCCACCCATAATGCCCCTTGAATCTTCATCCTGAGCCTCTGTTTTTTGAGTCTTCTGCTCCCATTGCCCACCCTTTCATTGAATCAGCACCTTCTCGCCAACTCAATTTAGCCCGCGTGAATATGCCTCGTTTATGCCAGAGGATGCGCCACAGGAGGGGCAGTAGCATAGGCCAAATTTTAAACCCTACATCCTTGTCCCTCTCTAACTCATCCTCCCCTTTGCCAGCTCAATTTACTGGTCGCTATTCGGCTACTCAAAGTGGTCGGGGGCAGGTTCGCATTGCGAGTACTCGGCTAGATGATGTTGCTCCCCAATCACCTGCTACCTTTGCTTCTTCTCCGCATCCCAATCAGTCTACCCAATTTCAATTTCAGTGCACCCTTGTGTAACACCCCCAAGTTCTATGCTTTTCAAATGAGACATTTGAACATAAATCCAAAGGGGAGTGGACCCCAGTGGATGATTAGTCTTTCAATGTAGTCATTTCTCATTTTATTAACAAACTTTCATGCCATTGGCGAGGGTTTCTTGTAGTAATTATTCTGGCATGTATTATTTGAAGTAATTAATTAAATAAAGTGGGTTGTGTTCAAAATCCCTTATGTGTTCCAGTGCTTGATCTTCCTAAAGTTTCTTACATGAATATCCTTTTCCAAAAGTTAAGGTTGTGTGTGCTATCAAATGTTGTAAGATGGTACATAGTGAGCTCATCCCATTTCTGACTCATTCATTTTCAAGGGTTAAGTATGCACTCACCTTTAGTGATGACTTATGTCTCTCTTGGTTGTAATTTATTAAGTACAATAGTGAGATATTTATGGTATTTAATACCTTTAAAGATTTTAATAAGCAACAATTATCCCCTACTATGCAGAAAATGTCGAGAAAAATGGGGGGGGGGGTATGACAGGCATGAATTCAAATATTTTGTAGAAAATATGGTACTCAACATCACTGTGTATACCCTTCAGCATAATAGTCACTGAAAGAGTGGCTAACTATAAGAACATAACCCCTTCTTTATAGGCTAAAAGAATGAATTGTAAAAATTAAATTCAAAATCACATGCCTAGTAGGGAAGTGTTGAATATAAATCCAAAGGAAACTTGGAAAAATGTTAAGCCCAATGTTTCGTCTTTTAGAGTATTTGCCAAGAAAACATGCACCATAAGTCTAGCTGACAACTGCAAATCTTTTTAGATGAGCCAATTACTTATTTTTGTTGCTAAATATGAAAATGTGAAGGTATATTGGATACATCATGAAATTTATACAAATCCTTGCTTAAAATGGTTGTCCACTTTGCTGAGTAGTTCGAGTAAACCATTTTTTCTACATCTTCCACAAATTCTATTGTAAAATATGGTGAAAAACTGGCAAAACTTATCAAGGATGAATTTGAAAATGATACTTTGTGAACTAAAAAGGCCTAATAGATATGGCTATGAGACAACTGATTTTAGTTACTTTTCCATTGACTCATTTTTTATTCTAACTAAAAAAACATAATCCCCAAGTTTGTACCAAACCCTAAATGCTAACTGGAAATATGATACATAGGACTACCAACATTTCAATAAAAAAAAGGACTAACCATAAAAGTATTAGTCACCTCAGAAGCAGTAATCATAAATTCAAGTATCTATACAATTATATACAATATATTCTTAGGAATTATGGTTCAAGAAACATTTTGGGAAAGAAATAATGAAGCTCATGATTGAAACATAAGAAACCATGATGCTTCTAATTGAAACATATAAATACAATGATATAAATAAAAAAATATATAAATACAACCTTGGAAATATTTAGTTGCTACTGAAAGAGACATGTTTGCATAACATAAATGTAATATTACAAGTGCATATTTATGCCAAAAATAAGACATGGTGGATGCCACAAATAGAAGTAAAGTCTCCTAAAGGAAATCACACAATTTGATATAAGTAAAGTCTCCTGAAGGAAATCACACAATTTGATACAAAAGAACTAGGGTTGGACCCTAATTTCAATTACATACCAACAATATAGCTAGAAAAAACACATTTATACTATTATAGCTTAGCATCTGTGTGACTCTTTTGCTTAAAATCATAATCATAGAGACCGGGATGGATACATATTAGCATCTCGAATCTATTACAAGTTAAAGTCTTCAAATTATTATAAAATGCCATTTTGTTTGGTAGAAGCTACAATTACAAAAATCTAGTTGTCTTACTATTACAAAATGTCATTTTTCTTTGCTCAAGTTAAATCCATGCATTCTTTTGACTATTACAAATTTCCATTTCTTTAGCTCAATCTTCAATTACAAGATTCCGAACATTACAATATATCATTTTTTTTGCTCATGCTAAATCCATACAGCCTTCTAACTATTACAAAATGTCACTTTGTTTTTCTCATGCTAAATCATTACAGTGTTCTAACTATTACAAAATGTCATTTTTTTTTGCTAAGATTAAATCCATCCATTTTTCTTACTACAATTTATTTTTGGTAAATGCATGTTGTAATTAACTACTATATACTCAAAAGTGGTATTGGTGGTGCTTACATGCATAATTATCTATACTGATTGTAATTACCCAAACAAAAAAATCACTAATAATCATCTTTTACATCTAATAGGTAGAGAATAAAAAACTATTTGAAAATAAATTCATGAAGAACTTTACTCTTGTGCATTAGAATGGAATCATCGTTATTCTTTCTCTAAATTTTTGTTTTGCACCAGAACCACCTCACCTTTATGAAGAGATCCATCTGAAATAAATGTAAATACACATCTTTTTTGATATTATGATATTCTATTGAAGCCCATAAAGAAATAAACCAATAAAAACAACAAAATCATGACACTAAAACACACCAGATTTAGTTTACATGTATATAACACAAAATCATTATAGAAACTGAAACTCTAAAAAGCCTATTGTTCTTAGATATGGAGATGATAATTATGCACATCACCATAGGAATTATGCAAAGTTCTAATCAAATGAACCCAAAAAATGAGAACATATAAAAATTTATGGCAATTAAAATAATATTTCTTTTGTTATGATGGAAATTATTCGGTACCTTGAAGTGATATGGAAAATTAGATATTCTAGGAATTGAAATTCCAAATTGACTCGTAGAATCGTGGATGTCCCATGAAGGCATGTGCATGGACACGGGAAACCGAAAGTACCATTAAATCTCTATTTACTCAATTTTACCATATTCCGGGAACTTTAAAAGTATGCATGTTGAAGCACGTTTATCCAAGAATGCAAATCAACCCCATTTATCATCTGAATCGTAGCAATTTAAGCTTTTTTAACATGAGCATAATATTTTCATGTATTAAAATTTTGAATATATTCTATTCAATAACTCCGTAAACTCAACTATTCTCTTTCAGAGATCCAAAACACAAATTACATAACTTTCAACATTACAAATATTGAAATATGATTGTAAGTTTAACCCGTTCACACTGAAACTATCCATAGGAAAATGGTTACATGGAAAAGGAAAAACGAATAAATACTGCATATACAGAGTGCAAAATTTCATTCGGTACAATTTCCACGTTAACACTATAGAATTTCCGCATTAAAATTTTCACATTAAAACTAGAGTCTGTTTCATATCCAAACAATTCGTATCTGCTACTTATTTTGAACTTTTCAACCAACCAATCATTACTCGTCAAATATTTAAAAACACATTTGGAAAAATAACCATTATTACACTCCTTTTAATTCTTTATTAATAGAACTCACACATAATGAAAATTTCTAAGTGCATTGACTTCTAGAAATATAAAAAGAAATTAAAAAATAAATTTCATGGATGCCTATGCATCACACATATCCCAGATTTTAAGTTTCAGAGAAATGATAAGTCCAGTCCAAAATATTCACTATCAATATCTTGAACTTGGATTCAAACATTGAACCCAAATATCTGTATTTTTAAAACCCATTTGTCCATACAATGAGCGTATGGTGAATACAAACCTATTTGGAATCCAACATTAAACCCAAATATCTTTTATTTTGTATATGTGTCCATATAATGAGCATATGGTGAATATCAACCTATTGTGTAAAGACCGAGGATACGAAAAATATAAAGATATTGTAAAACAAAATTCAAACATTTAAAATTTGAAGGTTCAATTTTAACTTGCAAAATTACACACAGTAATCACAAAATCAAAACAATACAAACTAAAAACAACCCGAAACAGAATGGTCTCACCAAACTTCCCTATGAAAATCCAAGCTTCCCACAAAAAATCCAACAAAGAGAAGGCATAACTACTTAATCATCATGCAAGATATAGCTAACATCGACAAGAGGATATTGATGCAAGATATGACTAACATTGACAAGAGGATATTGATGCAAGATATAACTAACATCGACAAGAGGAAATTTGAGCGTTTGGGTGCTTTTCCAGCATAGAAGACAAGAGCGATGCCCACTAGCTTCTTTCCTTCTTTGGCACTGATTGGTTTATCATCACCTGTAGGACAGCGGCTCTATTGGGTAGGTGAAGAAGTATCTTTCCTTCTCTTGGAATAGGACTTCTCTATACATGAGGGTTCCCTCCTTACCTGGTCTCTCATAAAATGCATGGCTAGACTCACTGTGACTCTACCTATGGCCCTCATACATGTATGTTGTAATAGCAGCCGTAAGAAACATTTTGACCTGGAATTGTGTTTTTAAAAACAGTGAAGGGAGGTCATACTAAGTACATTTTGATGATCCCCTTCAGAAAAGAGAACCCGAGCCTGATATTCTTATAGAAGATACTATGGCTGAGCAAGAAGAATTTTTTAATAAAAAGAAACAGGGTTATAAATTATGCCCTTGACGAAGAAAACTAGTTAGCCTTGAACACAGAGAATGGTAGGTGAACATAACACACCAAACTGGTAGATGAACAATATGTTGGAGAGAATGTCTTTGACTGATTTCCTTTAATGGAAAGTGAGCTTGATAACACTTAGTTATATCCAGTTCATATAGCTGCACAAATTCTCTTCACTATATATAATAAGCAGCTTTTTTTTCCTCTCTGAAAAATTCTGATAACAATTCCATCACATATGAAGAAGAGAGGTATATGTGACATATCAAGAGGGGAGGTATATCTCAGTTGATATTAAAGGTATTTATTTCAAAAATTTGTGTGTTTGAGGATGTGTTGGCTGATTTTCTTTAATAAAGTGAGCTTGATAATAGTTCCATCACATAGGAAGAGGAGAGGTATATGTCAGTTGATATTGAAGACATCTCTTTCAAATATTTTGTATACTTGTTGAAAAAATCTAGAAATGAAAGAAAATGACCATTCTCCTGGATCTTTGATAAAAAAGTATGACATCGAGAAAGGAAAAAGGGTAATATTATGAGAATATTGGTCTGACCAATGCGATAGAAAAGACCACTATTCAGATTCTTAAGCGACCATTTTACCGTCCTCGAAAAACAAGCAACTTCATAATTTATTCAGAATTTATCCAGACAAATGATGGAATTTCTGAACAATTTCTTAACACACTGAGGAAATAAAACTCCTCAACTCAACGAAGAGATTTAATTAAAAAAAATGCAGATAGAGATATGCAGAACATAAATTTCATTAATAAAAAAAAATGGACTTTTACAAATGATATCTTCAGAACTGTTGCATTCTGGATTTACAAAATAACTTTTGCTTCTACAAAACATAGCTCTTCAGTTTCTAGCATACGCTGCTTCCAAACACAGCTTGTTACTCTATGTCTTCTTTCTCTCTGTCTCTCTGTCCTTTTTTTTCAGTCTTCAGACTCTCTCAAAGCAATACACAAAAGAATACACAGTAACACAATACAATGCACTCACGGCATATATATATGAAACATTACAATATTATATATTATATATTATAAATATCTCATATTTATAATATATATAACCAAAGTTAAAACTCTAATTGTATTGTGGTAAAAAAACAACTATCTCAAAGTCAAAAATAAAACTTATGAAGCAAATACAAATTAAATCAAAACTTTATGTGCTAAGGTTAAAAACCTTATTCCCTTTATGCTTTCCTGGGGCTGCTTGAAGACCATTCAAGTGAGTTCCATTCACCTCCCGGAACTGCTTTGGTGGATCCCAAAAATGGATGATGTCATTCATTTCGGGGTTGTCTTCCCCTTTGCTGCTAAAACCTGCTACGTCCCTGGAATGTTGTTGCCTCTGTGTTAAATGGAGTTGGTGGGTGTTCAATGCGGTAGTTGAGTGCGGATAAGAATATGGGTGCAGAGACTTGAATGCAGGAGGTTTCGTGTGGATCAAAACTAGAGATTTTCACCGCTTTTGCTGTCATTTCGCAAATTCTTGCTGGTGTTTGCAGTCTTTGAATCTCATCAAATTAAATTTTCCTTCCTGCTGTTTGTGTAGGCAGTTGGAATTATATCGACAAAGTCAATGGGGTTTTTTGAGTCAAAACACGAGAGAGATATAATTAACATATTTCATCCGAAAGTAAAGGCAGATGAGAAAAATTGACCAAGAACAGAGTAATGCGCGCAAACCTAATAATATATTTTCTATCATTTTTTCTCCAAAGTAAAAAATACTTCTGGTTTTATATTGTGTACTTCTTTTATATATATATATATATATATATATATATATATATATTCATGAGAGTCAATATAGTTTACAAGGACTTATTGAAACTACATCGCTTTCTACGCACTGTAAAACCAAAATTACAGATGTTTCACACCATAAAAACTCTAATTTACATGCAGGTTGAATACCTCCAAAACATTGGCAGAGACATAAACTTATGAATTCTATTAGAAACATAAATTTCACCATCTATATATGACGTACATTTCACATTCTATATATAGCGACAAGCAAATTTATTAATATTTTTTTCACCTTCTATATATCGCGACAAGCAAATTTTTTAATAATTTTTTTAATATATAGTTGTGTGATTTGCATATTGATTGCGCGCGATGTTGAGCATCTAATTTTGCATTTGATGACCATACCCAATATAGTATTCACCATCTTTAATTTGCGGATTGTTTGTTTCTTGCAGATATGAAAAATAGTAAGCGAGTCAAAAATTAAATTACTTTAGTGTTGCTGGATTCTTTTTGTACTCCAGAAATGACACCATCAAATTCATTTAATGAAATAGATGGAATTATTTCCAACATCTTATACAGGTTTTCTTTTCTATTCCAGAAATGACAATCAAATTCATTTAATAAAATAGTTGGGATTATTTTCAACCATCTTCCAAAGCTCTCAAAACTTGAACAACCGACGGAGTTATTTGAATAAAGCCAAGAACAGAGATTAAATACATTTATACGATGAATATGGAGTCATTGTCAAGGCCTAGCCTTAATATAAATGAATTCTCAAAATATTTTGCCCCGATTAGGGAATATGTGTGGCTCTTGCCGAAAATCATAATCAGAGAGACCCTGACTGCTCCATATTCACACCGCGAATCCATAACAAGAGAAAATGGAGTTGTTATCAATGAAAACCAGGAAGGGAGCAGTGAGCTTACCTGCAGGAATAATGAAACATATAAAGGTTGTAGCGTAGCTTACCACTTTAAGAGATGATACTAAAAGAATTTTCATCAGTATTCCTTGAAGCTAGTTACCTAGACCAGAGAACTCCAGTAAGAAACCCTACGAACAGAGTCACCATTAGCAACCCAAACATGGTGCGAAACCCAATAAATGGAAGTACAGGAATGACTTACCTGGAAAAGATCCTGCATCATACAAGACTACGGGTAGTGAAAAAACCACATCGGAACCCTATTGATCAGAAACCAGGTAAAAGATCCCGCATTATACAAGACTAGGGTAGTGAATCAACCCCATCTGAACCTTATTTATCAGAAATCATAAACTGTAAATAAAACTTATAAACTGTACAAGGTAAATCATTGGTACCCATCAGATAAGAAAGAAACATTTGGGTTTATCTTGAAGGGCGGAAATCACAAATAGGGCATGGATACCACAACAAAAAAATATTTCACACACCAATTTAATTTCTAAAAACTAATATAATAAAAATTTTAACTACCAATAAAAATGTATAGTCAAAAGTAATATTCAATATGCTCAGGTGGATGTAAACCAAGATGTACTTCGATAATATAAATTCATGGCAACCACCCACATCATATGAGAGGATGCTGCCTGCAACAGAAAAATGGTGGTTTGAAATAGAGGGCTTTCTTCCTTGGGATTAGTCAATGGTGTCAATGGATATAAATAAAAGTTTAAAGAGAGTGTATCATTAAACTAAATTAAAAAAAAAAAAAAAAACCAAACTGTTTATCAGTTTTTTTTTTTTTAAATTGAAATCGAATTGATAATCAAATCCTATAAATCTAAAATCCACTTATGATCTAAATTCCACTTACGATGAAGCCCTATTTCTGTAAAGCTGAAAATTTCCAAATTGAAATCCAAATCTATAAACGCAAAATCATGATAATGCAAAGAAAAGGAGAAAAAAATGCAATGAATAAGGCCTGTTGAGTTTCTATTTTGTCAATTTCTTTTTATTCTGATTAATTCATCTTTACTGTGACATATTACAACTGGTATGAAAAAATGTATCCAAGTAACCATGTTTCCAATCCTATTAATGCTGCCCACTGGCTTATGCAATCACAATATTTCAGGTGATATCGATGGATGTTTATCATTATTTCTAGATGATGGAATATTAGTTTAAATAAATAAAATAAATAAAATGATACAAATAACTACATTATTTCGAAAAAAAATAAGTATTATATCAAATATATATTTTTAATAATATTACTATTTAAAAAATCATATTAAAACAAGATATATTAATACTTTTATGTTACTTTTTGGATATCATAAATTTTTACACAACAAAAATAAAATAAAAATAGTTGTGAATTCCAAATATTAAATAAATAATCAATATAATTCAACCACCTGTCATGGATAAATACAAGCTGTAATGGCAATCATAATATATTTCTATTTAACTACCAAAATTACAATGAGTCCATATTTATTTTACTTTTTTAAAATATAGAACTGAAAATACATTGGAATGTAGAAACTTGACAATATTCATACATTAAAAAAAAATGTATTGATATTTCTCTTCCAATTTTTTTGCATAAATTTCCACAAATGAAAAAAATTAAAAACAACTATTTTCTGATGTCTACGTATTAAAATTAATATGATTCACACAAATATAAGTGATTATATAATCGTAACAGTTAATAGTCTCTAAATAAATTATATAAAATTCACAATTCAAACTTCTTCTGAAAACAAAAATAAATTCCAAAAAACCCCTAAACTTAACTCTCAACTCCCGTAACAAGTAGACTATGACTATAAATATTTCACCGATTTATGAGAGTTGGGCCGAACGTAGATTGTTGACCAGAGATTCCTTCCACTGTGGATTGCCCATCAGGTAGATTTATGAGAGTTGGGCCCAACGTAGATTGTTGGCCAGAGATTCCGTCCGTTTCATGACCGATCAAGACCCAATCCACCACCGTCGGGTTTCAGTGGAAACAACTCCAACGTATATTCCGACAGTGAGCTATAGGCTGCTTCACTTGATTTCCGATTCCAATCTATATTGTACGGAAAATATTAGTATGATTGTACAGAAAATGTTAATATGGTTATGATATTCTTTGCATGTAATGTCAACGAAAAATTACATTAAGAATATTGTAATTATACTTACATCGGATTCCTCCTTAAACGTTGCCCTGAGTTAACTCTCCGCTTGATCTCCAATTCCGATCTATATATTATACAGAAAATGTTGTTGTATGCTTATTCTCTGCAGGTAATGTTAACAGAAAATTACATGAATAAAATTGTAATAGTACTTACATCTGAAGAGGAGAGCGTGATACTTGCCAGTTTTGGGATGGAGAGCGTTGTGCCCATCAAACTAGCTGAAAGTTGCAGAAGTATTAGATGAAAAAAAAAAAATCAATAATAGAATTCAATGATCACACGGTATTTAATTTTATCGCATATATACCTTCCTCTGCACCGAATAAGAGCGGCGATTCTAATGCCCGTTTGCGCTGCTCTCGCTCTCTGGCATTGGAGTTTTGAAACCAGTAGAACACGTTTTTGCCTTCAACTCTCCCGTAGTTCTTGAGAAGGGAAGTGATTCTCTCTATATCCTCCACGGTGGGCGACTGCATGCCATTTCTGTAAATATCTTCCAGTATTTCCTTTTGCTGCGGTGTTGGTTTCCATCTGGTACTCACACTTTCAGTGGTGCTGTTCTCCGCATTAAAAAATGATAGGTCAAGGCAAATAAGTAAATCATCAAATACAACAATTTCTATATAAAAAACATGAAACATATTTAGATAGTAGATAAAATCAAAAAGAGAAAAGAATTTAAAACAAGACCTGCAATGTTTTTATCCATAACTTCTGTGTTTTTAAAACAAGATCTGCAATTGTTCGGTTCCTCTTTTCTCAGACCAACGTTGTGGCAATGGCAATGAAATGAGGCGGACGAAGAGGAGGTGACAATGTATGTGAAACAAACATCAATATATAATGGTTTTAGGGCTTTAAAGTTTATCAACTTTTCCAGTTATTACAATTCCAATGTATACACATATCAAAGTTAAATTGTTGATATACACATGTAATGTGCAAAAAGAGTTAGTTTAACTATTTGGAAATATTAATAAATTTTATACACATATTTCTATAGTATAATTTATAGTATTTTTTTTACTATTAAATTAAATTTATCATATTTTATTTCCTTTATCAAAAATTTAAATTTAGAGTTCAAGGTTTACCAACGTTTCCAGTTATTAGAATTCCAATCTATAGACGTTTCAAAGTTACATTGTTGGTATACACATTTAATGTACAAAAAGAGTTAGTTTGACTAAATGGAAATCTTAATACATTTTATACACGTTTCCAGTTATTAGAATTCCAATCTATAGACGTTTCAAAGTTACATTGTTGGTATACACATTTAATGTACAAAAAGAGTTAGTTTGACTAAATGGAAATGTTAATACATTTTATACACATATTTCTATAGTGTAATTTATTTAAGTTTATTATATTTTATTTCGGTTATGAAAACTTTAAAATGGTGTTTGTTCACTGTATTTGATTTTGGTTATGAAAAGTGTGAAATTTTTTTATCGAATATATTTTTTAAATAAAAAACATATTTTATTATAAATTTATATTTTTAAGTTAATAAGTTTCAATGTTAGAAGAGAAATTATAGTGAAAAAGATCCTAATATATTGATTAAAGAAATATTGACTAGATTTATTTAATAAGATATTATGAAATAAAAAATTCAGAGCAAAGTTTTCAATTCTAAAATTTATTATTTAATTCTAAATGTTATAATGGAGATTAAGATTGCAAAATTTAAAAGGGACATAATACATTAATTAAAGAAATATTGACTAAATTCATTTAATTACATGTTATGAAAGAAATAATGTGGAAATTTTTTTATGTAGGATTTCAAATCTAAAATTTATAATATACTTTTAAATATTTTTTAAATATAATTATTTTAAAATATTTGTTAGTTTTTAAAACTAAGAAATTTACCTTTTTTTCAACTAAAAATTTTGACATATTATTAAAGTGATATATTAAAAAAAATTATATTTCACTAAAGCAATAGATAAAAACCACCAATATAATGTAAAAATGAACACAGCGACTCTAAAAAAAATCAAATGATGTTTGTTTTCATTTAGGTCAAATTCTAGTTTATTTTCTTACTTTGATGTTAAGTAAAATTTAATAAGATATTAAATATAAAATTAATAACTTAGTTATTGAATGATTTTTCAACTTTAAAGACACAGTTTTTCAAATAAAATATTTAAGACATGTTAGCAAAGAAGGCTGAGGAATTCGCAGACGGTCAAAATTGGCAGGTATCTAGTCAAAAGAAATTAAGAAATCTTGGAGTAGCATTGTTTGAATCATGTTTTTGATGGTGGAAGTAGGTTCACCACCATCACAAACCACTAGGGCACCCAAAATATTGAAGTTTGATAGTTAATTCTTGTTATACTATGACATTAGCAAAGGAGTTGTCTACGAGGCGAAGGAATTGCCTGAGTGCCAAAAGTGGCCGAAATCAGGGATTTTTTTTTTTAAGAAATGTTGAAGTAGCACTATTTTAATCATGTTTTTTATGGTGGAAATAGTTTCAGCACCATCAAAAACCTCTAGGGCACCCAACATATTGAATTTTGATAGCTATAATTTGAATTTACAAAAAATTTGCAATGCATAGATTAACACCTTAATTTTGCTAAAAAAAAAAATTAAACCTGAAAATATAGATCATGCAAGAATACAGCCTATTTGGATCATTGGTGACTAGAAATTCAAAATCCCTAAGCATTGGAAATGAAAGTGTAAAGGTATGTATTTTTCTATTGCATCATGAA
The DNA here is from genome assembly GCA_034641835.2 of Pinus albicaulis. NCBI lineage: Eukaryota > Viridiplantae > Streptophyta > Pinopsida > Pinales > Pinaceae > Pinus > Pinus albicaulis. The sequence continues at coordinate 558,945,288 of CM076582.1, forward strand.
AAATTCCACTCATTAACGCATACCCCATTTTAAAGAGATTTAGGAAATGAAAAAATGGATACCTTCACCCCAATTCCAATCTATATAATATTATTATTTTAAAATTCCAAAGTGAACAAATATTAAAAAATAAAAATGATTGTGAATTTCAAATAATATATATATATATATATATATATATATATGTGTGTGTGTGTGTGTGTGTGTGTGTGTGTGTGTGTGTGTGTGTGTGTGTGTGTGTGTGTGTGTGTGTGGCACATGCAATCCATAAATACAAATTGTTACATACTAGAAATCATAATATTTGACAATGTAGATGTGAAAATATTATGAGTAAAGTTATTTTTTATTTTTTAAATATAAAATTGAAAATAAATTTAGTTAGTTAAGAATTTATAGTTCAAATTTATCATTTCAATCAATTTTTGTAAAATTTTAAATAAACTATGTAAAAATATTATTTTTAAAAATTTTCCAAAACATATAACAAGTAAACTAAAACTGCTCATTTATATTATAAAAAAAAACAAAAAAATTCATAAATAAATATTGGCCATGAATGAAGTGGAGGTGGCAATGTATGTGAAATAAACATCAATAGCTCTGGCCATGAATGAAGTGGAGGTGACAATGTATGTGAAACAAACATCAATATATAATGGTTTTATGGCTCGAAGGTTTAGCAACTTTTTTGGTTAGAATTCCAATGTATACACATTTTAAAGCTAAATTGTTGATATACACATTTAATGTGAAAAAATAAATAGTTTGACTACTTAGAAATATTAATACATTTGATGCACATATTTTTATAGTGTAATTTATAGTTTCAATATATTTTATTTTTATTATAAAATTAGATTTATTATATTTTATTTAGGTTATTAAAAGTTTAAAATTGATGTTTGTTTTTTGGTTATGAAAAATTGAAATTATTTTACTAAATATATTTTTATAATAAAAATGATATTTTATTATAAATTTTTATTTTTAAGTTAATAAGTTTCAATGTTAGAAGAGAAATTATAGTTAAAGAGATCATAATGTATTGATTAAAGAAATGTTGATCAGATATGTTTAATAAAATATTATGAATTAAAGAATTCAGGGCAAGATTTTGAAGCTAAAATTTATAATTTAGTTCTGAATGTTATAATGGAGGTTAAGATTGAAAAAGTTAAATATAAAATAATACATTGATTAAAGAAATATTGACTAAATTCATTTAATAACATGTTATCAAAGAATCTAACTAAGCAATTTTGGGGTCTCCTCGATTGGAGCTCGTGAGCCATGATCGCATAGGGTTTCTGTCAGACTCTGCAACGACGAGATTCACACTACACAACACCAGTCTGTAACATTCTAGCCCCTCTGGAGACAACATCAAACAACAAACAGCTCCTTTCCAATGGAAACCCCTCCCGGGGGGGTCTCAACACCTCTGTCTAACGAAAATAGCGAGATCCAATCTCCTAATGTGACCATAATGGCTTCTAAAAAGATTCATACTGATACCGCTACAAAGCATCCTGACCAAGATGCACAAGAAAAAAAAAAGGACCACAGGAAGCTAATGTATCGCATCAGGGTGGGCAGCAAGATTCGATAGCCAATAAGGATATCCCCAAATCGACCTCTGCCACTTGCAGACCCATTGCAGCAGAGAGAGCCAAAATAGATTTACCAAGTCATCGGATTAACGCCAAAATCCATTTCATGAAGGACCACACTCTCATAGGGAAATTTATTGGCTTCTAGCCAACGGAGAAGGCCCTGTAGGGATGGATTGCAGCTAAATGGAAACGAAAGGGACATGTCACCTTGTAGCTAGGACCAAAAGGTTTCTTCACAACTATTTTCAACAGTTTAGAAGACGAAAATAGAGTCTTAGATGGCGGCCCCTACTTCTTCAACTCAGTGGGTCTGTATTTGCGAGACTGGATCGCAAGATTCAATACGGACAAAGAGGATTTCAGTTGGGCACCAGTCTGGATCTGGATGTATTCCCTACCGTTGGAGTACTGGGATGAAGAATCACTGAAATACATAGGAAATGGTTTGGGCGAGTTCATAAAGATCGCCGAAGAAACGAAGCTCAGAAGATACACCTATTATGCCTGCATCTGTGTCTATATTCACCTAGACAAAGCTCTCCCGGACTCGGTAAGTCTATATCATGATGATTTTGAATGGATTCAGCCCATAGATTATGAACATGTGCCCTTTAGATGTAGAAAATTCCATGCCCATGGCCATATTTTTCATGATTTCCCTTTAAATGGTACCCCAAAAACCAATGCTGCATCAGATAAATCTGATTCCGAAGGATTTACCAAAGTCTCCAACCGTAAAAGTCACCACAAAAAGCCCGTATCGGGTCCTAAAATTCCCACAGCCAACTCCTCCATGCCCTCTACTAGAAATAACTTTGATATTTTGGCAGAAAAAACCACGAATGACACTGAGCCCCCCAAACAAGCTACTGATACACCCAAGCCATCTTCGGTAATCCACTCCTCAGACATAATGAATGCACCGAAGACATCTCATGATACAAAAATCCCAAAATCCACTCTCAATAAAGAATCTGATACAATCTTATGGCAGCCGAATGGAATGGACATTGATATCTTTCTTCAAGCACCTATCCATTCTAATGACTCCATGGTGGAAAGTAGTCAACCCAAACATATGGAAGAGGAACCTGAAAGTATTGACATTGGGGATCTAAACATATTATGCCTTGAGCAAGCATGCAAGAAGAAAGAGTTTGATAAAATCTCAGCCAGACAGCTAGAAATTTTGGAGGTAATCCTTTGTAGAGCACATTAGCAGTGAACTTTATGAATACAACCAGGTAGTCAATGGGACGAGAAAAAAATTCCCAAAGATACCAAGAAATGAGGGAGAAAGACAGATCTACAAAGAACCATCATCATTGGGGAAATGTTGGTGGAGTCAGGAAGATATTCAAAGTTAACAAAGTACTACAGGGAAGGTATACCTGGAACAATAGAACATCAGGTTCCCAACAAATTGCCTCTAGGTTGGATCGTTTCCTCATATCAGACAACGCCATTCATTTAGGAGGAGATATCATAGCCTCAATCTTTCCTTTATCAGGGTCGGACCATTGGCCCATCTCTCTTCAATGGCAAAGACCTGGAAACTCCACACGAAGACCTTTCCATTTTGAAGCATTCTGGCTAACGAATCCAGAATTCAAAAATATGTTCATCTCAATCTGGAAAAGCTTCATTTCCCCTGAAGGAACCAAAATGTACCAATTTCAACAGAGGCTCAAATATCTCAAAAGGCACATCAAGCAGTGGAATCCATCAACCTTCGGAAACATCTTTCAAGCCCAAAAAGCGCTAACACAAGATATGGAAAAACTTCAATGGAAAATAATTAATGAAGGAAGAATAGAAGTAGTATTGGAGTAGGAACAAAACCTACATAATCAACTGGAAGAAAGAAGAAAGCAAGAGGAGATTCTTTGGAAGCAAAAATCCATAGTAATATGGCTAAAAGACGGAGAGAGGAATATGAAATTATTTCATCTTACCACAATAAAGAGAAGAATGCATAATAACATTACTCGAATGTAGAATCAACAGGGAGAAAGGTTGGAAGCACATGATGATATTGAAAGAGAGCTCCTCAATCATTTCAAAAATTTTCATCAGGAACCACAAATCAACAGACAGCCAGCCATAGATCGAATCCTCCAGCATATCCCTAAAATCATAATGGATGAACACAATAAATTTCTCTTTCGTCCAGTTACTCTACAGGAATTTGAATTAGCAATGAATCAGTTCAAGCAAAGTAAAGCACTTGGTCCTGATGGTTTTACCTCCAACTTCTTTCATAACTTTTGGGATCTCATCAAATTGGAGGTATGGCAGGTTGTGGAAGAATCTAGAAGTCTACACTCACTGCTTCCATCTCTAAATGCGACTTTCATTGCCCTCATACCTAAAGAAGAGTAGTCTACTACTGCGGAAAAATTCAAGCCAATAGCACTCTGTAATGTTATATATAGGGTCATCTCCAAATTCATTGCTTCTCGACTGAAACCGCTACTTCCCCTGCTCATATCATCGGAATAATCGAGATATGTAAAAGGATGGAAAATCATCGATGACATCATTCTCACCCATGAGATCATTCATTCACTAAAGCAACACAAAAAGGTAGGTATGCTTCTCAAAATTGATCTCTCTAAAGCTTTTGACAAGTTAAGTTGGATGTACATTCAAAAAATTCTTACAGCCTTTGGCTTCTCTCCTCCAAGGGTCAGATGGATAATGAATCTTGTCTCTTCTATGTTTTTTTTCCATTCTGGTCAACGGAATTCCTTCTCATCCTTTCCATCCCTCTAGAGGAATTTGAGCATTTGGGTGCTTTTCCAGCATAGAAGACAAGAGCGATGCCCACTCGCTTTCTTTCCTTCTTTGGCACTGATGGGTTTATCATCACATGTAGTATTTCCAGTATTCAGTGATAGCGGCTCTATTGGGTAGGTGAAGAAGTACCTTTCCTTCTCTTGGAATAGGACTTCTCTATACATGTGGGTTCCCTCCTTACCTGGTCTCTCATAAAATGCATGGCTAGACTCACTGTGACTCTACCTATGGCCCTCATACATGTATGTTATGATAGCAGCCGTAAGAAACATTTTGACCTGGAATTGTGTTTTTAAAAACAGTGAAGGGAGGTCATACTAAGTACATTTTGATGATCCCCTTCATAAAAGAGAACATGAGCCTGATATTCTTCTAGAAGATACTATGGCTGAGCAAGAGGAATTTTTTAATAAAAAGAAACATGGTTATAAATTATGCCCTTGACGAAGAAAACTAGTTAGCCTTGAACAAAAAGAATGGTAGGCGAACATAACACACCAAACTGGTAGATGAACAATATGTTGGAGAGAATGTGTTTGACTGATTTCCTTTAATGGAAAGTGAGCTTGATAACAGTTAGTTATATCCAGTTCATATAGCTACACAAATTCTCTTCACTATATATAATAAGCAACTTTTTTTTCCTCTCTGTAAAAGTCTGATAACAGTTCCATCACATATGAAGAAGAGAGGTATATGTCACATATCAAGAGGGGAGGTATATCTCAGCTGATATTAAAGGTATTTCTTTCAAAAAGTTGTGTGTTCGAGGATGTGTTGGCTGATTTTCTTTAATAGAGTGAGCTTGATAATAGTTCCATCACATAGGAAGAGGAGAGGCATATGTCAGTTGATATTGAAGATATCTCTTTCAAATATTTTGTATACTTGTTGAAAAATTCTAGAAATGAAAGAAAATGACAATTCTCTTGGATCTTTGATAAAAAAGGATGACATCGAGAAAGGAAAAAGGGTAATATTATGAGAATATTGGTCTGACCAATGTAATAGAAAAGACCACTATTCAAATTCTTAAGCGACCATTTTACCATCCTCGAAAAACAAGCAACTTTAGAATTTATCCACAGAAATGATGGAATTTCTGAACAATTTCTTAACACACTGAGGAAATAAAACTCCTCAACTCAACACAGAGATTTAATTAAAAAAAATGCAGATAGAGATATGCATAACATAAATTTCATTAATAAAAAAAAATTGGACTTTTACAAATGAATCTTCAGAACTGTTGCATTCTGGATTTACAAAATAACTTCTGCTGCTACAAAACATAGCTCTTCAGTTTCTGGCATACACTGCTTCCAAACACAGCTTTTTGCTCTATGTCTTCTTTCTCTCTGTCCTTTTTTTTCAGTCTTCGGACTCTCTCAAAGAAATACACAAAAGAATACAGAGTAACACAATACAATGCACTCACGACATATATATATATATGAAACATTACAATATTATATATTATATATTATAAATATCTCATATTTATAATATATATAACCAAAGTTAAAACTCTAAATGTATTGTGGTAAAAAAACAACTAACTCAAAGTCAAAAATAAAACTTATGAGGCAAATACAAATTAAATCAAAACTTTATGTGCTAAGGTTAAAAACCTTATTCCCTTTATGCTTTCCTGGGGGCTGCTTGAAGACCATTCAAGTGAGTTCCATTCACCTCCCGGAACTGCTTTGGTGGATCCCAAAAATGGGTGATGTCATTCATTTCGGGGTTGTCTTCCCCTTTGCTGCTGAAACCTGCTACGCCCATGGAATGTTGTTGCCTCTGCGTTAAATGGAGTTGGTGGGTGTTCAATGCGATAGTTGAGTGCGGATAAGAATATGGGTGTAGAGACTTGAATGCACGAGGTTTAATGTGGATCAAAACTGGAGATTTCCACCGCTTTTGCTGTCATTTCGCAAATTCTTGGTGGTGTTAAATTTGCAGTCCTGCTGCTTGTATAGGCAGTTGGAATTATATCGACAAAGTCAATAGGGTTTTTTGAGTCAAAACACGAGAGAGATATAATTAACATATTTCATCCGAAAGTAAAGGCATAGGAGAAAAATTGACCAAGAACAGAGTAATGCGCAATCCGCAAACCTAATAATATATTTTTTATCATTTTTTCCGAGAAGTAAAAAATACTTCTTGTTTTATATTGTGTACTTCTTTTATATATATATATATATATATATATATATATATATATATATATATATTCATGAGAGTCAATATCGTTTACAAGAATAGATTGAAACTACATCGCTTTCTACGCACTGTAAAACCAAAATTACAGATGTTTCACACCATAAAAACTCTAATTTACGTGCAGGTTGAACACCTCCAAAACAGTGGCAGAGACCTAAACTTATGAATTCGATTAGAAACATGAATTTCACCATCTATATATGACGTACATTTCACATTATATATATAGTGACAAGAAAATTTATTAATATTTTTTTCACCTTCTATATATGGCGACAAGCAAATTTTTTAATAATTTTTTTAATATATAATTGTGTGATTTGCATATTTATTGCGCGCGGTGTTAAGCATATAATTTTTCATTTGATGACCATACCCAATATAGTATTCACCATCTTTAATTTACTGATTGTTTGTTTCTTGTAGATATGAAAAATAGTAAGCCAGTCAAAAATTAAATTACTTCCGTGTTGCTGGATTCTTTTTGTACTGTAGAAATGACACCATCAAATTCATTTAACGAAAAAGATGGAATTATTTCCAACATCTTATACAGGTTTTCTTTTCCGTTCCAGAAATGACAATCAAATTCATTTAATAAAATAGTTGGGATTATTTTCAACCATCTTCCAAATCTCTCAAAACTTGAACAGCCGACGGAGTTATTTGAATAAAGCCAAGAACAGAGCTTTAATAAATACATTTATAAGGTGAATATGGAGCCATTGTCAAGGCCTAGCCTTAACATAAATGAATTCTCAAAATCTTTTTCCCCGATTAGGGAATCTGTGTGGCTCTTGCTTAAAATCATAATCAGAGAGACGCTGACCGGTTCATATTCACACCGCGAATCCATAACAAGAGAAAATGGAGTTGTTATCAATGAAAACCAGGAAGGGAGCGGTGAGCTTACCTGCAGGAATAACCAAACATATAAAGGTTGTAGCATAGCCCACCACTTTAAGAGAGGATACTAAAAGAATTTTCATCAGAAGTCATTGAAGCTAGTTACCTAGAACAGAGAACTCCAGCAAGAAACCCTACAAATGGAGTGACCATTAGCAACCCAAACATGGTGCGAAACCCAATAAATGGAAGTAAATGAATGACTTACCTGGAAAAGATCCTGCATTATACAAGACTACGGGTAGTGAAACAACCACATCGGAACCCTATTGATCAGAAACCAGGTAAAAGATCTCGCATTATACAAGACTAGGGTACTAAATCAACCCCATCTGAACCTTATTTATCAGAAATCATAAACTGTAAATAAAACTTATAAACTGTTAAAGGTAAATCATTGGTACCCATCAGATAAGAAAGAAACATTTGGGTTTATCTGGAAGGACGGAGTCACGACTCTCGCAGCTTTTGTCCTGGAAATCACAAATAGGGCATGGATACCACAACAAAAAATATTTCACACACCAATTTAATTTGTAAAAATTAATATAATAATTTTTTTAACTACCAATAAAATTGTATAGTCAAAAGTAATATTCAATATGCTCAGGTGGATGTAAACCAAGATGTACTTTGATAATATAAAATCATGGCAACCACCCACATCATATGAGAGGATGCTGCCTGCAACAGAAAAATGGTGGTTTGAAATAGAGGGCTTTCTTCCTTGGATATAAATATAAGTTTAAAGAGACTGTATCATTAAACTAAATTAAAAAAAACTAAACTAAACTAACTATCAAATCTTATTTTTTTTAAACTGAAATTTCTAAAATTGAAATCAAATTGATAATCAAATCCTATAAATCTAAAATCCACTTATGATCTAAATTCCACTTATGATGAACCCCTATTTCTGTAAAGCTGAAAATTTCCAAATTGAAAATCAAATCTATAAACCCAAAATCATGATAATGAAAAGAAAAGGAGAAAAAAAAGCAATGACTAAGCACTGTTGAGTTTCTATTTTGTCAATTTCTTTTTATTCTGATTAATTCATCTTTACTGTGACGTATTACAACTAGTATGAAAAAATTTATCCAAGTAACCAAGTTTCCAATCCTATTAATGCTGCCCACTGGCTTATGGAATCACAATATTTCAGTTGATATCTATGGATGTTTATCATTATTTCTAGAGGATGGAATATTAGTTTAAATAAATAAAATGATACACATAACTACATTATTTTGAATTATATTAATGCTTTCCAATAACTGATGAAATCACAATATTTCAACCACTATAGATATTTGAAAAATATAAGTATTATATCAAATATATATTTTTAATAATATTACTATTTAAAAAATCATATTAAAACAAGATATATTAAAACTTTTCTGTTACTTTTTGGATATCATAAATTTTTACACAAGAAAAGTAAAATAAAAATAGTTGTGAATTCCAAATATTAAATAAATAATCAATATAATTCAACCACCTCTCATGGATAAATACAAGCTATAATGACAATCATAATATATTTCTATTTAACTACCAAAAATACCATGAGTCCATATTTATTTTATTTTTTTAAAATATAAAACTGAAAATACATTGAAATATAAAAACTTGACAATATTCATAGATTAAAAAAAAATGTATTGATATTTCTCTTCCATTTTTTTTGCATAAATTTCCACAAATGAAAAAAATTAAAAACAACTATTTTCTATGTCTGCATATTGAAATAAATATGATTCACACAAATATAAGTGATTATATAATCCTAACCGTTAATAGTCTCTAAATAAATTATATAAAATTCACAATTCAAACTTCTTAAAACAAAAATAAATTCCAAAAAATGCCTAAAGCTAACTCTCAACTCCCGTAACAAGTAGACTATGACTATAAATATTTCACCGATTTATGAGAGTTGGGTCCAACGTAGATTGTTGACCAGAGATTCCTTCCACTGTGGATTGCCCATCAGGTAGATTCCGTCCGTTTCATGACCGATCAAGACCCAATCCACCACCGTCAGGTTTCAGTGGAAACAAGTCCAACGTATCTTCCGATGGTGAGCTATAAGCCGGGTCCACATCGGATATTACCCTGCGTGGCTGCTTCACTTGATTTCCGATTACAATCTATATTGTACAGAAAATATTAGTATGATTGTACAGAAAATGTTAGTATGGTTATGATATTCTTTGCATGTAATGTCAACGGAAAATTACATTAAGAATATTGTAATTATAGTTACATCGGATTCCTCCTTAAACATTGCCCTGAGTTGCCTCTCCGCTTGATCTCCAATTCCGATCTATATATTATACAGAAAATGTTGTTGTATGATTATTCTCTGCATGTAATGTTAACAGAAAATTACATGAATAAAATTGTAATTGTACGTACATCTGAAGAGGAAGGCGTGATACTTGCCAGTTTTGGGCTGGAGAGCATTGTGTCCCTCAAACTAGCTGAAAGTTGCAGAAGTATTAGATGAAAAAAAAAAATCAATAATAGAATTCAATGATCACACGGTATTTAATTTTATCGCATATATACCTTCCTCTGCACCGAATAAGAATGGCGATTCTAATGCCCGTTTGCGTTGCTCTCGCTCTCTGGCATTGGAGTTTTGAAACCAGTAGAACACGTTTTTGCCTTCAACTCTCCCATAGTTGTTGAGAAGGGAAGTGATTCTCTCTATATCCTCCACGGTGGGCGACTGCATGCCATTTTGGTATATATCTTCCAGTATTTGCTTTTGCAGCGGTGTTGGTTTCCATCTGGTACTCACACTTTCAGTGGTGCTGTTCTCTGCATTAAAAAAAAACAGGTCAAGCCAAATAAGTAAATAATCAAATACAACAATTTCTATATAAAAAACATGAAACATATTTAGACAGTAGATAAAATCAAAAAGAGCAAAGAATTTAAAACAAGACCTGCAATGTTTTTATCCATAACTTCTGTGTTTTTAAAACAAGATCTGCAATTGTTCGGTTCCTCTTTCCTTAGACCAACGTTGTGGCAATGGCAATGAAATGAGGCGGATGAAGAGGACGTGACAATGTATGTGAAACAAACATCAATATATAATGGTTTTAGTGCTTCAAGGTTTATCAACTTTTCCAGTTATTACAATTCCAATGTATACACATTTCAAAGTTAAATTATTGGTATACACATGTAATGTGCAAAAAGAGTTAGTTTGACTATTTGGAAATATTAATACATTCTATACACATATTTCTATAGTATAATTTATAGTATTTTTTTTAATATTAAATTAAATTTATTAAATTTTATTTCCTTTATCAAAAATTTAAATTTAGAGTTCAAGGTTTACCAAGGTTTCCAGTTATTAGAATTCCAATCTATAGACGTTTCAAAGTTACATTGTTGGTATACACATTTAATGTACAAAAAGAGTTAGTTTGATTAAATGGAAATGTTAATACATTTTATACACATATTTCTATAGTGTAATTTATTTAAGTTTATTATATTTTATTTCGGTTATGAAAAGTGTGAAATTTTTTTATCAAATATATTTTTTAAATAAAAAATATATTTTATTATAAATTTTTGTTTTTAAGTTAATAAGTTTGAATGTTAGAAGAGAAATTATAGTGAAAGAGATCATAAGATATTGATTAAAGAAATATTGACTAGATTTATTTAATAAGATATTATGAAATAAAAAATTCAGTGCAAAGTTTTCAATTCTAAAATTTATTATTTAATTCTAAATGTTATAATGGAGATTAAGATTGCAAAAGTTAAAAGGGGCATAATACATTAATTAAAGAAATATTGACTAAATTCATTTAATTACATGTTATGAAAGAAATAATGTGGAAAAAATTTAATGTAGGATTTGAAATCTAAAATTTATAATATACTTTTAAATATTTTTTAAATATAATTATTTTTAAATATTTGTTAGTTTTTAAAAGTAAGAAATTTACCTTTTTTTCAACTAAAAATTTTGATATATTATTAAAGTGATATATTTTAAAAAAATTATATTTCACTAAAGAAATAGATAAAAACCTCCAACATAATGTAAAAATGAACACAACTACTCTAAAAAAAAAATAAATGATGTTTGTTTTCATTTAGGTCAAATTCTAGTTTATTGTGGAAATTCAAAAGGTTTTTGAAAATGATAAAGATCTTTATTCTTCATTTTCAAATTGCTCTTTTCTCATGTTATGGAAAAGGTAAAGAAATGTTCACTAATTTTCTTACTTCGATGTTATGCGAATAGGTGATGAGTAAAATTTAATAAGGTATTAAATATAAAATTAATAACTTAGTTATTGAATGATTTTTCAACTTTAAAGACATTGTTTTTCAAATAAAATATTTAAGACATATTAGCAGAGAAGGGTGAGGAATTCCGGTCAAAAAAAATTAAGAAATCTTGAAGTAGCAGTGTTTGAATCATGTTTTGGATGATGGAAATAGGTTCACCACCATCACAAACTACTGGGGCACCCAAAATGTTGAAGTTTGATAGTTAATTCTAGTTAGACTACAACATTAACAAAGGAGTTGTCTACCACGCGAAGTGGCTGAAATCAGGGAATTTTTTTTTTAAGAAATATTGTAGTAGCACTATTTTAATCATGTTTTTGATGGTGGAAATTGGTTTAGCACCATGAAAAACCTCTAGGGCACCCAAAATATTGAATTTTGATAGCTATAATTTGAATTTACAAAAAATTTGCAATGCATAGATTAACACCTTAATTTTGCTAAAAAAAAAAAAAATTTACCTGAAAATATAGATGATGCAAGAATCCAACCTATTTGGATCATTGGTGCCTAGAAATTCAAAATCCCTAAGCATTGAAAATGAAAGTGTAAAGGTATATATTTTTCTATTCCATCATGAAAAATTCCACTCATTAATGCATACCCCACCTTAAAGAGATTTGGGAAATGAAAAAATGGATACCTTCACCCCAATTCCAATCTATATAATATTATTATTTTAAAAATTATATTAAAATTTATATTTATTTGATTGAGTTTTTTAAAATTCTAAAGTGAACAAATATTAAAAAATAAAAATGATTGTATATATATATATATATATATATATATATATATATATATATATATATATATGCTGCACATGCAATCCATAAATACAATTTGTTACATTCCAAAGTTTAATTGTTGGTATACACATGTAATGTGCAAAAAGAGTTAGTTTGACTATTTAGAAATATTAATACATTCTATACATTAATATTAAATTAAATTTATTATATTTTATTTCCTTTATCAAAAATTTAAATTTAGAGTTCAAGGTTTACCAAGGTTTCCAGTTATTAGAATTCCAACCTATAGACGTTTCAAAGTTACATTGTTGGTATACACATTTAATGTACAAAAAGAGTTAGTTTGACTAAATGGAAATGTTAATACATTTTATACACATATTTCTATAGTGTAATTTATTTAAGTTTATTATATTTTATTTCGGTTATGAAAAGTGTGAAATTTTTTTATCAAATATATTTTTTAAATAAAAAATATATTTTATTATAAATTTTTGTTTTTAAGTTAATAAGTTTGAATGTTATAAGAGAAATTATAGTGAAAGAGATCATAAGATATTGATTAAAGAAATATTGACTAGATTTATTTAATAAGATATTATGAAATAAAAAATTCAGTGCAAAGTTTTCAATTCTAAAATTTATTATTTAATTCTAAATGTTATAATGGAGATTAAGATTGCAAAAGTTAAAAGGGGCATAATACATTAATTAAAGAAATATTGACTAAATTCATTTAATTACATGTTATGAAAGAAATAATGTGGAAAAAATTTAATGTAGGATTTGAAATCTAAAATTTATAATATACTTTTAAATATTTTTTAAATATAATTATTTTTAAATATTTCTTAGTTTTTAAAACTAAGAAATTTACCTTTTTTTCAACTAAAAATTTTGATTTATTATTAAAGTGATATATTTAAAAAAATTATATTTCACTAAAGCAATAGAGAAAAACCTCCAATATAATGTAAAAATGAACACAACTACTCCAAAAAAAAATTAAATGATGTTTGTTTTCATTTAGGTCAAATTCTAGTTTATTGTGGAAATTCAAAAGGTTTTTGAAAATGATAAAGATCTTTATTCTTCATTTTCAAATTGCTCTTTTCTCATGTTATGGAAAAGGTAAAGAAATGTTCACTAATTTTCTTACTTCGATGTTATGCCAATAGGTGATAAGTAAAATTTAATAAGGTATTAAATATAAAATTAATAACTTAGTTATTGAATGATTTTTCAACTTTAAAGACATTGTTTATCAAATAAAACATTTAAGACATATCAGCAGAGAAGGGTGAGGAATTCGTGGACGGTCAAAATAGGCAGGTATCCGGTCAAAAAAAATTAAGAAATCTTGGAGTAGCAGTGTTTGAATCATGTTTTGGATGATGGAAATAGGTTCACCACCATCACAAACCAATAGGGCACCCAAAATGTTGAAGTTTGATAGTTAATTCTAGTTAGACTACAACATTAGCAAAGGAGTTGTATACGAGGCAAAGTGGCTGAAATCAGGGATTTTTTTTTTTTAAGAAATATTGTAGTAGCACTATTTTAATCATGTTTTTTATGGCAGAAATAGGTTCAGCACCATGAAAAACCTCTAGAGCACCCAAAATATTGAATTTTTATAGCTATAATTTCAATTTACAAAAAATCTGCAATGCATAGATTAACACCTTAATTTTGCTAAAAAAAAAAAAATTGACCTGAAAATATAGATGATGCAAGAATCCAACCTATTTGGATCATTGGTGCCTAGAAATTCAAAATCCCGAAGCATTGGAAATGAAAGTGTAGAGGTATATATTTTTCTATTGCATCATGAAAAATTCCACTCATTAATGCATACCCCACCTTAAAGAGATTTGGGAAATGAAAAAATGGATACCTTCACCCCAATTCCAATCTATATAATATTAATATTTTAAAAATTATATTAAAATTTATATTTATTTGATTGAGTTTTTTAAAATTCCAAAGTGAACAAATATTAAAAAATAAAAATGATTGTATGTATATATATATGTGTGTGTGTGTGTGTGTGTGTGTGTGTGTGTGTGTGTGTGTGTGTGTGTTGCACATGCAATCCATAAATACAATTTGTTACATACTAGAAATCATAATATTTGACAATGTAGATATGAAAATATCATGAGTAAAGTTATCTTTTATTTTTTAAATATAAAATTGAAAATAAATTTAGTTAGTAAAGAATTTATAATTCAAATTTATCATTTGAAGTAATTTTTGTAAAATTTTAAGTAAGCTATATCAAAATATTATTTTTAAAAATTTTCCAAAACAGTAGCGAGATCCAATCTCCTAATGTGACCATAATGGCTTCTAAAAAGATTCAGACTCATACCGCTGCACAACAGCCTGACCAAGATGCACAAGAAAAACAAAAAGGACCACAGGAAGCTGATGTACCGCATCAAGGTGGGCAACAAGATTCGATAGCAAATAAGGATATACCTAAATCTACCTCTGCCACTTGCAAACCCATTGCAGTAGAGAGAGCCAAAATAGATTTACCAAGTCATCGGATTAACGCCCAAATCCATTTCATGAAGGACCACGCTCTCATATTGAAATTTATTGGGTTGTGGACAACGGAGAAGGACTTGTAGGGATGGATTACAGCTAAATGGAAGCCAAAGGGACATGTCACCCTACAGCTAGGACCAAAAGGTTTCTTCACAACTATTTTCAACTATTTAGAAGACGGAAACAAAGTATTAGATGGCAGCCCCTACTTCTTCAAATCAGCGGGCCTGTATTTGCGAGACTGGATCGAAAGATTCAATTCGGACAAAGAGGATTTCAGTTGGGCACCGGTCTGGATCCGGATGTATTCCCTACCGTTGGAGTACTGGGATGAAGAATCACCGAAAGACATAGGAAATCGTCTGGGCAAGTTCATAAAGATCTTCAAAGAAATGAAGCTTAGAATATACACCTATTATGACTGCATCTGTGTCTATATTCACCTAGACAAAGCTCTCTCAGACTCACTAAGTCTATATCATGATGATTTTGAATGGAGTCAGCCCATATATTATGAACATGTGCCCTTTAGATGTAGAAAATGCCATGCCCATGGCCATCTTTTTCATGATTTCCCTATAAATGGTACCCCAAAGACCAATGTTGCATCAGATAAATCTGATTCCGAAGGATTTATCAAAGTCTCCAATAGTAAAAGGCACCACAAAAAGCCCGCATCAGGTCCTAAAATTCCCACAGCCAACTCCTCCATGCCCTCTACTAGCAATATCTTTGATACTTTGGCACAAAAAACCACGAATGACACTAAGCCCCCTAAACACGCTGCTGATACACCCAAGCCATCTTCGGTAATCCACTCCTTAAACACAATGAATGCACCAAAGACATCTCATGATACAACAATCCCAAAATCCACTCTCAATAAAGAATCTGATACAATCTTATGGCAACCGAATGGAATGGACATTGATATCTTTCTTCAAGCACCTATCCATTCTAATGAATCCATGGTGGAAAGTAGTCAACCCAAACATATGGAAGAGGAACCTGAAAGTATTGACATTCGGGATCTAAACATATTATGCCTTAAGCAAGCATGTAGGAAGAAAGAGTTTGATAAAATCCTGACCAGACAGCTAGAAATTTTGGACGTAATCCTTTCTAGAGCACATCAACAGTGAACTTTAGGAATACAACCAGGTAGTCAATGGGATGGGAAAAAATTTCCCAAAGATACCAAGAAACGAGGGAGAAATACAGATCTGCAAAGAACCATCATCATTGGGGAAATGCTGGTGGAGTCAGGCAGATATTCCAAGTCAACAAAGTACTATAGGCCACTACCCAATATTGAACCATGAAGCTCACATCATGGAACTTAAGAGGGTTAAACAGCCCAGTGAAATACAAAATGATCAAAAACATGATACAGCAGGAAAGATCTTAAATATTCTTTATGCAAGAATAAAATGTAACAATAATACACTTGGCTCCATTCTCTCGAGATGTAGTGGATGCCTCAGGAGCTTCAGGTGGACTTGCAATAGCATGGGATACACAAGCTATATCGCTCACTAATATGCATGCATCTCATCATCTCATCCAAGCTACTTTTCATCTTATAGGAACCAATATTCGTGGACATCTTACCAATGTCTCTTTCCCCGAGGATGCAATGAACAAGATGGAATTGCTAACTATGATAGCAACTCTCAATTCTACTCGAGTACATCCTCTGTGGATAACAGGTGGCAACTTCAATATGATTACTAGACTTGTGGAAAAGAAAGGAGGCCGAGTCAAATTATATATTGAAATCAGCCACTTCAAGGATTTTTTACAAAGCGATTGGCTCATTGATCTCCCATTTAATAATGGAATGTATACCTGGAACAATAGAACATCAGGTTCCCAACAAATTTCCTTTAGGTTGGATCGTTTCCTCATATCGGACAACGCCATTCATTTAGGAGGAGATATCACAGCCTGAATCTTTCCTTTATCAGGGTCGGACCATTGGCCCATCTCTCTTTAATGGCAAAGACCTGGAAAATCCATACAAAGACCTTTCCATTTGAAGAATTCTGGCTAACGAATCTAGAATTCAACAATATGGTCATCTCAATCCGAAAAAGCTTCATTCCCCCTGAAGGAACCAAAATTTACCAATTTCAACAGAGGCTCAAATATCTCAAAAGGCACATCAAGCAGTGGAATCAATCAACCTTCGGAAACATCTTTCAAGCCCAAAAAGCGCTAGCACAAGATATGGAAAAACTTCAGCAGAAAATAATTAATGAAGGAAGAACAAAAGCACTATTAGAGTAGGAACAGAACCTACCTAATCAACTGGAAGAAAGAAGAAAGCAAGAGGAGATTCTTTGGAAGCAAAAATCCATAGTAAGATGGCTAAAAGAGGGAGAGAGGAATATGAAATTATTTCATCACACCACAATAAAGAGAAGAATGCATAATAACATTACTCGAATCTAGAATCAGCAGGGAGAAAGGTTGGAAGCACATGATGATATTGAAAGAGAGCTCCTCAATCATTTCAAAAATTTTCATCAGGAACCACAAATCAATAGCCAGCCAGCCATAGATCGAATCCTCTAGCATATCCCTAAAATCATAACAGATGAACACAATAAATTGATCCTTCGTCCAGTTACTCTACAGGAAGTCGAATTAGCAATGAATTAATTCAAGCAGGGTAGAGCACCTGGTCCTGATGGTTTTACCTCCAACTTCTTTCATAACTTTTGGGATCTCATCAAATTGGAGGTATTACAGGTTGTGGAAGAATCCAAAACTCTACACTCACTTCTTCCATCTCTAAATGTGACTTTCATTACCCTCATACCTAAAGAAGAGCAGTCTACTACTCCAGAAAAATTCAAGCCAATAGCGCTCTGTAATGTTATATATAAGGTCATCTCCAAAGTCATTGCTTCTCGACTGAAACCGCTACTTCCCCTGCTCATATCATCGGAATAATCGGGATATGTAGAAGGATGGAAAATCATCGATGACATCATTCTCACCAATGAGATCATTCATTCACTAAAGCACCACAAAAAAGTAGGTATGCTTCTGAAAATTGATCTCTCTAAAGCTTTTGACAAGTTATGTTGGATGTACACTCAAAAAATTGTTACAGCCTTTGGCTTCTCTGCTCCAAGGGTCAGATTGGTAATGAATCGTGTCTCTTCTATGATTTTTTTCCATTCTGGTCAATTGAATTCCTTCTCATCCTTTCCATCCCTCTAGATGAATTTGTCAAGGAGATCCCCTCTCTCCTTTTCTTTTTGTCCTAATGGCTGAAGGATTAGGTTGTCTCATTAATAACGCTCTTCATACTCAGCAGCTTAGAGGCATCTCAGTCCATAATTCCCCAGCTATCACTCATCAAAAATTCATGGATAATAACATGTTTTTTGGGCATCCATTTTTTCAAGAAGCACAAATGTTTAAATCTCTGCTTGATGATTTCTTGGAAGCATCTGGACCCAACATTAATATTGCCAAATCCCAAATATTTTTTTTGCACACTTCCTCTATGAATTAGACTTCTATAGCCCACATTCTCAGTTTCTCTATAGCTTCTGTACCCTCCAAGTATCTGGGGCCCCCTTTGACTGATTCTTCACTAAAACATGCCTCCTACAACATCCTTCTCGAAAAAATTGAAGCCCGCCTTTCCTCTTGGACCTATAGAGCCCTCAATATGGCTAGTCAACTGGTGTTGGTCAAGGCTGTGTTGCAATCAATGCCTCTATATCTTTTCTCTGTTTTGGCGGCACCAAAATGGGTGCTTAAGAAAATCATAAATTTACAACGCAACTTTCTATGGGGATCCTCTGCGCAAAATTGCAAATGGGCGTTGGTGAAATGGATGACTGTTTGCCTTCCAAAAAATAATGGAGGCATTGGTCTCCGAGACCCTCAACACAACAATGCAGTTATGGGAGCAAGGCTATGGTGGCAATGGCTCTCAGTTCCACACACACAGTGGGCTATACTCTAGAATGCAAAATATGCAAATAACAGACTGCCAGAAGATTTAATCAGACTCACATCCAATGAAAATTTCTCCTTAATTTGGAATGCAGCCAAACAACACAATGACATGATCCAACAACACATTTTTTGGGAAATTAGAGATGGAAACACTGCTTGTTTATTGGCTGACTCATGGCAACAAAGACCCAAGTTAAGAAACATTTTCAGACCTCCACAAATAGATGAATGGGGCATACAATAGACGAAAAAATTCAATTAGCAGTGGGCTCCCGTCCTCAACTAGGGGTACAGACAATGGTTAAATGAGGCACAAATTATCATTCAAGGAGCATAGAAATTCCACAATGAGATTGACACAGAACTTATGAACCAAAAAATTAAATATTCTGATAAGAAGGATATTCTATGATGGGGGTATACTCCTCGTGGTATTTTTACCACTAAGGAGGTGTACAACCTTTTTATCAGAAATCAGGAACCCAAAGACCCTCTTTGGGATAGAATTTGGTCACCCAAAATTTCGCCTAAGGTATCGACGTTTCTCTGGCTGCTATGTCAAAAAAGGATACTCACTTGGGACAACCTCAGGAAAAAAAGCTTTCACGGACCTTCAAGATGTCCCAATTGCAATCAACAGGAAGATACCATACAACATCTTATGGACTCATGCAATTTAGCCAATAAATTATGGGAAAGAACTAGTTTCAGATGTCAAAAAGGATACAAAGTTTCAGGGGATATTATAAACACCACTCGCAACTGGGAAATCAATCCTTACAAGAGCAAGTTGCTAAAATCTTTGTGGAATATCATTCCAGGCCTTCTCTTCTGGGCAATATGGAAGGAAAGTTATAGACACATTTTCAAGAATCAATGCACACCTTTAGATACCATATGGAGTAATTTCTGCCACAATATTCAGGAAACCTTGGCTTTTCAAAAGCGGCAAGAAGATGATTTTCCCACCCTTCCTCAAGAGCAAAAAATTTGGGAGAATTGGAATCTTATAATTACCAAGAAACATGAGGATCTCCGTAACTCTTCCAATAATCCAAAAGCATAAAGCAAATGGTTTCCTCCTCCAAAAGGAATGATACAATTAAATTTTGATGGGGCTTCCAAAGCCAACCCAAGCATGGAAGGCTACGGAGGCATCTTTAGGGATCATAGAGGAAAACCACTTCTTGGCTTCCTTGGTTCTTTAGGATGGGACACAAAAAATTCATCTCAGCTAGAAGGACTATGGCAGGGACTTTGTCTAGCTCAACAACACTACTTCCACCCTATTGTGATTGAAGGAGACTCACATATCCTTATCAACATGGATAACCAAGTTCTTCGGGGGACCCCTACTCACAAACTAGAAAACAACTGAAGATTAGCAGCTTGATTGGAGCTCATTGAATAATGGCTCAAAACCAATAGAGAGATCACCTTCAAACATGTCAAAAGGGAAGGCAATAAAGTGGTTGATCTCTTGGAAAATTGGGGGTGGACAGTGATCAAGTTCTACACTCAGGATCACTTGACATTCTAAATGATAGCTCTCATATACATGAATGCACTGATTTGGTGCACAATGATGCATAATTCCCAGATGCGGGTGTTTAATGCAATGGGTACGTTGAGGCAGCTATGGGCTGGCAAGTGGATTTGTTACATGGCCACCCACGTCCTCATCATGTTTACTCTAAATCGAGCCACAACCACTCTTAATTGTGCATTAATGCAACTCGTTGGTCGAGGCTTCGTTGTTTCACTCCTTAACCTGGATTCCTCTGGTAGTTTTACCTTTGTTCCAATTCCTATGAGATGCAATTGTCTCCCTGCTATAATGGAGCTGAGCTCGCACACGACCACAGAGAGATGGTGCCAGATTTTGTGTTGTATAGAGGTGGGGACTAGTGCTAATTTCTTGCAGAGTGTTTTCTGTAGCATGCGGTCTGAGTTTCCTGTCTTTTATTTCTCTACCCACCCAAAATGCCCCTTGAATCTTCGTCCTGACCCTCTGATTGCTGAGTCTTCTACTCCCATTTCCCACCCTTTCTTTGAATCAACACCTTCTCACCAGCTCAATTTAGCCCGGGTGAATATGCCTCGTTTACGCTGGAGGATGCGCTGCAGGAGGGGCAGTAGCATAAGCAAAATTTTACACCCTCCATCCTCATCCCTCTCTAACTTGTCCTCCCCTTCGTCGGCTCAATTTACTAGTCACTATTCGGCTACTCAAAGTAGTCGAGGGTGGGTTCGCATTAAAAGTGCTCAGCTAGATGATGTTTCTCCCCGGTCACCTGCTACCTTCGCTTCTTCTCCGCATCCCAATCAGTCTGCCCAATTTCAATTTCGGTGCACGATTGACTGTCCATGTATAATTGTGACTATCTCCATGGCGTTTAGAGAAGAGTCTCAAAACTCTAAAGAATTCAACCACAATGATATGAAGAAAAAAGGTTTAGCTAAGGAAACAAATATTGCCAGCAAAAAAGGCAGTCTGGGCATTATTCGTGGCAGAACTTAGGAAGCAGCGATGAAACGGAAGGCACTAGGAGGCAATGATGAAAATAACAACGAAAGTAGTGATGAATAGGGCCGCACCACATACGGATGTTTCAAGAACAAGGAAGACAATATCGGTGACAAGAACGATGCAGAAGATGACATGGATGCTTATAGGTGCCCGATAGTTGAAGAACCTCCATCTAATTCTAACGGCACCTGGCATGTCAAGTTTTATCAGGTTTTTTTTTTCCCGGTTCCCATTCTTCTGGATCTACTTCTCAGTTTTTATGTAATGTTGTTAATTTTGTTGAACTTTCAAACCCTGTTCCTCTCTTGTATAACTGGCTGGTTTCCCCTATGTGGGCAACAAACTTTTATTGTGTTTGGACTAGTTTCCCCTATGTGGGCAGTCCATTTCTAGTTTTTTCTGTTGATTATGCCATAATTTTGGGCTAGCACTGCAGAGGCCAGTGCCTCCATGTAATATTTTTGTTACACTAATAGAATTTAGACTAATTTAGAAAAAAAATAAAAAAAATATGAAATAAATAATTTGGAAAAAATTTGGTGTAGGATTTCGAATCTAAAATTTACAATATACTTTGAAATATTTTTAAATAAAATTATTTTTAATTTTTAAAATTAAGAAATTTATTTTTTTTTCAATTAAAAATTTTGACATGATATTATTAAAGTGATATTGTAAAAAAATATACTTCACTAAAGCATAGATAAAAACCTCCAATACAATGTAAAAATGAACACAGCAACTCTCAAAAAAATTTAAATGATGTTTGTTTTTATTTATGTCAAATTCTTGTCTATTGTTAAAATTCAAAAGCTTTTTGAAAATGGTAAAGATCTTTATTCTTCATTTTCAAATTGCTCATTTCTCATGTTATGGAAAAGGTAAAGAAATGCTCGATAATTTGCTTATGTGGATGTTATGAGAATACGTGATAAGGAAATTTTAATAAGATATTAAATATAAAATTAATAATTTAGTTATTGAATGATTTTTCAACTTTAATGACATTTTTTCAAATAAAATATTTAAGACATATTAGCAAATCCTACTTATGGCTTTGCAATACATATATTAA
The DNA here is from genome assembly GCA_034641835.2 of Pinus albicaulis. Taxonomy (NCBI): domain Eukaryota; kingdom Viridiplantae; phylum Streptophyta; class Pinopsida; order Pinales; family Pinaceae; genus Pinus; species Pinus albicaulis. The sequence continues at coordinate 558,968,067 of CM076582.1, forward strand.
TACCAACTTTGCTAAAAAAAAAAAACAAATTAAACCTAAAAATATGGGTGATGTAAGAATTTAACCTATTCGGATTATTGGTGGCTAGGAATTCAAAATACCTAAGCATTTGAAATGAAGGTGTGAAGGTATACATTTTTCTATTGCACCATGAAAAATTCCACTTAGTAATCCAGACACCTACCTTAAAGAGATTTGGGAAATGAAAAAATGGATACCTTCAACCCATAAACATATATTCAATGTAGAAATGGAAACATTGAACCTCAAAAATATAGTGCACAAAATTTCTCCTTCATTGTTGAGAAGAATGGTTGATGGGGAAGGTTAATGTGTACACTTCTTCACCCCTTCACCACCTACTTTCCAATGGAATGAAGGTGTGGATTTTTCACCCTTAGCAGATTCAGTAGTGTGGGGGTTAAGGTGTAGATGAAGGTGTATATTCTAGATAAAAGATAAATGATTTATAAATACATAATGGATGCCATAAATTTTGGGTATTTTTTCCTTTCACATGTGTTTATTCATTCCACATATTCAATAATACTTGTGACACTTTTTGTTTTCAATATAGTTGATATTGTTAAATACAAACATGGAATTTTTGTGAATATTATGTGCATGAACGGTTATGATTTTGAAAACTTTGACATGAATATAATGTTATAGATCAATGTTCATCCACACTCATGGAGATATTGCAAGGTTCATCAATAATTATAGGTGCACATTATTCAATGAAAATTGTTATTTTAGGGACACCCCAATGAAAAGGAGTTATTTATGAGATGGAAGTATTCAACATTCGTTGTTACACATGAAACACCAATTATGTCTCCTAAAGTGACAATTTATTAGAAAATATAATTTATGTAGGTCGTTAACTTATAATAAATGGAAGTTTTCATTAGGGACCACCCATGCCCAAATTGTCATCCTTTTAGCACTCATCCAAAACCTTTTGAGTACGATTTTCTATTTTCATACCAACCATCACTGAATTTTCCCATAAAGGTGTATTTTATATCAACATATAGTTATCTCCTAATGATTTAATTTTAACATTCATTATTGTGTATTTAGGAAGGAATTTTATTTTTTTGCTAATAATTGAAAATTCATGAGAATCACTTGAAGCAAATCCATACTTATACATTTGGAAAAACACTAAAGGACAGTTGGCGTATTACTCTTAATGTTTCTCTAACCTCTTTACGTTGCAAAAAAAACCTTATATCGTTGCAACACCTATAGTACCTCATTGTTGCAAAAAAACAAAGTGTAAGTACCACAAATCTAGTTTTAATCTCAATTTGGGTCCACATTTTAGGCCTGTCACTCATATTCTAGTCAAGGATATGTACAAGGAGACTGGGAATAATGTAGGGTTTTCTTATCAAGTAAACTTTTCTCATTTGAAATCTCATTATATGGACATCGAAAGGATTTTTGTAGGGATTAATCTATCGAAGGGTCTCTTAGATTCCATAACCATCTAAATAAGGAATATAGCTCATATTAAATCCTTGGATTCCGAAGGCATCCCATTTAGGTGCGGGCATCATCACACTCATAGAAATTTGGGACTAGACTATTCCTTAGCATGGAAACAATACAAATGGGTTCTCAAATATTAAACAAACAAGGACGTACCTACCTCCCCAATGAAGTCTCCTCCTCTATTTTCTCTTGGAATTTTCATTCCTCGAGAAACCACTCTAGATTTATTTGTTTTGAGAATTTATTTCATAGTTACTTCATTCGTTTCATATATTGGTCTTGATTTTGTTGAGAATAGTATTATTATGGAGCTCAGATATACTTCAACGGTTTTAATGGATTTACCTCCCTATATAGGTACAAAAATCATGTTTTCCCCTCTTTCTTCCATTTATATCTCCTTATTTATTATTTGTTCCTATTTTTTCACATTAAACCCTACTCTCCTTGGTGATTCTTTGAAGCAATTGGCAGGTCTCTATTTTCATCTCTCCTCTCCTACTTTATCCTTTTACCTCATTATCCTTTCTAAGACTCCCTCTCATCTCCTACCAATAGAAAATAGGGTACCGAGGTGTCAGGATGTCCAGCTACAATGGAGTGAGGTTTGTGAGGACGATATTCCTATGGGAGCGATTGATGACAAAAGTGCATGATAAAAAAGGGAAAATAACTCATTTAGTCCAAAAAGTTGGAATGTTGAACTAAGGCTTATATATCTAACATCAGGTGGGAACATGGGTTATAAAATATGCACCCAAATACACGGGGTCAAAGAGAGAAATAAGGCTAAAATTTATTACAAAAACATGTATTAAAATGCGAGGAAGGAGTCAATGGTAAAGGATTATATAAGAGTGAAATTGATAACCAATTTTCAATAATAAGATTATCATCAATGAAGCATGCAAATGCATTCTCAACATATACAGAAACTGAACATGGCCACCAACCATTCATTGTAGATTCGCGACGTGAAATGCTAGTTCATGGCCATAAGATGTACACGATGGATCCACACAACAAGCTAAAATATCAAAGCCACCAATAAATATAATTTATATCTATGTCACATTATACATTAGTATGAATATGGATATAGAGAAAATATGTTCACCAAAGTACTACTAAAAATACATAAAAATGATACATAACTCCAACGCATCTTGTGAAGGGTTGCGTATAAGAGTGAGAAGTCCTTATCCCAAGGTATTATTGTCAACCCTTATGGTACAAATCTACAACATGTGAATGAATGAGCTAATGTTGAGCATGGTAGAAACTGTCTGATTATTAGTGAGTGAGGTATATCATTAAATGGATGAATTCATGAGGTACAACTGACATAACGATGATAAAAAAAAAACCATTTATAAATGGTAAGTTGAGTTTTAGACCTCCCTTAAACATGTAATGACATGCCACAAAAGTTACTTGGAAGAATTTATTAATGAGCACCACGTGATATTGTACAACAACACAAGAGTCATGGAAGCACAATACATATTGAATAGAAGCCTGAACAAATAGAGGAGTGAAACGAATCATATTTATGGTACACATATCATGTGAGATGAATCCCATTTGTAAGGTAATAATAGAAACATGTGCCATGTTCAAGAGTGACACAATTGACACCACCATTTTTACCTATACAGTAAGAAAAGTGATTTCCCCTTTTTTCTGTCTTTATTTGAAGGTATCTGCTTCATATTTTAGCAAGCATGAAAGAGAAAAAATATAAAATTGATAGCATATTTTTTCTTCAATTTTAACAAGCCCAAGAAAGGGGTAAAAAGATACTCGATAAGGTGTTTTTTTCATGGTTTAACGAGCTCAAAGAAGATGTAGTTGTTAGGTCCCTATAATATTAGGGTATCCCCTTAATGTTATTGTTAGTATAGTCCCCTTATTGTTATTTTTGTTCCCATATAGTCCCCGTATTGTTATTATTGTGCCCCCCATAGAAGCCCACTATTGTTATTGTTGTGCGCTTACATTGTTATTGTTATGTCCACTAAGATTATATTGTGACCCGTTGGACTCCTATATATTGAAAGGAGGTTTTTTCATTTTATCATCCAAGTATTTTTTTATGTAATTCAAAGGAGGCTTCACCCTCGAAGATGCTTATTTATAAAGATTTGATCTCTCTTTTGTTCTATTTTGGGAGCTGGTTTCAAAACAGTTGGTATCATAGCTTTGGATTTTATACTTTCACTGTTTCAAAGTTCATCGTGGAGTTTTCGCTATAACTTTTTTTCTATGAAGGTTCAAAAGATAAAACAAAAAAAAAATTCTAAAGAAAGCCAGAGGAACTTCGTGTTAAAATTTTAGATCTTGGTTCGCAATATTTTCGGTAATATGATCCGTTGAAGTTAGGGTTTTTGTAGGCTCCCGAATTTCATCTCAAAGAGGTGACATTGGGAAAATAGTCATAACTTTCTCTCTGAGCATCATATTGGAATTATGTAAGAAGTGACTGAAAGCACACATATCGTAGCTTATTTTGTATTAATTTCAAAGCCTAAAGATGAAACAGTGACAGGTGGCACACCATACAAGTACACTCTACTGAACCACTCCATAATTAGGTCATTGTGGGAGATTGGGCATAAATTTGTATTGAAGAATCCAAATCAGGTATGACATGTGTCGTAGGAAAGAAGATTCAGAGGGATACTACAAGACTGAAGTTAAAAACTTGGGGATATGAAATTAGAAATATATAGGAGGATCAATATCAAGGTCATCAAAAACAAGAAAAAGGTGTCTATCAATTTTTTTTTTAAATTACATAACATTTGATTGAAAAATAAGTTTGAATGGATTAAAAAGGCATATTGAATCATATATATCGGTACTTCATTCCATAATTCCTCCAAAAAATAATTCTACACCAAGTAATCCCTTAGAATACACTACTACGACACATGAAGAGGAGGAATTGCAGTATGATATATCAAAATTACGGTACCAAGTGCAACAAATGTCAATCTCACAAAGAGAAACCTAACATGACATAGATGGCTTAAAAGTAGACATGGAGGCTAAGGTGGATGGCTTTAAGGATGAAATGAAATCTAATATGGATGATAAAGCAATTGAATATCACATCGATCATCAAAAATAAGTTCTCCAACTCTTAAAGGATAACCTAAATTTGGTGTAGAATCGAATGAAACAATAGGAAGATCAACATCACAACGAAAAAAGTTTTGATTTAGGTGATTGGGTATTTTTACGGCTAAAATCATACAAGCCAATTCCCCTCAAGCAAGCTAAGAAGTCTAATAAATTATTTCTAAATTATTATGGTCCTTAAGAGGTGTTGTAAAATATTGGTACTATGGAATATAGATCGGAGTTGCTTGCATCTTCCTCAGTGGACTCAGTTTTCAATATTTCATGCTTAAAGAAGGTTATAGATCACAAACTCTCAGTTCAAACAATATGTCGAGAACTTGACAAGGAAGGAAAAATAATAGTGGAACATGAAGTAGTCACAGAAACAAGAACTCCACAACTACAAAATTGATCAATTTCAGAGTATCTCAACAAGTGGAAGAACTTACCCGCTGAAGATCCCACATGGGAGGATGAAAATTTTATACAAAAGAATTTAGAAATAATCAAGTGTTGAGTACAACATTTGTTTGAATGAGAGGGGAATTCTAGGTCCCCATAATACTAGTGTATCCCCTTATTCTTATTGTTAATATAACCCCCTTATTTTTATTGTTGTTCCCATGTAGTCCCCATATTGTTATTATTGTGCCCCCATAGAAGCCCACTATTGTTATTGTTTTTCCCTTACATTGTTATTGTTATGTCAGCTAGGATTATATTGTGACCCATTGAACTCCTATATATAGAAAGGAAATTTATTCATTTGTATCATCGAAGAATTTTTCACTTATGTAATGTAAGGCTGATTTCTAAGGTGTTGATCACTCTTTTCCTCTGTTTTGTGAGATGGTTTCATAACAGTAGCATATTTCTAAACATAGGGTGTTTTTTACATGAGGTTTTAATGAGCCCAAAAAATGAGGTAAAATGAGGCTCAATACCCTTCAATTTTTAATGAGCATGAGAACCGAACGACAAAATTTCATCTTAGAGAAGAAAGTGGTATAAAGGGTAGAAACTTATTTCGAGGTGACAAAATCACCCTAATTAGAGAGAGGTAATGATTTTGGCAAGGAGAACCACTCAGTGTAGAGATCTCTCCAGGAAGGATTAACACACCAAGTGAACGCTCGCAAGAAGTCGAAGGTAATGGTGATAACAAATATGAAAATTAGAATAGAGAAAATTGACATGCATAAAATTCATCAAAATGTAGAAAGTGATGATGTAATCCCCTAGGGTATAGCTAAAAGATAAAAGAAGAGGGCATGAGGCTTAGATTGAAATTCATGGTAGGTAAAAACAAGGGGTACCAGAGTGATAAGAAAATGCAACATGGGCACCAACATTGCAAAGAGGTTCTAAAATATAGGATTCCTATGAAGAAAATCTCTACTACATATATAATCTATGATGTGAAAATACAAAATGGTTAATGTGGTAACCTAACAAGATCAGACCTAAGGTGCAATGAAGATCGAAATGAGGGTTAATGATGCAATATAAATGGCTGTGAAAGACATACCCCTATATGCCAGGTTCAAGAAAAAAATATAATTTATTTCTAAATGTCATAATGGATATTAAGTTTGAAAAAAACATTGTAAACTTTGAAACACGAACAAAAATGATTACCCATTTTTTTTAGGTAGCAGAAAATGGTCTGATTTTGAAAAGTGTTGATTCAAAATACTCTTAATTTTTTTTAGCATGTTTTTTACACATTAAATTTTCTTATCTACCATGTATACTAGATATTAATTTTAAAACGTTAGTGTTTTTTATGTTTATTTTGAAAAGTGCTCATGCCAACATCATCCCCTTTTTTTACAAGACTTATTTTTGACTTAAAATTTTCTAATCTATTAATGCTAATAATTATTTTTTAGATTTAACAATTTTTGAGGTACTTGTATTCTTCCTCTTCACTTACATATCTATTTAAGTGTTTTTTCAGTTTTGTTTTCTTTTAATTTTGTTTTTTTTTTTTCTAGTGAGATATTTGATTTTTTGCAGTGTAAAAATAAAGGTAAAAATTTTAAAGTGTCAATATTCTATCTAGTTATATATTGTTAAATAATATCTCACTGCACATGAAATAATTGTCACTAAAAAAGCAAGAATTTTTAACAATTTACATAAAAAAAAGTACATTTTGAATATATAAATAACTGAAAAAAATCACATTTTCGATCTTTTTTTCTAAAAGTGAGGCGTCAAATAAACCATTTTTGAGGGAAAAATTAATAAAAAAGTATAAAAATTAGCATCTTTTGTGAATTTTATGTCAAGAGTGAATAATAATTACAATTGTTTTCAAAACTTACATGATTCACATAAATATGAAGTGAAAATGACATTATAAAAATACTAAACATATAATAACAATAATTGAATATTTATTTCTTCTCATAAAACATCAAAGTGAAAATATTACAAGTATAACTTGTTAATAGTTACAAAAAATGAGTTTCAATTGGAATATTAACTTAATCAGTAATCAATAATATCATGTAACCCAAACTCTTCATCTTCAAGAGTTTCATTATTTTCCTCTCCCACAATATTTTCATTATTGGCTTGAGCTTCATCATTTTGCTCTTATGATGCATCTTTAAATTCTACAAATGTCCCAAAGTATGCCTTTCCAATCATTCCATCTAATAGTGGTTGAGGTTCCTTTGATTTTTTTTCCACACTGGATTCATTAAAATCCACTTCTCAGACAAACTTCTTGCATTTCATCTTGAACAAATTCAAGAGCATTGATTGTTTGTTGAATAAATTTTCATTGTATTGGGTCTTTTTCAATGGAAATGCAATTTCTTCCTTTTTGTAAGAAACATGCTAGTTTTGTACCTAATCATCAACTACAAAAGAAAAAAGTTAGTAAATTAGTATAAACACAAAAAATTTAAAAAGACATTAGTGAAATTCATTCTTATATAATAAAACTTACTTGAGCCTAGAAATAAATCCAAAACCAAATATCCTTCATTTGAACATAAATCTAAAAGATAGTTAATCAATGACTGTGGTTTTGGATATATGTTAACTATATCTCCTTTTACTTTTTTATCTTCATATGTTATTTTCTTTACAACATCATCATGGAATGATACTTGGCTATGATTCTTTCCATTTACTTGATTGGAAAGAATAGGATTGTAGCTATCATCATTTGTCCAACTTTCAACATGAATGAATTCACAATCACTTATAATTGGGTGATTTCTGCCACAAATAAGATTTGGATTTTGCATGTAACATGAAATAGTAATACTCCAATTAACTTCAACATAAATGATTTTTTAAACATTAATCAAACATTCAATTTCAATGTCTTACCATGTAAGTTACATCCTTGACTTTGCTTTTCCCTTGAAGCTTGATAATAACACCCCCAATTGTGTTTCTGAATGAAATGTCACAAATATCCAAAATGGTGTTGTTGTGACTTCTGGAAATCCCACAACCACTTTACTAAACGCTTGATATGTATAAGCATCACTATCATATTCAATGTTTCGGATATAGAAAGTATGAGGAATATTTGCAATAAATAGTGAATAATCCCTTTTAGGTGTGACTTTTTCAATGTTTCCACAATCACCTAATATTATTTGATATTGTATAGTGTGTAGTCCATTTCCAATGAAATGATTAAGACTATGATCAAGTTCAAAATCACTAAGACATTATTTTCTCATCCTTTACATTTTAATTTTTTCAATAAAGATTCTAAAACTATGTGCTCCATTTATATCCTCCATATTTAATAAAATAAACAAATATATGTATAAGTTATAAATTAAAAATAATATACATATGAATACAAAGGAATTTATGAATGAACATACATTTTTAAATACAAGATAAAAATATCTTAGCATTGATGTTGAACTTGAACCTTGTAGTTTTGTACAACATCATCCCAACAATATTTATTAAACAATTTAACCATTTGTTCTTGTATTCTCATATAAACCTTGCGACTGAATAAATAAAGTAAACAATTCTAATATAGTGATATGTATAACAAATAATCCCAACAACAATATATTATATTTAACAGAAAATTATAATCCAAAAACTAAGTAAAAATAACAAACCTACTTTAGAAATTCCTCAGACATTTCCTCCATTGAAAATTCTCTTGAATTTGCACAAGAGAATATTGTTTTGACAATATTTTCATCATTCACTCCTTTCATTGATCTCCAAGGTGTGATAATCATACTTTTTGCAACGAGCTTCATTTCAGGAACTGATTTACTGATGGTACATATCAATGGTTTGGATTTTTTGACCTTCTGTCTTTTGATGCTAACGTTTTCCCACAACTCAAAAATATGATCAAACAATTCCCATATCTCTCTGGTTACAAATTCCATCTGGAAAATGCTATGCATACCTCTGGAAATTATTATTATTTCTCTACAAGAAGTTTCCATAAATCCTATATTCGCTAACTATTAGCCAAATCGAAGTAGGTCAATGATAAATATGGCGTTCCCAATTTATTCTGAGGATGAATAATTATTTTGAAGCTAAAAAATAACTCACTTCAATCATTTAACTCAATCCTACAACAAGAAAAGCATCAATACTAGATACAGAAATAAGAAAAATAAGAATAAGAGATGCATGTGAATAAGAAGTGAAAATAACATAAATAAATTGTGCAAGAGGACTTTGAGGCTCCTGGGATGGCCAAGCCCAAGGAGACTCAGAGTCCTATGTAACCCAATATTTAGAATCAAAAAATGGCACCAATCTTCATTTTTTAAATCAATCCAAGTACATCCCTGCAAGAAATGAAAATGGAGTTGCTAAACAACAAGTTTTCTCCACAAGAAGACTAACAAATACATGCCCCTAAAGGCCAATTCGAATCAATACTTATTAAAATTGATGGGGAAGCATTCTACTTGAAAGGAGGAAGCTTTCCCCTCCAAAATCCCTCAAATAGTGGGACTGGTTCCCAACAATAGGATTTTACATTAAATGAGAGGGAACACATTCCTCAATTTTTACAATCATTGGAATTACAAAATTTCTAAATAATTTCATGGTATTTTGTTCATTTATTCTCCATTATTGATCCTCCTATAATAGGGATCAAGTCCCTAAACTATATCCTTCTCCAAATATTCATAATGATTTGAAATTGATTGTTATTTAATGATGTGCTAATATCAATTTTTGAATTAACATGAAAGTGGTTTGGTTTTCCTATCATACAAGAGCTTATACAAGTGTTTATGAGTGCAAATTCATTAAAATTGGTGAGATTATTTTGGGTGTGGAGCCTGATTATCTTGTTTGCTTTGTATCACAGCATTAGACCCCTATACCTTCAAAGGGGCGGCAACACCGCCCGTAATTAATCGCTGCCGTGGGGGGTCTAGGGGGGGTAGCAACGCTTTTCAAAGCCCCCCCTTGGCAGGGGTTCTCCGGGGCAGCGCCCCTGAAGCTAAAAACAGATGTAAAATTTCCTTGTAAAAGTATAGTAATTTATATTCAATCTGGGCCGTTCATTAGGCAAATGATCTGATGGTAAAGGTTATGTTTAGATTAGGATTTTTTTGCCCTAGAAGGAAACCCCCTTGTATATATGAGGGTATTGTATTGCGACTGTGTATTGTGTGTGTATTCTCGGAGCGAGAAATAGAGAGGGAGACTATGAGAGAGAACAAAGGATATTACAACAGATCTACTGTAGGTTTTGTCTCTTCATTTTTGCTAGATAATAGAAAGGAAGGACTGGCTATTCAAGGTGGATGTAACCCAAACTAGGTGAACCACGTATATCTGTGTCTCTCTGGTTTTATGTGTTTTGTGTGCTTGTATTTTTTCGCATATTTTATGTGTTGCATTGCTCCATAATATATAATTTTCTAACAAATTAAGTGTATTTCATGAACTTAAAAGAAAGGAAACTCAATGCTGAGCAACAACATAATAAAACATAGCAAGCACAAATAACAAAGACAAATAGACAATTTTTTGATGAAGGAGTTCAGCCCTCCTAGGCTACATCTCCTTGGTCCAACTTCATACTCTGGGCCTTTGTATTAGCTTCAATTCTGAAAAATTGTTTCTTACGATCTCCTTTTTCCTCTGCAACCTACTCCAATGGCTCCAAAACATCAAAATGTACCAAGAATGACTCTTTCTAAGAGCATTTTGGTCTAAAATAGCCAAATTTATGGAAAAATTACTTTTCCCTAGTTTTTCTCCACTAAATCTGGATGTTTTCCAGTTAGCACATTAAATATGGATGTTTGTTGAATCTAGCATGTCCGCCAAAAGTGCCACCAAGATAAGTATGTTACTAATGTTAAGATAAGAACGTGTTTAAGTGGGGTTAAGCATGTTTAGCGCTAACCCGCACTTATCCGTTAAACTTGGGTTACTGTGGGTTAACCATGTATTATCATATTAAACATGGCTTAATGCATTTAAATCTTCGTAGATTGCAGATCGCAGCGTAGTCACTTATATAAGATCGCAGATCGCAACACACTCACTTATCGCAGATCACATATCACAATGTAGTCACTTATCACATATCATAGCCTTGCTATAAATCATTCTATGTTTCCTGCTTCGTCCTATGATTGCAATACCCTGATGTGATATATCGCATCACAATTCTACCACCTTGTTAATGCTTTATGTTGCCTACCCTGTCTTGCGATTTCCATACTCTGATACGATTGGTAGGACCCATCTTATCGCCACGTCACTTACTGGGAAATCACAAATTACAAATCATTTGTTGTTTCCTTATGTCCTTTGATCCTAAACTACTAATGCGACATAAAACTTAGGAAATAAAAGAAAAATTCAACTTCTGCAAGAAACATTGGTGAATTTTGAGATGACACTTGTCACAGTGTCACTAGTTGAAAAACTGGAGAATATTTCCTGAAGATTACTAAGGTGTTGAGTAGACTGCCAATTCATTAGTCTGTCACTATTCTACACAACTTTTACCTGTTTGGGGAAATTAACAACAGACCATAACTCACTCATACGAACTCGGATTTTGATGAAACAAGTTGCATTGGAATCCTGGTAACAAGCTCTATCTAGTTATTTTTCTCTGATGCATTTCTGAGCACTTCATTTTTTTTCTAAATACTGAGCTCTTGATCATTCCTCCCCACTAGAAGCCTTTTCCACCCCAAAATATACTATCAATTATTCAACAGGTGAGAGTAAATATCCCTCACCCTTTCACTCTCCATCCATTTGGCCTTTGAATTTTTTTGTCCCTTGAGTCCCACTCTAAGGTATTCGACATTCCCTATTCTTGAAGTTCTAATTCTTTTGTCAACTATGAGATGTTTTTGGAGTTCATCAAGATATTATGGCGATAAATCGTCAATTTATGGTAGTTTAACTTCCTCTCCTCGATCATCAATGAAATGAGGCTCAAATAATCTCAAATTTTCAACATTATTGACAAAATATATTTGCATATAAGGAGAAAAATATAGCTTAAATGCATTAGTACCAATATTTTCTAGAATTTTAAATGGACCATAATGGATTGGCTTGCGCTTTTTACCTTCCTCTTGCAATCTTTGTTTGCCTATATACAACTGAACTTCATCTCCAACCTATAATTTTTAATTGACACAGTGTTTGTCATGCCTTGTCTTGTAGCTGCTTTGGCTCTTTTCAAGTTTCTCTTGCATTATGTGATGCTTCAACTGAATTTGATCGATTAACTTTCCTACATTATCAATGTCACTATGACCATCTATAGTGACATATTTATCAAATATGAAGTCCAAAGGCGATCTTGTCAAGTAACCATAACATGCCTCAAATGACGATGTGTTTGTGGAAGAATTATTTCTCATGTTGTATGCATGATGAATGCAATGCAACTGTTCATCGAATCTAAAATTACTTGCTAGTTATTTCTATGATAGTTTCATTTCAAATATAAAATTTTATGTGCATTATTTTACTTATCCTTCATAGGTTTGTTTATGAGCATGGGATTGTCAAACAATGTGCCTAGTGAAATTATGAGTTTTTCATAAGCTTAAAAAGCATAATTTCAAATGACAGAATAGAAGCAATATTAAGCACAACAAAAACACATAACTGAGCTTAACATAGAGAATTTTTACAAAGGATTTCACCTCTCCTAGGCTACATCTCCTTGGTCCAGCTTCATAGTGTGACCTTTGTATTAGTTTCGAGTATGCTCAAATTTATGTTAAAACCTTTAGAACCTCTTGGAACCTGTTCCAATGAGCTTAAAACATCATAATCTCCCAAACATGACTATTTTTTTGCTAAATTTGGATTCTGGATGCTTTGGAAATGACACCAACACCTACTGTCCCTCACCTTAAAAAATATTCAAAATGCACAAAAACAACCGAAAATGAAATTTTATGCCTATGCAACCTGCTCCATTGAGCTCCCCACATGCAAGTTAGCTAGGGGTGACTTTTACTGAGCTCAATTTGGTCAAAAATTGAGCGATTTATGAGCAAAACTAATTTGCCCCAATTTCTCCTCTAAAACTTGAGAAACTGTCAATTAACTTTAGAAGTCTGCCAAAATTTGTGCGCCTCTGAATTTTCCACCAACATAACTCAGGCTTAACTAGCGTTAAGCACGTTTAGGGTAGATAAAAATTATTTAAATGGATAAGCGTTGTATTATACGTTAATTATGGATTAACATGGGTTAACCATGTTTTAAGTTTAATTACACATAATTAATGAACAATCCCGCCAGTTTCTCTTAGCCCTAAGTTCTGGGACCACTACCAGATGGGGAGGGGGTTGGTCCCCTCCGACCCCCAAATGTCGGGTGGTTGAACTTTAAAATAGTTCAGTGTACGTATAGGGTAAGGAACAAATGGTAAGAGGGACGATAGAACGTTTGAATGGAAGGAGTGAAGTCAGGAGTTCAACCCCCACTCTGCCTCATAAATTTTGCACAGCACCATATTAACTCTCCTCCCGCTAACTTTGTCGACTTTCCAAGTTTAAACCCACTCCAAACTTGGTTATTGCTCCTCCAAGGTTAGTTGAATCTACCATGAGTTGGGTTTTGTAAAGCTTAGTTGAATCTCCTCCATAATGTCACTAGCTACAATCTGGAGAATATTCTTGCAATGTTGACTATGCCTACCACGTCATCACTGTACCTATTCTGCTCATTTTTTTCCTGTTTTGGAAAATGAACAATAGACGATAACTCAGTCATATGAACTCGGATTTTGATGAAATGAGTTGTGTCGAAATCCTGGTAACAAACTCTATCTGATCATTTAGGTATGAAACAATCTTGAGCACTTTCAATTTTTAGCTAATTTCAGGCCCTCATCCAAAGTCTGATCATACCTTCCCACTAATGGGCTTTTTGACCCAAAAAATTTGATAATTATCTTCTTGAGCTTCAGTACTCTTCCTGTTTCAAGTTATATCAACTGATTTTACTTGAAAACTCTTTTTTGTTGATCAACGGTTGTGATTGATGTCAACCCAAGAAGCACCAAGGGCTACCCCAATATTGCATGGGAACTTTGACCTATCAAATTACTATATTCTGGGTCAAGAATTATTTTGATGATTTCTACTTGTCGAGATGTTTCCATTGATATATGACACGCCACGTAATTTTCCACAGTTTGAGAGATATTCATCTTTGAAGTTTGTAACCCCAGTTAGTGGGCTAATATCCCATGGGGTTCTTGCATGAGTCATTGAAAATTCAATAACTAATAATTTTTAAGCTCTAAAAATCCCTCCCTATTAGCAATATTATGTTGAGTGTTTTCCTTGATGGCAACCCACTTGATGAAGATTATGGCAACCTACTTGATGAAGTTGTCCCTGATGGAATATGTCTTGATGAACTTGTTAAATGATGTAAATCTGATGTATATACAATGAGTACAGAAGGTAATGATGGAAGGAATGTCAGTATGTGCTAGAACATGATGAAAAGAGTATGTCTCAAGGCATACGCGGATTTGTCTAGACAAAGTAGCATATGCACGCGGGAAATAACGTGCCAAGTCGCGTATGGGCAAGAGCGCTCTAAATATGTAAAACCAGGGGTAACCACCATGGTATTGACCCATTGTATTGAGTAATGATTCGTCTATGTGACCCCGTCCAGGAATACCATTGAAAGTAATGTGGTTTTGGCTCATGGTATTGATAAAGGGTAAACCTATATAAGGAGAAGAAATTCATTGTGCAAATGTGTGTAAGAAGTCTGAGCTTGAATGAATACTTCTCTCTGAAGCATATTTGAATGGAAAGGGTTACAGTTGAATGAAAGATCTGAATGTATGATGCACCAATGAAGAAATGATGAAGAAGGGAATCTAGATCTGGAACGTATTTGTATCTGCTAGATCTATTTATGGAATGATTAGATCTGAGATGAGGTGAACATCTGTCTGAAGAAAAGGGTAAAATATGAGAGATGTATCTGTTCTGAAGAATTGTAATGACCTAAATGTCTGAATAACTATACGCTAGTTCGCCACAGAGTAAGTGTGTATATACGCGGGTTTGCTGAAGAGAAAGCGCGTATGGGAAGTAAAATTAGTTCTGTAATATGTACAGAAGTATACGAGGGTTTGTATGGTCGAAGGCGTGTATATATGCAGGATCAGTGAAAGGAAAGCGCGTATGAAGATTAGGGTTTGCTGAAGTATGAAGCATCAAATGTCTGATCTATTCTGTTGTGTTAATGTTATGTGTTGATGATGTATGATTGAGCTCAAATGTATGGAGTGGGTCCAGTCTGGAAATATGATGAAACGTGGCCTGCAAGTTGTGTTCTAAAGGAAGCTTTGGATCCAGTGTGAAAATTGATGAAACGTGGTCCATAGTGGTGCTGAAGGTTGTAGCCTTCAGTCAGGGGGTTGTAGCTCCCTTCCAGGTGAGGCTGGTCAACAATATCAGGGGGTCGTAGCTCCCTTCCAAGAGAGGCTGGTAAACGAGATCAGGGGGTCGTAGCTCCCTTCCAAGAGAGGTTGGTAAACGAGAGCAGGGGGTCGTAGATCCCTTCCAGGAGAGGCTGGTAAACGAGCGCAGGTGGGTGCCTGCGTGCTGGTAGGAGGCTGCACCAGCAGATATGTTGTAAGATGTTTTCTCTATAATAAAATATTGAAGGCTGAGACAACGACAGTGGTGGTTTTCTCCTGACTTGGGTTTCCACCTAAAATCCTGGTTTTCATGTGTGTTGCTTATGTGTGATGATTTATTCTATTCTTACTGCACATGTTTACAGTTTATTGAACATCTAATGAATGAATGATGGAATGATATAAGTGAAAAATTAATGGCATAACAAGATCTCTGTGTATACACGAGTTTTATGAAGGATATCCGCGTGTATACGCTAGTTAGCTTCAGCAAAGTAGCGTATGGGTTTTAGTGAATGGAAAAGTAAAAAAGTTTTGGTTAAGTCCTAAATACTGATTCACGACCCCCCCCTCTCAGTATTTTTACCAACAATTGGTATCAGAGGAGGTCCTTCTGCAGAAACTTGATCGCTTGAAGGAGATCCGTCACAATGGGAAGTCATGAAGGAGTGATGTCTATAAAGCCACCTCTATTCAATGGAAGCAACCTGATATTCTGGAAGGTATGAAAAAAATCATATCTACAAAGTCTTGGTGCAGAAGTGTGGGCAATCGTGGAAGAAGGTTATCAGTATCCGGAAAGTATTCCTACTGATGCAGCGGAAAGGAAGAAATATGAAGTCAATTCCAAAGTAGTCAATGTTTTGTTAGGAAGCATGTCTGAACCAGAATTTGCTAAAGTGATGCAGCTAAATTCAGCAAAAGAAATATCCGACAAAATCATTCTAAGCTATGAAGGGGATACAAAGGTAAAAAGTGCAAAACTCCAAACTCTCAGAATTGAATATGAAAATTTAAGGATGCATAGCGATGAAAGTATTGCCAGCTTCTTTTTACATCTAGATGATATTGTAAATCGGATGAGAAATTTGGGTGAAACCATAATCGATACTACTCTGGTGGAAAAAGTCTTAAGATCTTTGACTTCAAAATTTGACTCTAAAGTATCAGCTATTGAAGAAAGGCAAGATCTGCAAACTCTTACTATTGTTAAACTACATGGTATTCTAACTTCTTTTGAAATGAGACAAGGAGGTCCTTCTCAAATCAAAGAAGCTGCTTTTAAGGCATCTGCAAAAGGAAAAGAAAAGAAAGTTGTCAAGGAATCCAGCTATATATCCGAAGAAGAAGAAGCAAATTTTGTGAGAAGACTTCAACTAGGTACTGGAAGATTCAAAGGGAAATACTTCGAAAAGGGAAAGAGTTATTATGCAAATGAAGATGATGATGAAGTGTCTAGTGAAGATGAAGAAGACTCTGACCAAGATCTGAAGGTGCTCATGGCAAAGAAGCAAAAGAAGAAGGCTACTCAAAAGGAGACATCTCAGAAAACATGTGCGGCAGAAAATAAAGAAGATAAAACAGGTACTGATTATTGTTCTTGTGATTCATCTTCTTGTGCATGTAATAGTGAAGATAGTGAAATGAATGTTATGGATCTAGAAGAAACTCTCAAGAATAAAGTTGAAGAACAACAAAGAGCATCTAATAAGCAAGAAGTTATCTACAATGAGATGATCGCTCAAATGAAAGGATAGATAGAAATACTTAATGAAAAGGTAGACAAATATCAAAGGTTCCATGCTTATGCATCCAATCGAATTAAAAGACTAGAAGAAGAAATCGATGATCTAAATGAAGATCTCGAAAAATAAAACAAGAAGAATGAAGGACTTGAAGCTGGAATCATTTCTCTACAAGCAGATCTTGAAGCATCAGGTAAGAAGAATGAGAAACCTCTACAATCATTTGAAAAGGAAGCTCTGAAGCAGAAATCATCTCTCTCAAAGAAGATCTGGAAAAATCAAATAAGAAGAATGAAGAGCTGCTACAAACATGTGAAGAAAACGAAAATTGGTTGAAGGAAAAAATTTTAAAATTAAATGATCAAATTGAAGAAGGAAAAATGGTTGAAGAAAGTATGAAGAAGCAATGCCAAAAATTGGAAGTTGAGGTAAACATTCTCACAGGTAAATTAGAAGAAAAGGATAAACTCTTGAGATTTCAAGATAGTACTAAGATTCTGGACAATATTCTTAGTAGTCAAAGGTCTCCCTCTATCAAACTTGGTCGCGGTTTTCATGAAACTGTTAAAGGAGAATCTAGTTCACAAGGAAGTGCTAAAGATTCAAAGGATATCAATGCAAAATCTGAAGTGTTGAAAGAAACAAAAGGTCAACCGATAATCATGAATTCTCAAAGGAAATCATTCAATAATGTTGAATGCTTTAAATGTCATAATCATGGACATGTTGCAGCCAATTGCAGAAGCAGATTGTTTCAGCCACAAACAAACAGATCCTACATAGAAAGGTACTCTAGTTTCTTCAAGGGATATTGTTTTTCATGTAACAAGTATGGAGATAAAGCAGCTCATTGCAAAAGACGGAAGATTAGAAATACTCATTATGATTCTTATTCTTATTTCTCTGGACACATGAGATGTTATTCTTGTAACAAGTATGGACATGTAGAAAAAGAATGCAGGTTGAACATATTTGAGAAAGTGGACAATTTTTAGCACACAATTAGAAAGTTCAAGCAAATTTAGAAAAAGAAGGAGGACCGGTTAGAAACGTAGGGAATATTGACCCTATTGCAGTCATCGGCTTCTGAACCTTACTTCTCTTAATGACTGCAGAAGTGATGTGAGATACATTATGGAGCTTAGTAATGTATCGTCACAGGGGGAGCGATGTATGATGATTCTTATGGTCGATGTGGAAAATCTGGTTATGATTATTGCTGACAGAGCATCTGACATGAAGAAGACAGGTACAGGAAGGACAAATCCAGGGGGAGATGGAGGAATGTGAAATTTTCTATAATTCACTTTCCATACGCAGGTTCAGTGAACTAAAGCCGCGTATACACGCGAGTTCCAGCAGACACAGTCGCGTATGCATTGATGATAAGAGAATTGGGATGACAGCTGAAGATCAGGAGCAGAGGTTCAGGGGGAGCATCAGTCTGACTGCTAATGATTGTACTGTTAGCATTATTCTGGTTATATGAAATGATACATGGTTTCTTATGTTGAAGATTATGGATGAGCCCGTATTGCTTATTTGATGAAGAATATCTTTTGGATATGATGGAAGTCTTATGATTCGGAGATCCGGACAGATCATGCAGAGATTGTTGCTGATGACTTGCTGTTAAAAGTATTTAGATTGCACAAGCTAAGGAGGAGCCCTGGACATATGGAAAGGATGTTTGGATGCACATTTTCAGGGGGAGCACTAGTCTTTCTGAGTATAATGCATTGTTGGCATTATGATGATTTTGAAATATGATCTCTCTCTTAAGGTCTTTCTGGTATTGGTCATAAAAAGTCATACTTGTAATTTGATAAAAAGGTCTTGTTGAGACCCGTGATGTAAAATTGTAATATTCAGTCATGTAAGGAGTTGTCAAAATTTGTAGACCCACTTGGTTGGGTAGCTGAGTCAAATTTTTAAACCCACTTGGTTGGGTAGTTGAGTTGAGATGTGCAAACCCACTTGGTTGGGTATTTGAGTCTCATATATAAATCCACTTGGATGGATCTTTGATGTAAGTATGATTCATCGGTGATAGGAAGGTCATAGAGTCATGTACTTCATTGAAAAATATGTTTGTAGGTTCAGCATGAACTCAGGGGGAGCATGGTCACTTCAGTGTACATCAGATCTGCAGAACGCTTCCTTCTACAAGAGGAGAAAAAAACCTTGTGTTGGTTTTGGTCCGCCCTTTTCCCTTGATGTCAAAGGGGGAGAGTGACATGGTGTTTGAATAAAGAGAAAGAATGGTGTCAAGAGTGACATGGTGTCATTGTATTCTTAATGTATCTATCTGTTGTGATGATCAAACACCATCGTGGTTTCCATCAAGTCCAAAGGGGGAGATTGTTGGAAATATGATGCTGAGTGTTATCCTTGATGGCAACCCACTTGATGAAGATGATGGAAACCTACTTGATGAAGTTGTCCCTGATGGAATATGTCTTGATGAACTTGTTAAATGATGTAAATCTGATGTATATACAATGAGTATAGAAGGTAATGATGGAAGGAATGTTAGTATGTGCTAGAACATGATGAAAAGAGTATGTCTCAAGGCATACGCGGATTTGTCTAGACAAAGTAGCGTATGCACGTGGGAAATAACGTGCCAAGTCGCGTATGGGAAAAAGCGCTCTAAATATGTAAAACCAGGGGTAACCACCATGGTATTGACCCATTGTATTGAGTAATGATTTGTCTATGTGACCCCGTCCAAGAATACCATCGAAAGTAATGTGGGTTTGGCTCATGGTATTGATAAAGGGTAAACCTATATAAGGAGAAGAAATTCATTGTGCAAATGTGTGCAAGAAGTCTAAGCTTGAATGAATACTTCTCTCTGAAGCATATTTGAATGGAAAGGGTTACAGTTGAATGAAAGATCTGAATGTATGATGCACCAATGAAGAAATGATGAAGAAGGGAATCTAGATCTGGAATGTATTTGTATCTGCTAGATCTATTTATGGAATGATTAGATCTGAGATGAGGCGAACGTTTGTCTGAAGAAAAGGGTAAAATCTGAGAGATGTATCTGTTCTGAAGAATTGCAATGACCTAAATGTCTGAAGAAATATACGCTAGTTCGCCGTAGAGTAAGCACGTATATACGCGGGTTTGCTGAAGAGAAAGCACGTATGGGAATTAAAATTAGCTCTGTAATATGTACAGAAGTATACACGGGTTTGTATGGTCGAAGGCGCGTATATACGCAAGATCAGTGAAAGGAAAGCGCGTATGAAGATTAGGGTTTGCTGAAGTATGAAGTATCAAATGTCCGATCTATTTTGCTGTGTTACTGTTATCTGTTGATGATGTATGATTGAGCTCAAATGTATGGAGTGGGTCCAGTCTGAAAATATGATGAAACATGGCCTGCAAGTTTTGTTCTAAAGGAAGCTTTGGATCCAGTGTGAAAATTGATGAAACGTGGTCCATAGTGGTGCTGAGGGTTGTAGCCTTCAGTCAGGGGGTTGTAGCTCCCTTCCAGGTGAGGCTGGTAAACGAGATCAGGGGGTTGTAGCTCCCTTCCAACAGAGGCTGGTAAATGAGATCAGGGGGTCGTAGCTCCCTTCCAGGAGAGGCTGGTAAATGAGAGCAGGCGGCCGTAGCTCCTTTCCAAGAGAGGCTGGTAAACGAGCACAAGTGGGTGCCTGCGTGTTGGTAGGAGGCTGCGCTAGCACATATGTTGTAAGATGTTTTCTCTATAATAAAATATTGAAGGCTGAGACAACGGCAGCGGTGGTTTTCTCCCGGCTTGGGTTTCCACCTAAAATCCTGGTTTTCATGTGTGTTGCTTATGTGTGATGATTTATTCTATTCTTACTGCACATGTTTACAGTTTATTGAACATCTAATGAATGAATGATGGAATTATATAAGTGAAAAATCAATGGCATAACAAGATCTCTGTGTATACATGATTTTTATGAAGGATATCCGTGTGTATACACTAGTTAGCTTCATCAAAGTAGCGTATGGGTTTTAGTGAATGGAAAAGTAAATTTTTTTTGGTTAAGTCCTAAATACTGATTCACCCCCCCCCTCTCAGTATGTTTCCCAACACTCCCACGTTCAATTTTTGAAGCCCCTCTCAACCTAATCATTTATATAAATTATGATCCTCATATCCTCCTTATGTAGGTATTTCGCCACCTGAAATAGGTCATCATGGCATTTTCTCTCTAACTATTTTTCTACAAAGGTTCAGAAGCTAAAATTTTTATGAGGTGAAGCCAAAATCCTGAGGAAGATGTTGTACCAATTTTAGATCACGGTGCACAATATTTTCAGAAGTACGATTTGTGTAAGTCGGGGTTTTTGCAGTCTCCAGAACTTCATCGCAAATAAGTGACCTTGGGAAAATACGCATAACTCTCTCTCTGAGTATCAAATTGGAATTTTGTAAAACACGGATGATATTTCACGGACTGTAGTTCTTGATTTATCAATGTTAGAGCTGAATGAAGAATCAGTGACACGTGGAATGCCATACAATTTCACTCTACTGAAACAATCCATAATTAGGTCATTGTGAGAGATTGGGCATAACTCTCTCTTTAAGAATCCAAATTGGATCAGATATGTGGAATTGGGAATAGCACTCAGAGTGCTAATAGAGAACCAAAAATCACATATTGGGGAGCTGAAATAGCAGAGATACGCCAGATTCAATATCAAGATCCTAGAAGGCAAGAAAAAGCTAGATCATATGTTGTCAAGGGCTGCAAAGAACCAGACTTTCTAGGGCAGCAAAGAAAAGCAAGGTGCAATAGTGGGTACCATGACAAGAACAATAGTCAAGGTGTAGAATAGTAGCAAGAAGTTCATCACATGATTTCTTCAAGTAGGCAGCACTGCATACAGTCATTGTAAAGGTATCATTGTACTAGGTCATTGTAAATGCATCATTGTAAAAATTGTAGAAGTGTCTATCTGCCAAGAGTTGAAGAGGCAGTGTCCGAAGGTCTAGGATAATTATTAGGTGGTTTTTTAGTAGTCGGGGTTATGGTATAGTGTGTATTCTTCTTCTACATCATTCTATATCATTGTAAAGTGGACCATTTTCCCTGGTATGGGAGTCCATTCTTTTTTTATTCTTCTATATGGTGGTAGGGTGGTGCATGAAGTCAACAAAAATTTCAAGCCTGTGAAAAATCTAGGGTGGTAGGATGGTGCTAGGGTGAGTTGTAGCTCATTGGGTTCTGGGGCATCCGTTCAGTTGACTACTGAAGAATCTCAGGCATTGGAGCATCCATCCTGTGGGAGATAGAGAAGAATGCATTTCTAGATTCTACGAATTTGGAGCTTTATTTTCAATTGGAGTTGAATATTAAAGAATTATTAGAAAATCATTCGCTTGGTTTTTGTCCCGGAGACAGTTTCCACCTTCAAAATTGTGTGCATTTGTGTTCCTTTTGTTTACTGCTATCATTGTAAAAGCACTGATAATAATTGAAGATTAACTAAAGCTCTAATTGAAAGGAACACATATTCACCCCCCCCTCTCAATATTTCCAACAATTGGTATCAGAACTTGGTTCCTTCAATAGCAGTTTAACATCTCGAAGGATGTCATGGAGCATACCAAGAATGGTGTACCTTGGCCCAATGAAAATAATTATGCACTCTGGAAAGGAATAATGGAGGTCTATATCTTAGCGTAAGGTTAAAAAGTATGGGACACTATTCAAAATGGATTTACATCAGCCATGGATGAACAAGGTAAGAATAATTTGGTAAATGATGCAAAAGCAAAGAATATTATTATCATTGGACTTATTGAATATTATTATCATAAGGTGTTGGGTTGTAAAACCACCAAAAATGTATGGGACAAGATTGAGAATATATATGCAGGTGACTCAAATGTCAAAGATGCAAAGCTTCAAATCTATAGAGAAAAATTTGAGAAACTCAAAATGAAAGAAGATGGAAGCATTGTTGCATACTTCCAATACGTTGATGAAATAACCAATAGTCTGGAAGGATTGGGAGAGCCAGTTGAGGAGAATACTATTATATGAAAGATTCTTAGAATGTACCAGGGATATTCAACCCAAAGGTATGAGTCTTAGAATACATTGAAAATCTGGACAAACTTAGCAAAGAGGAATTACATGGAGTTCTCATAGCATATGAAATGATACTTGATGAAGAAGAGGGTACTTTTCATCTAGAAATTGCATTCATTACATCTAAAAAATCCAATAAGGACAAACAACCTTTAATTGAAAAGACATGCATCGACAAGTGTGAAGAAAAGGGATATGATGGAGATGGTCTTTCAAATGAATAATATGCTTACTTTACGAGAAAGCCAAAAATTGGTAAGGGAAAATTCAAAGTTAAACTTCCATTGATATGTTTCGGTTGTGGTGAGGTTGGGAATTTCGCAGTAAAATGTTCGAACATAAGTGATGGAAACTCAAAAGGAAAGAAATGCTTTAAGAAATTCAATAAGCAAGAAAAAAAGAAAGAATCCAAAATGGACTTCTCTCTAAATAAGATAGCTCATCATCTGATGAAGACAATGACAACGAAGAAGAAGCCAATGAGAGAGTATTGTTTATGGTGAAGCACAATAAACAAGAGGTATCAAACAACGAAGACGAATAGTTGAGCATAGAATAATTTTCTAAGGAGGCAATCATGCCTATAAAAGAGCTCAAGGCTGAGAAGATCCATTCCAATAATCTTGACGAACAAGTTCAAGGTCTAAAAATTGAAGTTGAAGAACACAAATGTATTGAAGAGGCACTTCAAAAGAAGTTGGAAGAAAGCAACCAAGAAAGGGAAGCATTAGAAGCCGAAGTAGTCTCACTGCGTAAGGAAGTTAAGAAGGGAAAAACTATCCAAAACTATGCCAACAACTCAAGGTAATTTGAAGAAATCATCAACAATCAATGATCTCACAATGACAGAACTAGCCTCGGTTACAAATAAGAAGAAGCAGGAACTACTACAACAAAATAAAATGAACCTATGAGATTTTATATGCATATAGACTTAATTAGATAAGATTCACAAGAACATCCTTGGAAGACAATTCCTCAATGAATATTTCCATCCAGGTACCAACATATTTTTCATGACTATTATTATTCATGTGGAAAATTTGGTCATAAAGTTGTAGAATGTTGCACGTACCCTAGGAACCAATACAATTCCAGGAGATCCTTCAAATATGAACCTCACAGTGCTTAACAAAACATGAATAGATTTTAAAATTTAAGAAATAATATGAAATGTTACAAATGTCAGAACTTTGGACACATACCCAGAGACTGCAGACTTAGAAATCCTCCAGAAGAAGAAGATTGATAATTGTGCTCTCACTCTCAAGGCTCAAAACAAAAAATATGTGTGGTATGTTGATAGTAGTTGCTTAATGCATATGACTGGAGATAGAAGGAAATTTGTATCTCTGAAAGAGAATAAGGATGGAACCATATCCATTGGAGATGATGGACCTTCAAATCTTATAGGATCAGGTATCGTCACTCTCGAAAGAAAAGATGTTATAGCCAAGAATGTTCTATTGGTTGAAAAAATGAATCAGAATATGATCAGTGTTGGAAAAATGTGTGATCAAGGACACACAATGCTATTCAACTCCACAAAATGTGAAATCAGGAAAGGTAGGTATGGTAAAATTGTGGCCACAGTAAGTCGAGCTCCAAACGAAATATATGTTCTCGATGAGGCAACTAAAGCATGTGTACTAGAGAAATAAGATGAAAGTTGGTTATGTCACAAATGAATGGGTCACATAAACTTTGACAATCTTGTCAGGATAAGTAAAAAGGAAGCAGAACGAGAAATGTCAAAAATCTCAAAACCTTCCAAGGTACTATGTGAGGCCTGTCGGCACGGAAAGCAAACAAAATTCCAATTTAAAACAAAAGAACACTTTGCATCACATCCATTGGAATTGATACATACTGATCTATGTGGTCCTGTGAGAAAAAAATGCTTATATGGAGAATTATAGTCCATGTTAATGATAGATGACTATACTAGGATGACAGTCGTCAGTTTCCTCAAGAAAAAATATGAAGCATTTGAGTGCTTTAAAATCTACAAGGAGTTGGTTGAAAATGAAACTGATTTGAAAATAAAGTGTCTAAGGTCATATAATGGTGGAGAATTCACTTCCAAATTACTTTAGCAATACTATGAAAAAATGGAATAAAAAGACAATTTTCAACAACATCAACACCTCAGCAAAATGGAGTTACTGAAAGAAAGAACAGAACCATATAGGAAATGGGTAGAACAATGTTGAAGGACTCAAAATTGGATGAAAAATTCTGGGTTCAAGAAATTGATATGTTAGTATTCATTATCAACCGAAGTCTTCTGAGAAATAATTGCAACAAGACCCCATATGAATTATGTAAAGGAAAAGCGGTAAATGTAAAATATTTCAGAATCTTCGGAAGAAAATGCTATATCAAAAGAGAAGATCAAACTTTGGGTAAGTTTGAATCACGTGTTTATGAAGGTATCTTTGTTGGTTACTCACGCAAAATAAGGGCCTATAAATGCTATAATCTAAGACAAAAATAGATAGTGCAGATCATAAATGTTACATTTGACGAAGATGGTGTTCTAACGAATAATGATGAGGATATAAAATCTTTGAAATTTGAGACAGAGGTTGAAAAGGACATAGAGAAAATTCTAGAACAAGAAGTAACTATCAACTAGAAAGAAGTAAATAATGATCATCAAGATATACCAGAAAAATAACAAGAAGCTCCTCTAAAGAGAACAAAAGAATGTATTCAAAATAACCATCCATCAAATCAACTCATTGGTGACATAAATGAAGGTCGACAGCTTCGTTCATCACAACAACTTCACATTTCTTTTCTAGCAGCCTTTGAGCCTAGAATCTTTCAGGAAGCCATCCAGAATGAACATTGGGTAGTAGCTATGAATGAATAATTGGATAAAATTGAAAATAATAACACCTGGGAATTAGTTCCAAGACCAAAATATAAAACTTTCATTGGGACTAAATGGGTGTTTAGGAACAAATTGAATGAAGATGGACATGTTACCAGAAAAAAAGAAAGATTTCTTTGCAAAGGCTATGCAAAAGTTGAAGGAATTGATTTCGACGAAAAATTTGCACCAGTTGCGAGAATGGAAGCCATCAAAATGTTTCTCACCTATGCATGTTTAAGAAAAATCAAAGTCTACCAAACGGATGTTAAGTCAACATTTCTGAATGGCGAATTAGAAGAAGAATTTTACATCAAATAACCTAAAGGTTTTCTACTATCATAAAGGAAGACTATGTTTGTAGGTTAGAGAAGACTCTATATGGTCTCAAGTAGGCTCCCAGAGCATGGTATGCTCGTCTTGATGGATATCTACATCAACAAGGGTTTAAGAAAGGTACTATTGATAGAAATATTTATGTACAAATAGATAAAGATAATTTAACAATCATTGAGGTATATGTGGACTATATAATATTTGGTAGCAATGATAATCAACTAAGTAAGAAATTTTCTACAAATATGAAAAGTGAGTTCGAGATGTCTTTACTTAGTGAGCTGACATACTTCTTAGGGCTTAAAATATCTCTGCAAGAGAGAGGAATATTTATATGTCAAGCGAAGTACATCAAGGAAATGCTCAAGAAATTCAAAATGGAAGATTACAAACTCATCCTTACTCTGATGGTAACAAGTTGCAAATTGAGCATAGACGAGTCATATAAGGATGTGGATCGAAGGTTGTACAAATCTATGATTGGTATTCTTCTATATGTAACAGTGTCCTGGTGAAATGTTATGCAAGCAGTTGGAGAAGTAGCAAGATTCCAAGCAACACCAAAAGAATGACATATTACTGTTGTCAAAAGAGTTATTTGATATCTAAAAGGCATAGAAGAATATGGCTTGCGGTATCCCAAGGGTAACAATCTCATTATTGAAGCCTTTATAGATACATATTAGGCAGGAAGTGTTGATGATCGTAAGAGTACTAATGGAACAAAATTCTATTTAGGTGGTTGAATCGTATCATGGTTGAGTAAAAATCAAACCTCAATATCATTATCTATAGCAGAAGTAGAATAAATTGCAGCAATAGCAATTTGTACTCAAGTCCTTTGGATGAAACAAACTTTTCAAGATCTTCAAGTACAATTCACTAAGCCTATTCCCATATTATGTGACAACACCGATGCCATCAGCATCTCCAAGAATCCTATCATGCATTCAAAAATGAAACACATTGCAATTAAATATCATTTTGTTAGAGAACAAGTCACCAAAAATAATATAAAACTTGAGTATGTTCATACAAAATAACAAATCGCTAATATCTTCAGTAAAACTTTACCTCATGAAGCATTTGAAAATCTTTGACAAAAGCTTGGGATTCTCCCAAGTTCTCATTAGATTTTCCTTATTCATAATATAAAGGGGGAGTGGAAGTGTGTACAGGTCTACAGGATGGTTGTGTGCCAGGGGGAGTGGAAGTGTGTACATTTCCATACGATGGTTGTGTGTCAGGGGGAGTTACCCTTTTCCATTGATATCAAAGGGGGAGAGAATTTTGTAGGAAGAAGCATCATGATCGTAGGAGGAGTACTTGTGTTTCCATCAATGCCAAAGGGGAGATTTTTGGTCAACGGTTGTCATTGATGTCAACCCAAGCAGCACCACGGGCTACCCCAATATTGCATGGGAATTTTGACCTACCAAATTACTATATTCTTGGCCAAGAATTCTTTTGATGGTTTCTACTTGCCTAGATGTTTCCGTTGAGATATGGCTTGCCACGTAATTCTTCACGGTTTGAGAGATATTCATGTTTGAAGTTTGTAACCCCGGTTAGTGGGCTAAAATCCCATGGGGTTGTGGCATGGGTCATTGAAAAGTCAATAATTAATAATTTTTAAGCCCCTAAAATCCCTCTCAAGTTCACTTATTGAAGCCCCTATCAACCTAAGCATTTACATAAATTGTGATCCTCATATCCTCCTTATGTATAGATTTCACTACTCGAAACAGGTTATCGTGGAATTTGTGCTTTAAATTTTTTTCTAAAAAGGTTTAGAAGCTGAAATTTTTATGAGGTGAAGCCAAAATCCTGAAGAAGCTCCTGTAAAAATTTAAAATCAGGATGCACAATATTTTCGGAGATCTGATATGTGGAAGTAAGTGTTTGTGTAGGCTCCTGAACTTCATCTCAAAGAAGTGACCTTGGTAGAATTGTCATAACTCTCTCTCTGAGTATTGGATTGGAATTCTGTAAAAAGTGGCAGATAGTGCATGGACTATAGGTTCCGTTGTATCAATTTAAAATCTAAATGCTAAAAAAGTGCATAATTAGGTCATTGTGAGAGATTGGGCATAACTCTCCCTTGAATAATCCAAATTGGATCAGACCTGAGGTGTTGGAAAGAAGACTCAGAGTACTACTACATGACCGAAAATCTGATGTTTGGGAGCTGAAATAATAGAGATACACTAGATTCAATATCGAGATCCTAGAAGGAAAGAAAGAGCTAGACCATGTGTTTTCAAGGGCTGAAAAGGACAAGAATTTCTAAGGCAATAAAGAAAAGAAACGTGCAACATAGGGTATCATGACAACGACAATAATCAAGGTGCATAACAGCAGCAAGAAGTTTAGCACATGAAGTCTTCAAGTGGGAAACGCCGCATACAGATATTGTAAAGGTATGATTGTAGTAAGTCATTGTAAATGCATCATTGTAAAAATTGTAGAAGTGTCTATCTGCCAAGAGTTGAAGAGGCATTGTCAGCAAGTCTACGATCATCATTAGGTAGTTGTTTCATAGTTTGGGTTATGTTCTATTGTGTCTTCTTCTTCTACATCATTCTATATCATTGAAAAGTGGACCATTTTCTCTGGTACGGGAGTCCATTCTTGTTTTATTCTTCTATAGGGTGGTAGGTTGGTGCTAGGTTGGTACATAAAGTCACCAACAGGTTCAAGCCTATGAAAAATTTAGGGTGGTTGGGTGGCGCTAGGGTGATTTGTAGCTCATTGGGTGTTGGGGTATCTATTCAATTGACTACTGAAGAATCTCGGGCGTTGGAGCATCCATCTAGTGGGAGATGGAGAAGAATGGTTTTCTATATTATAGTAAGTTGGAGCTTTATTTTCAATTTGAGTTGAATATTAAAGAATTATTATAAAATAATTCAAGTGGATTTTTTCCCAGAGAGGGTTTCCACCTTAAAAAATGCATACATTTGAGTTCTTTTATTTAATGCTATCATTGTATAAAAACATATAATAATTGAATATTAACTAATGCTCTAATTGAAAGGAATACTGATTCACTCCCCCTCTCAATATTTCCATTTTTTTTGACAATCATCTTGACATGCCTTGCATCGCAACTTGCTATGTCTCAAAACCATTGCTCTATGGTTGTTTCTCACTGACTTCAACATTGTTGACTGTTGTTGACTGATAGATACCCTGTTGTACCAAATTGATCTCTATGTGCTTGGAAAACTGTTAGCCTTCCCACTAAGAATGAAGTCACTCTTGCAACAAAGGCATACAAGCTTCTTCTTCAAAATTCTCTTATCCAAATTAAACTTACAATATGAGTGAACTCTTGGTGTCAGCACAAAAAAAGGAGCTTGTTCTACAATGGTTTCAAATGACATTGCATCTTGTCCACTTCTCACTGAATGGACCTCAAAATTCCTACGACATCTTGTCACAAGAACACACAATCAATCTTGAGAAGAAAACATTATGCAAGAATTGAAATGATGACCACCTCTTCTTTTTTTGTCCTTCAAAGCAATGACTGTCACCTCTTGTAACATCAAGTACAAGGTGATCTTCTTTCACATTCGTGTATCCAATATCAACTCACAATCGAAAAACACCATCGACTAAAACATACGTTGATCAACATAATATACAAACATAGTCGACAAAACACATGCTACATCAAAAACATAAGTAGACATGAAATATGCAACACAATCAAGATAAATCGATATGAAATGTGTGTGACACAATAGAAACCAATCGATAAACATATGTACAACACAATCGACATAAATCGATATGAAATTTGTATGACACAATCGACACAAGTCGATAAACATATGTATAGTACAATTGACTCAAGTCAACATTCCAAGATACATATTGACAACACTCATGCATGTATCTATTTACAATGAACTTATCACAAGTCCTCTATTCACACATACAAAATATCATGCATATGTACACTCTTAAAATCTCTATTTCAAATACAAATAAGTAAAAAAACCCAAAAACATACAAGTGATCATAAGAGTTTAAGTGAATGATAAATTATTGCAGCATAAATGAGTGACATAACCATCGTTTGCACCATCTTGGTGAAATTTTTCAACAAATAAAATTCCTTAAACCGAACAACATTCACATGCAATATTGCATCATAAAAGTTTTGATAATCTGCTGCAACTTGTCATGCTTTCAACAGAAATCCATGCATACATAAGGCTGAAATTTTCCTCTATGTACAAGTAAATGCATGCCCTACTTGGTCAAGAAATCGAGCCATTTATTGCCAAACCACTTCAATGGAAATTTTTCCTGCTGAACACCCTCTTCTTGTGAATCATCTTGACTCACATTGATGATGGAATCTCCCATTCTATTCTCTCCAGTATTTTTATGCATTTTCTTCAAATTCTTGGGATGAGTGGTTGGATTTAGTGTTCAACATTGGTCAATGAGATGTCCCTTCTTCTGACAATAAGTGAAAACCTTTTGCATTTTCTGTTCAAGTCGCCTTTGCTTTGATTGTTTCCTGTATGCTATCATTCTCCTCCAGTATCTTGAAACTTGATGGTTATACAAACCACAATATGGACAACAAATTTTTATCCAATTCATGCATGCAAATTTTCCATGCTTAACATAACCATAAAAAACATGATTATAGGAAGAATTCTACCTTGAATAATTATATGAATGTTTATCCTTTTCACTTTCTTGAGTAAATGAACTTGAAGAGATTCCTGATCTCTTTTTATGATTAACAACAACGTTTATGTCCCTAGATCTATCACAACTCCCTTGTTCGCCATAAGCTACATGTCTACAAATATCTTACTGCAACATGGGATTCAAATAATTGCATTCATCTTAATTGAAAACTTTACATGTTTTATTTTTTGTACCATATATTTGACCATGTTTGACCATATATTTTTCGATGAAATGTTTCACTCTTCTTCAACTTTGTTTCCATCATGTCCCATAATTTTGACCAAAAATTCCCAACAAACTAGGAATCCCGGTCACTTACAATAGACGTAGGAAGACCAAAATGAAGCCATAAATTTTGAAAGAAATGAATAGGTTTTTGTTTAGCTTTAAATTATTTCTGAAATTGCATCAAAAGACACACTTTCCTAAACCTATCTACCACAAGATACAAGTAATCGTGAAGGAACATAGGAAGGACACCTACAAAATCCATTGATATTCTCTCCCAATGATGTGAAGGAACTGGAAGTGGAGTGTACAATACAAGTTTCCTATTTCTAGGCCTACTTGTTGTACATAAATCACATCCTCTAATAAAATGAGATACAATATCAGTCATGCATGGCCAATAACAATACCTTTGGATATTCGCTACTATCTTTCCTACACTGAAATGTCTAGCAAAGAATGATGTGTGTGCCTCCCTTATGATATTGTTTCTTTCTCCATGTGGTATAGATAACTTACCCAGGTGATACAAAAAAATATTATTCACATGATAATATAACTCTTCATTTTTGTTTCCTTGACTCAAGCTTTCATACACATCTTTAAAATCACTATCATATGCATATTGTTCAATGTAACTTTCATGCATAATTAAATTGTGCTTCAGTATAATATATGAATTTAAAATATTCCTAGAAAGCATATCAAATAACTTGTTGTATATTCCATTTTTGTATCTGATAAACAAATTAAATTGTTGTAGAAATCCCATCCATCTGAAATGTCTTGATTGCTGCAACTTTGATTGTGATTATAAGTACTGCAATGGCTGATGGTTAGTATGGATAATGGCCTCTTTCCCCATCAAATAATGCTTCCATTTCTTTACATTTTGTACCAATGCATATAAATTCTTATCATAGGTGGGATAATTAGTCATAACTCCATTAAAAATTTCATAATGAAATGAAGTAGGCTTACCATGTTGCATGAGAATTGCTCCCATAGCATAATCACTTGCATCTGTTTGGATCTCAAATGGTTGTTTAAGATCTGGAAGTGCTAATACTGGTGTTGAAATTATATTTTTCTTTAAAGAATAAAATTATTTTTTCTATACATATCCCCAATGGAAGACTTTCTTGAAACTTTTCAATGCATGTAGCGAAGCTGCAATGGAAGAAAATTTAGTAATCAATTTCCTCCAAAACTATGTTGCCCCAAGAAAGCTTCTTACCTCTATAGTTTTATTGGGCATGGGCCAATTCAGAATGACCTCTACTTCGGAAGGGTTCATCTTGAAGTCACCTCCTCCAACAATGTGTCCCAAATACACCAAAGAATTCTTACAAAACTCGCCCTTTGACATCTTTAAAAACAATTTCTCTTTTTTCAAGACATCAAATACCTTGTTCAAATGCATGACATGTTCTTCTCTTGATTTGTTGAATATAAGTATGTCATCTAAGTAAAAAATGACTAAGTAATCTAGAAATGGTCTAAGTACATCATTCATGACTCTCATCAAATTAGCTGGATCATTTGTTAGAGCAGATGACATAACTAACCACTCAAATAATCCTTGTCTAGCTTTGAAAGTCATTTTCTAGATGTCCTCTTCTGTTATTTTAACTACATGATAACCACTTCGCAAGTCTAACTTAGTGAAATATCTTGCATACTTCAACTGATCTAGCAAACGATTAATGTGTGGGAGTGGGTAGTGATTCTTTACCATGATTTTATTCAGTGCACGGAAATCGATGCACATGCACCAAGTCCCATCATTTTTTGGTACCAAAACAATTGGTGAACCACATGGAAAAGTACATGGCCATATGATACCTTTGTTTATAAATTCTTGAATTTTCTTCTTAATTTCCAAACTCTCCATAATTGACATGCGATACATACCAATGTTTGGAAGTGGAACATCCTACTGCATCTGAATCTCATGCTAAATTCCCCTCTTAGGCAGCAACCCGTTTGGTTCTTAAAACATCTCACCATGTTGACTTACCACATCAAACAAATCATATTTCAATTTTCATCACATCCTTCAAAATATTCATAGTCAACATCATACTTTTTCTTTATGATGAGAAGCACAAAAGTTTTACTTGCATTAACTAGCCTCTTCATTTGCCCTGCATTAAGTAAAGAAATATTCAGTTTCTTGCGATGAGATCTAACAATATACTCCACCCCATTCTTAATAAAATTATATTTGTTCTCAAGGTGATAAACCACCACTTTCCTATCATACAAATATGGGCTTCCTAAGATAATCCTGGAAATTTTAAGTGGAACCACATCTAACTCCACTTCATCAACAAAGATTGAGTAAAAGAAAATCTAAATATGCATTTCCTTGT
This sequence comes from Pinus albicaulis, assembly GCA_034641835.2. Lineage (NCBI taxonomy): Eukaryota > Viridiplantae > Streptophyta > Pinopsida > Pinales > Pinaceae > Pinus > Pinus albicaulis. The sequence continues at coordinate 559,001,996 of CM076582.1, forward strand.
AACTTGTAAAATGGCATTCTTGACTATCCAACCCAAAGGGTATGGTTTATGATGTGGGACAGTTTCAAGGTTAATATTTTTGACAAAGTCTTCTGAAATTAGGTTTTCTTGTTACCCCCTACCAAACAATGCATTAATATTTTTATGATTTAAAATCACTTTAACATGGAAAAATTCTATCCTTGTGTCTTCATTTGGAGTGTTGTTGTGACTATTTGAGGAACTAGTACTTGCTATGGAATCCTTTCCTTTGCTAACCATGGCTACAATCTTGGTCTCATCTCCTGAATCAAATCCAAGATCTTGTTTTGTGGTGGAAATTATCTTTTTTTCCCTTTGTAATGATGTAGACAAGCTGCAATATAATCATCATACGCGTGTAGTTTATTACTTGAGGGTCCCACAATAGTATAAAACAATTAGATATGAATCACTCTTCACAACTTATATGATTTACTTTTCCCTGCAACTTCAAACTTTTAACAATGTAATAGAATTTTTATTTCATTATTTCACACTTCGCATACTTTAATACTTAACTTAGTGGTTAAACCCTATTCCGTGTGATCTGAAATCACATCACATCACATACAAAAGAACTTACCATGTGAAGTCCTTAACACTAAACTCTAAACATACCGATGTATGATATGCACTAGAGCACTGGGACAAGACGTGGCTCTTCCCTTTATGTCATCACAACTTTCAATCCAAACTGCATCGCAAGTTATTTTTTTTAAATTGTGAAGTCCTTAAAACATAAATACTATAATCGTTGATTTGCGACATGCGCTTTCATTTTCTGCCTGACATGTGACCACACTTGTTTTCACCGATCTACATGGAATCACAAGTTAAATAACTTATCTTGTTAATCCTTAACCACAAATAGTAAAACCTGTGATGTGCGAAGTCTTCAATGGGTTGTGATATGATCCCCATTGTTGAAATGTGCCAGATCTAGCAATTCTCGTTGCTACTTGCACATCTAATTGGCCTTCTGCTCTGTGATCAATGTGACATCCAATTCAACACAGAAATAAAAGAAGACACTTTAAAAAAGAGAGCCAAAATAAAAATACAAACCAATTGGAATTAAACCAGAAATGAAATTACACAAATCCAAACCCTTGGATGGATGGATTTTACATTTCCTTTGCTCTCTGTTCTCCCCTCTCTCACTCTTCTCTCGCACCTATTCCACCCCTTCTTCTCACACCTATTCATGAATATATATATCTACCTAAAAGCGGTTCTTCTCGTATTTTATTAGCTTTCTGTTTGAACCACTCTAACAAAAAAATCCTACTCTATCCTCATGATGTAGTCTATTTAGCTTAATATCTTCGCAGGGAGAAACCAATTGCTATTTTATTCCTAATTAATTTACAAAATTAAAACTATATAACTCCTCCCATTTAAAACTAAATAAAATATTAATAATAAGTGTTTCTAAACCTTTTGTTAGCCACAAATGTGAACACAGAATCACATTGTTGGCTAAATCTGGATGCTCCTGCATCAGACTCCCGGGGAAGAAAATGATTGATCCCTCAATGTTGCATGATCTTCAATAAACTTATGTAACTCTGTTGTTGTCATCCAACCGACATCTTCCACTGGGCATCCTTTCCATTTGACTAGATAATGATAAAAGGTTTGTCCTCTTGCCTTCTTTACTGGTCTTTTATCCAGAATGGCTTCCACTTCTTTCTTTGATGTCTTTGGCATCTATTCCTTCCAATTCAAAGGTTTTTCCTCCTCTTTTATAGATTCTTCTTGTATTTATTCCTATGACCCTTTCTATGGGTACAAATATCCAACATTAAAGATGGGTGACATTCCAATTCCTGTTGGTAATTCAATCTAATATGCATTTGAAGAAAAAATACTAAAAATGATAAATAGCCCTATATTTTTTATTTTTTGTTTGTTATATCCCTACTAGAAACCTTTACTTCCTTAGATAAACCATGAATAAATCATCTACTTGAAACTCCATTTCAGTCCTCTTCATATTGACCCTTTTTTTATACTTTTGGGTGCTTTTCAAAAAGCTTTGCTTCACATCTTCATGCAACTTTTGTATCTGTTCTACAAATTCTTTAGCTTTTGCACTCCTTGTCTCTTGTTTGTTCCAATATCTAAGTTAATACACCCCCATTGGATGCATCTAAAAAATAAAATGAAATGGAATCATTCCAGTACTACGATTAGGAGTATCGTTATAGGAAAATTCATCTTGAGCAAGTACTAAGTCCCATTTCTTTGGATTTTTGTAAACCAAACTCCTTAAGATGTTTCCCAAGCCCCTATTAACCACTTCAATTTATCCATCCACTTGAGGATGATAGGCTGAACTGAAACTGAAGTTTGTACCCAGATTCTTCTATAGATTCCTCCAGAAGTGTTCTACAAACTTTGTATCCCTATCTGAAACAATACTCATAGGCATTACATGTACTATTATAACTTTAGAGAATTTTTTTTTTAGCAATGTGAGTTGCATCACTAGTTTTTTTACAAGAAATAAAATGAAACATTTTAGAAAACCTATCTATGACAACATTGATAGAATGTAACACCCCCAATTTATGTGTTTAAGTTTAAAAAAAAACTGGACATTTGAACTTTAGTCCTAAGGGGAGTGGACCCCAAAGGATAGGCATCTTGTGAATGTAATTAAATATTTTATTTGAGGAAATGAATAAAATGATTGTGTGCAGATTGACCAAAATGAGATTTATGAGATCACTTGCTAAATCCATGAGGATGGATAAGGCAACTATTCCCCAGAATCTTTCAAAAATCTTTGAAAGAAATTATTCTAATTTAGATTTTTGAGGAAGAATCTAAATTTCCCCAATGATGAGGAAAGTATTTGGGAACAGATAAAAATATGGAAAAGCTGAGGAAAGCATAAAAACATCTTTAAAGAATCCCAAAAATGGGAAGCCTAGGCAAATAGGAAGAAAAACATCCTGATATTCTGGATGCAGAATTAGAAATAGGCTTTGGGGAAAGATAGCTTAAATAAGCTACTCCTAAACAGATTAGTGGTTGATCTGTTCTAGGAGGTGATCTTAGCTCGGGGGTGAGTTCTGGGAGATAGAAGGACTCTAAGGTTGGGAGGTTGGTCGACTGCATGAGTGGTATGTCTCTAAGTTGAATTGTGTTTCTACTTACTGTGGTATGAATTGGCTACATATAAAAAAATTGTTTATAGAGTATTATATTTATTAGTACTACATTTAACAGAATTAAGCATAAGGAAATCACCCTTATAATTCTGTATGGTTGTAGAGAAAAACTCTGTAAAGTAGAATCCAACAAAAAGTCTAAACCAAGGTTGATTTAAATCTGAGGATACATATTCTCTACAGATAATTTATTGTGAATTTCTTCTATTCTATTAGCACACAATTCTGAACATGAATAGATAAATCAAAGAGAATTTTTCCAAAGTCTCTAAACAAATCCCTAAGGTAAAAGCTGGGGATTTCTAATATCTTATGAAGCATGAAATTGTAACTTTAATCTGTTTCTGTGAAAAATGGAGCAGTGAGAAAGTAAATACATAGAGTGCAGAGTTAATTATTTCATAATTTTTAAGTAAAGAGCAGAGAGTTGAAATAATTTCAACAGTATACACATTAACAGTTAATGTAACAACCATTTCCCTTGACCAAGATTAAATGGAAGAATAGAAGAACCTTAATGCTGTAACAAATAATTAAATAGCAAGGGAATGAATTCCAAAACATGACCAGCTCTATCGAATTACCTAGAACGAGAGATCTATGTATGCAAGAGATGTGAATAGCTATAGGAAAATGAAAAGAAGATTCAACTAGAAATATATAACATGGGAAACAAGTAGAGTATAGAAACCTACAATAATATAGTCCTAGTATTTCATACATATTAATTATATGTGTATAAATGAGAATGGACTCACAAATCTATGCATGCCATTTATATGTATAGACAGACATTAGTAAAATAATTTTAGTGTAAACATGAGTAGAGGGAGACTGCTAGCTATGATACTGGTATAAGTGTAGAGATATCTAGCTACAGAAAATAATGAACAAAATACATCAGAAGAAAATTAAAAATTTAATATGACTCCCCAGAAATTCTGAGAGACGTAACTGAGGAGTCTGGTACACATTGAACAACATTAGTTCTACAGAGAATTACATCAGATACATTCACTGTTATGATAAGAAAACTAAACAAAGAGAAATTCCATTCTATTAAATCACATACACGATTCACTCCATGCGAGGAAGCAGGAGACAGTCCATATAAGGTTAAACTGTAGCGTCGTTATAGCGAATTCAACATCAGAAAATAGGGAAGATATATGTATATACGAAAATTCACAATACATGTTGAGCCTATCAGGCTAGGGTCTAAGAATCTAAACCCATATCTCAATAAAAACAAATTTAAAAGAGCGCCACATAGGAACGAAACATATTAACAATCTGACTCTGACAGAGTTTCGTTCCTCAACGAACATTGTGTAAAATCATAAGAGAGAAATCATTCTACACCAGATGAAACAACTCAACGAGAGGGTGATAGTATTCCCATAGGTATACTGACCTGAAACGTCAAGGGAGACGAGGTTAACATCCATAATATTGGAAGGTCTCATGACTGCTTTCATAGGCATACGAAGAAAATCTTCGATTACCTGTGGAAAAATCAAGCCAAGATGGAAATTAGTAAATAGCGCCGTCACTGGAAAACGTTTGAATGGAGAGAATGCTCATAAAAACGAAGTGTTACCTGTGAAACAAAAATCTCGGGTCCTACAAGCCTCTAAAATCGAAAATTATAAACAAAGTATGGATTAAATTGAAACTTTATAGAATAATAATAGAAGGAAATAAACGTATATGTACAAAGAGGAGGGAAATCGAACCTCACAACGACCGAGTGAATGGCAGTCGTTCTCCTGAAGTGAAGCAAAGCACATAAATTGGGACGCTACACAGCATTAACAAAATAAATTAGTTATCATTCCATGGAATCGACAGAGGAGCATGGTCGAAAATAAATCAGAAATGGAATACAATGGAAATTTTGCACAGAGGGTATAACCCAAAATCTCCAAAATGAAACGTATTCATCTTATGAACATTCGAAGACTTCCTCAGAACTGACGTATGGCAAGTTCTGAGCAACAACCTTGATCTTTAAATCATACGATGGAGAAAAACTAATGGATAAACACTTACCTGGTATCATCGCAGTGGAGTAGGCACGCCTTAACTCTTCTTCGTGAACTAAGGACAATAAACCCTCTGAAGAGTAAGAACCTTGTAGATGAAGAGATACACAAACAAATGACGAACACGGAAACCTATCTTTGCCCAATATCAAAAGCTTATATAATTATTCCACAGATCCAGAAAACCTAATATGAAAGGATCGCCATCATCCACTTGGCACAATCATAACAGCCAAGCCACGGATCGAGGGGTTGGCAAGTGCAATTAAAACCAGTCGTATAACATTTATGGTGCTCAGATCCGAAATAAATTTCAGGCGTCATGTTCGCATACAGAAGAACACCATGTAAGCCGAGTAAGCCCGACTAGTAATGTCATATTGACGTGGATCTACCACGTGAACGAGAGAATAGGACGGAAACTTGTATAAACCATATAACGCAACCATCCATACCATAAAATCTGACGTGGAGAAGACTTATCCCATCGCCATGAACACAATACCTCAAATTGTGTTGAATTACACGCTCTATGTATAAATCGATAACGTAATCAAGTTTCACATTAACAATTGATCTGAAATCAAATCTCATGTACAATGATATGTTGTCATATCTACACAGATGTGAAATTAATTATGAAAGTCACCTCATCTGGCCGCATAACGCAGAGAAGAGTCTAGCATATAATGGTATGTACATTAAATTCAATTGTAATCACTATCCCAAGGTATATACATATACGAAATGGGAAATCATGGATATGTAGATGTGAAAAGGGTTGAGAAGGTTTGTGGGCATAACCATTCAAACCCATTGTATATAAAGCTTGCAAAAGGATCGTAAGGCCAAGAGAAATTACACTTCAAAGTAAAGGTTTAATATAGGTGATATATGTGACCTGTATAGAATTAAAATAATATAAACTCACTCCATACTTGGAGTTAGAATAACATAAGACAAGAGGAAGTAAATAGAAAATTTCTTGGGGTTATGATATTATGATATTATGATGAAAGGAATCATGTTTAGAGAATTTGGATTTCATGGTAAACCTATGCTTAGTAGCCTGAATTGCTTGGAGAAAAAAAAAAAATTGTGTAAGTGGGAGGTGTGACAAATGGTATCAGAGCCCAAGTTATAAAAATGGGATGGCGACATTGTGCTCACTATTGCTGTGTACTCACTATATAAATTTATTTCTGTGACAATTTTTTTTTTTTTTTAACTGACCTGTGCTATGTAGTGTACAGTGGGGTGCTAGAATGGAAGAAGGTGGTGAAATTTATGTTGATCTGCGTGATGAGGAAAATGCACCAGATCCCAATGCGCCCATGATGGCTATGTTGTGAGAATTGCAAGAATAATTGGCTGAGATAAAAAGCTAGAATGACAGATTGTCATTAGCCAGTGAGGAGTAGGAAAAGCTCATCAGGGAATTAAATTCACGGAACAACCAGTAAGGCGAAGGTTCCGGAAAGAGGAAAACTGATGATTCTGATGAGGAAGATGCTATTAGGCATCAGAATAAGTAGAAAAAGGAATTACAAGGGGAATTCCAGAAAATCAAACCTCCCTCCTATGATGGGGAGAAGGAGGAAGATGCTGAAGCCTGGTTGTTGAATATGATTAAGTATTTCCAAGTTTATGAATATGAAAGCAATATGAAGGCCAGATTAGTTGTCTACCAGCTACAAGGTAAGGCTACCTTGTGGTGGGAGGAAACAAAGATGGTGCATGCCATTGATGAAAAGACAGTTACTTGGGAAGATTTCCAGGTTAAATTCAAAAATCGCTACTTGAATGAGCGTTACTATGATGAAAAAGAAAAGGAATTCCATGAACTTAGACTGGGACAACTCACTATCGATGAGTTTTTTACTAAGTTTACCAATCTACTGAGATATGTATGCTACATAAGGGAAGAAAAGGCAAAAGTACAGAGGTTTCTGAATTTTTTGCCTGCTGTATACAAAGAGAAAATTGAGTTTGACAACCCAAAAACAGTGGACGAAGCTGTTAGAAAAGCCAGATTATGTTACCAACATTTCAAAGGAAAAACTGAACAAGGGAAAATTTGGGTAAATAAAAATGAGCTCAAAGGGAGGAAATAGAAACCAGCCTATTTGAAAAAATTTGGCAGAGATCACCAGCGGAAAAAGTTTAATAAACCCAAAGAAAGTAAAACTACTCAGTCCCAAGTAGCTTCCAAAAAAATAGATGGAGACAGTAAAAAGGAGGGGATAGTCAGAATGAAGGAACCCTTGAAATGTTGGGGCTGTGGAGAACCCCATCTTTTGAGGGACTGTCCTCATCGAAACATTCATATGATCATGAGAGATCGAGAAGCGACAACAATAAATGATATAGCCAGAAATATACCAACTATCAGTGCAGCCTTGGAAAATCGGTAAGCAGAACATCAAGCAACCATGGTGGAAATAGAGGGTAATATTTCTGACCTACCTGTTACTGTTCTGATTGATCCGGGTGCTTCTTTGAGTTACATTAGTCCAAATATTGTAGAAAAATGTAACTTAAAAACTGAAAAATTTCAATAGTTGTGGTTGGTACAACTGGCCACTGGAACTAAGAGAAAGGTAACACATAAACTTCCCCGAATAGAAATCAAATTGAATGATTTCCCAACAGAAGTAAATTTGAACATCCTGCCCTTAGGTTCATATGACCTACTGATAGGAATGGACTGGCTGGAAAAGAAGAAAGCTTTGATGAATTGCTGGGATAAGACCCTGCATTGTGTAGATGAAGAAGGGAAACCTTTTATTCTCAAGGGAAAACCAAAACCTCTCTTTGTAAGACAAATATCAGCATTGCAATTAAAAGGAACAGCTAGGAAAGGGTATCAGGTTTATGCAGTCCATGTGGAAGACATGCAACAGGGAACTGGAGAAAATCTGCTGGATGTGTTACCAGTAATAAGGGAATTTCAGGAAGTTTTTCCAGATGAGATCCCTCATCTCCCCCCCAAAAGAGAGATTGATTTTGCAATCGATCTAGTGCTGGGAGCAGTACCTGTTTCCCGAGCCCCCTATCGAATGAGTCCCCCTGAACTTATGGAAGTGAAAATGCAATTACAAGAACTGTTAGATAAAGGGTATATCAGACCGAGTGTGTCTCCTTGGGGAGCACCGGTGCTGTTCGTGAAAAAGAAAGATGGCACTTTTTGGATGTGCATTGATTATCGCCAACTGAACAAGTTGACCATTAAAAATAGATACCCTTTGCCTCGAATTGATGATCTTTTTTATCAAGTAAGAGGAGCTTCAGTCTTTTTGAAGATTGACTTAAGAACTGGTTATCACTAGCTCAGAATCAAGGAAGAATACATCAGCAAAATAGCCTTTCGAACTAGGTATGGTCACTACGAATTTGTAGTCCTACCTTTTGGATTGACAAATGCCCCTGCCACATTTATGTGCCTAATGAAAAGTGTGTTAAACAAGTACTTGGATAAATTTGTCCTTGTGTTCATAGATGATATCATAGTTTATTCAAAAAGTAAGGTGGAACATAAAGAACACTTGAGGATAGTATTGCAAACTCTAAAGGAAAATCAGCTATATGCCAAGTTTAGCAAATGTGAATTTTATAAAGACAAGATCCAATATTTGGGTCATATTATTTTTTAACAAGGCCTTGCTGTTGACCCTGAGAAAATAAAGGCTATAAAGGAATGGCATGTCCCAACGGATGTTTCAGCAGTGAGATCATTCATGGGGATGGCCGGTTATTATCGCAAATTTGTGCAGAGGTTTTCTGCCATAGCACATCCCATCACGTCATTACAAAGGAAAGGTTTCAAATTTGAGTGGATTGAAAAATGCCAAAACAGTTTTGACCAACTAAAATTGAAACTTACTACAGCCCCCATACTGAAGATTGCAGATCCTGACAAAGAATTTGTGGTATGTACGGATAACTGTAGAGAAGGATTGGGAGGAGTTCTTTTGAAGGAAAATTCAGTTATTGCATATGAATCAAGGAAATTGAAGATACATGAATAGAATTATAGTGCTTATGATTTAGAATTTGCTGATGTTATCCATGCTTTGAAAATGTGGCGGCACTATCTTCTTGGAAAAATTTTTACATTGATGACTGATCATATTAGTCTCAAATATTTCTTTTCCCAAACTGATTTAAATGCTAGACAAGCCAGATGGCTGTCTTTTTAAGTGAATTTGATATAGATATAAAACATATTAGAGGGAAAGAAAATAAAGTTGCTGATGCATTGAGCAGAAATGCTTGTCAAAATATCAATAGCATTGGAAGTAGTGCTCAGATCGATGTAGAAGACTTGGTGAATAAGGCAGCAAACCAAGACCCAATTTATGAAACACTTCTAGTGAAATTGCAAAAAAAGGAGAAAACTTATCTCACTCAAAACCAAAAAGGGTTGATCTGTTATAAAAACAGATTGTATATTCCCAATGTAGAGTCCTTAAAAAGGGAAATTTTGGATGAGTAACACAAACAGCCATATGCAGGACATCCAGGATATCAGAAAATGTTAACAGCCCTGAAAAAGAAGTTGTTCTGGCCAGGAATGAAGAGAGATGTAGCAGAATATTTAAGTAGATGCATGGAATGTCAACAAGTCAAAGTCTAACATCAGCATCCTACTGGTCTTTTAAACACTTTACCGATTGCAGAATGGAAATGGGACACAGTTTCCATGGATTTCATAATAGGGTTACGCAAAACCAGACATCAACATGATTCAGTAATGGTGGTAGTGGACACTTTAACAAAAGCTGCACATTTTATACCAGTGAAATCTACCTTTGGGACAGCGCAAGTAGCGAATGTGTTTCTGAAGGAGGTAGTAAGACTCCATGGGGTTCCAAAGGTAATTGTTTCTGATCGAGATGCTAAGTTTACAACAGCTTTTTGGAAATGACTGTTTGGAGGGATGGGTACTAAATTGAATTTTAGTACTGTTTACCACCCTCAGACAGATGGTCAAACGAAAAGAACAAATCAAATTTTGGAGGACATGCTGAGAATGTATGTAAGGGATAGACCATCCAAGTGGGAAGATTACTTGCATTTAGCTGAATTTGCCTATAATAAAAACTACCAATCCTCCATCAAAATGAGCCTATTTGAGGCACTATACAGAAGGAAGTGTCCTACTCCTTTGAGCTGGAGTCAACCAGAGGATAAACTAATGTTGGGACCAGATGCTTTACAAGAGATGGAAATAATTGTCAAACAGATAGAAAGAAACATCAAGACAGCACAAGATCGTCAGAAAAACTATGCTGATAAGAAAAGAGTGCATCGAGAATTTAAAGTGAGGGAGCATGTGTACTTGCGTATTAAACCCAAAAAGAGCACACTTTATACTGGAAGTTGTGCAAAACTGGCTCCTAGATATAGTGGTCCTTTTGAAATATTAGAAAGGGTGGGACTAGTGGCTTACAAACTGGCCTTACCACCCCATGCTTCATTATTAAAAAGATATGTGCATGATGCTTCTCACATAGTTGATTGGAATGTTGTACAGGTGGAACCAGAAGGGGAGTTTCTGCCAGAACCGCTTCAAATATTGGAGCGGGAAGAAATTTAATTGAGAAATACAATAGTAGCAAGAGTAAAGGTGCAGTGGAAGCACTTTACTGCTGAAGAGAAGCTGAAATGATGGAAAGATATCCATTTTTGTTTGAAAAATGAACTCTAGTAGTTGAATAACAACACCTAGGACGGTGTTTATTTTCAGAGGGGGAATATGTAACACCCCCAATTTATGTGTTTAAGTTTCAAAAAAAACTGGACATTTGAACTTTAGTCCTAAGGGGAGTGGACCCCAAAGGATAAGCATCTTGTGAATGTAATTAAATATTTTATTTGAGGAAATGAATAAAATGATTGTGTGCAGATTGACAAAAATGAGATTTATGAGATCACTTGCTAAATCCATGAGGATGGATAAGGAAACTATTCCCTAGAATCTTTCAAAAATCCTTGAAAGAAATTATTCTAATTTAGATTTTTGAGGAAGAATCTAAATTTCCCCAATGATGAGGAAAGTAGTTGGGAAGAGGTAAAAAGCTGGAAAAGCTGAGGGAAGCATAAAAACAGCTTTAAAGAATCTCAAAAATGGGAAGTCTAGGCAAACACGAAGAAAATCATCCTGATATTCTAGATGTAGAATTAGAAACAGGCTTTCGGGAAAAATAGCTTAAATAAGCTACTCCCAAACATATTAGTGGTTGATCTGTTCTAGGAGGTGATCTTAGCTCAGGGGTGAGTTCTGGGAGACAGAAGGACTCTAAGGTTGGGAGGTTGGTCGACTGCATGAGTGGTATGCCTCTAAGTTGAATTGTGTTTCTACTTACTGTGGTATGAATTGGCTACATATAAAATTTTTTTTTATAGAGTATTATATTTATTAGTACTACATTTAACAGAATTAATCATAAGGAAGTCATGCTTATAATTATGTATGGTTGTAGAGAAAAACTCTGTAAATTAGAATCCAACAGAAAGTCTAAACCAAGGTTGATTTAAATCTGAGGATACATATTCTCTACAAATAATTTATTGTGAATTTCCTCTATTCTATTAGCACACAATTCTGAACATGAATAGATAAATCAAAGAGAATTTTTCCAAAGTCTCTAAACAAATCCCTAAGGTAAAAGCTGGGTATTTCTAATATCTTATGAAGCATGAAATTGTAACTTTAATCTGTTTCTGTGAAAATGGAGCAGTGAGAAAGTAAATACATAGAGTGCAGAATTAATTATTTAATAATTCTTAAGTAAAGAGCAGAGAGTTGAAATAATTTCAACAGTATACACATTAACAGTTAATGTAACTACTATTTCCCTTGACCAAGATTAAATGGAAGAATAGAAGAACCTTAATGCTGTAACAAATAATTAAATAGCAAGGGAATGAATTCCAAAACATGACTGACTCTATGGAATTACCTAGAACCAAAGATCTATGTATGCAAGAGTTGTGAATAGCTATAGGAAAATTAAAATAAAATTCAACTAGAAATATATAACATGGTAAACAAGAAGAGTATAGAAACCTACGATAATATAGGCCTGGTATTTCATACATATTAATTATATGTCTATAAATGAGAATGGACTCACAAATCTATGCATCCCATTTATATGTATAGACAAACATTAGTAAAATAATTTCAGTGTAAACATGAGTAGAGGGAGACTGTTAGCTATGATACTGGTACAAGTGTAGAGATATCTAGGTACAGAAAATAATGAACAAAATACATCAGAAGAAAAGTCAAAATTTAATATGACTCCCCAGAAATTTTGAGAGACGTAACTGAGGAGTCTGGTACACATTGAACAACATTAGTTCTACATAGAATTATGTCAGATATATTCACTGTTATGATCAGAAAACTAAAAAAAGGGAAATTCCATTGTATTAAATCGCATACATGACTCACTCCATGCAAGGAAGCAGGAGATAGTCCATATAAGGTTAAACTGTAGCGTCATTATAGCGAATTCAACATCAGAAAATAGGGAAGATATATGTATATAAAAAAAGTCACAATACATGCTGAGCCTATCAGGCTAGAGTCTAAGAATCGAAACCCTTATCTCAATAAAAACAAATTTAAAAGAGCGCCACATAGGAACGAAACATATTAACAATCTGACTCTCACAGAGTCTCGTTCCTCAACGAACACTGTGTAAAATCATAAGAGAGAAATGATTCTACACCAGACGAAACAACTCAACGAGAGGGTGATAGTATTCCCATAGGCATACCGACCTGAAACGTCAAGGGAGACGAGGTTAACATCCATAATATTAGAAGGTCTCATGACTGCTTTCATAGGCATACGAAGAAAATCTTCGATTACCTGTGGAAAAATCAAGCCAAGATGGAAATTAGTAAATAGCACCATTGCTGGAAAACGTTCGAATGGAGAAAATGATCATAAAAATGAAGTGTTACCTGTGAATCAAAAATCTCGGGTCCTACGAGCCTCTGAAATCGAAAATTATAAACAGAGTATGGATTAAATTGAAACTCTATAGAATAATAATAGAAGGAAATAAACGTATATGTACAGACTGGAGGGAAATCGAACCTCACAGCGACTGAGTGAATGGCAGTCGTTCTCCTGAAGTGAAGCAAAGCACATAAATTGGGATGCTACACAACATTAAAAAAATACATTAGTTATCATTCCATGGAATCGACAGAGGAGCATGGTTGAAAATAAACTGGAAATGGAATACAACAGAAATTTTGCACAGAGGGTATAACCCAAAATCTCCAAAATGAAACGTATTCATCTTACGAACATTTGAAGACTTCCTCAGAACCGACGTATGGCAAGTTCTGAGCAACGACTTTGATCTTTAAATCATAAGATGGAGAAAAACTAATGCATAAACATTTACCTGGTATTGTCGCAGTGGAGTAGGCATGCCAGAACTCTTCTTCATGAACTAAGGATAGTAAACCCTCTGAAGAGTAAGAACCTTGCAAACGAAGAGATACACAAACAAATGACGAACGCGGAAACCTATCTCTGCCCAATATCAAAAGCTTATATAATTATTCAACAGACCCGGAAAACCTAATATGAAAGGATCGCCATCGTCCACTTGGCACAATCATAACAGCCAAGCCACGGATCGAGGGGTTGGCAAGTGCAATTAAAACCAGTCGTATAACATTTATGGTGCTCAGATCCGAAATAAATTTCAGGTGTCCTGTTTGCATACAGAAGAACGCCATGTAAGCTGAGTAAGCCCGACTGGTAATGTCATATCGACGTGGATCTACCATGTGAACGAGAGAATAGGATGGAGACCCGTATAAACCATATAACGCAACCATCCATACCATAAAATCTGACGTGGAGAAGACTTATCCCGTCGCCATGAACACAGTACCTCAAATTGTGTTGAATTACACGCTCTATGTATAAATCGATAACGTAATCAAGTTTCACATTAACAATTGATCTGAAATCAAATCTCATGTACAATGATATGTTGTCATATCTACACAGATGTGAAATTAATTATGAAAGTCACCTCATCTAGCCACATAATGCATAGAAGAGTCTAGCATATAATGGTATGTACATTAAATTCAATTGTAATCACTATCCCAAGGTATATACATATACGAAATGGGAAATTGTGGATATGTAGATGTGAAAAGGGTTGAGAAGGCTCGTGGGCATAACCATTCAAAACCCATTGTATATAAAGCTTGTGAAAGGATCGTAAGGCCAAGAGCAATTACACTTCAAAGTAAAGGTTTAATATAGGTGATATATGTGACGTGTATAGAATTAAAATAATATAAACTCACTCCATACTTGGAGCTAGAATAACATAAGACAAGAGGAAGTAAATAGAAATTTTCTTGGGGTTATGATATTATGATATTATGATGAAAGGAATCATGTTTAGAGAATTTGGATTTCATGGTAAACCTATGCTTAGTAGCCTGAATTGCTTGGAGAAAAAAAAAAATTTGTGTAAGTGGGAGGTGTGACATAGAATCATATCCTCTTTGAGTCTTCAGAAAACCAAAAAAAACAAATCCATGTTGATAACATCCCAAAGGCTATTTGGTATTGGAAATGGCTGATATAACCTAGTGTTGTGGCTTTGTCCTTTGGCATGTTGACAAATCCTACACTTCTCAACAGATTTTTTGATATCAATTTTCGTTTTTGGCCAATAATAAAAGGAACTTACTTGAGAAAATGTTTTATCCTGTCCAAAGTGTCCAAACGTTCCTCCACTATGTTTTTCCTTAATTAGATTTTCCCTCAAGAAACACTTAGGTATACATAGTTTATTATTCCTCAATAACAATTCTCCTTGAATCAAGTAATATAATCACTGGCTTTTATTATGAATCACTGAATTATTAATAGTTGCATATATTTCTTTGAAATTTGTGTCTTCCTCATACATGTAAATCATCTCTTCAAACCCCAAAATGTCAATCTTCAATTCCTACAGAACCAAATTTACTATGCTTAAAGCATCAACAACTTTGTTTGACTTACAACTTGTGTGTTTGATTACAAAGGTAAAAAACTGCAAAATATCAACCCACTTTGCATGTTTTTGGTTCAATTTCGGCTGATTATTTATGAATTGCAGTACATGGTTATCTGAATACAACACAAATTATTTGGGCAAAAAATAATGCCTTCATTTCTTTAAAGCCTGCACAATAGCATAAAACTCCTTATCATAGGATGAATACTTATTATTGGCCTCACTAAATTTTCAATGGAATAAGCTACGAATCTCTGCTCTTGACTCAAGAAAGCTCCAATTTCTATCTCACTAGCATCGATATGAACTTGGAATATTTTATCAAAATTTGGCAAGGCCAGAACAGGTGTTTCAATGATCTTCTTTTTCAACAACTTGAAATTCTGATCTGCTGCTTCTCTCCATTTAAATGGCTGGTTTCTCTCCTTTATTTTTTCAATTATTGGTTCACATATTTGACTAAAACCTCTCATAAAATTTCTATAAAAACTTGCAAGACCATGAAAACGCCTCACCTCAAATACACTTCTCAAAGTTCGCCAATCCAGTATTACCTGAATCGTTTCTGGGTCCATCATCAAGCCTTCTTCTGAGACTATGAATCCCAAGTAAATGAGATCCTTCTTCATGAAACTACACTTCTTCAAATTTATTAGCAATTTCTCCTTTAGTAAAGTAGTTAACACCATCTTGACATGCTCTAAATGCTCCTCCTTACTCTGACTGAAAATTAGAATGTCATCAAGATAGAATATCACAAACTTTCATGCATACCTTTTCAAAACCTTGTTTATTAGTCTCATAAATGTGCTTGGTGCATTAGTGATCCAAAAAGGCATCACTAAACATTCATAAATCCACTGTTGGTCTTAAAAGTAGTCTTCCATTAATCTCCTTCTCTAATATTTATTTGATGGTATCCACTCTTTGTTGGGAAAAATACTGAGAGGGGGGGGTGAATCAGTATTTACTGCATAATCAAATCCTTTTACTTCTCATTCCTTAAAAACCCATACGCTACTTTACTTCAGTAAACCAGCGTATATACGCGGATCCCCTTTATGAAACTAGCGTATACACAGAGATTTAGATATGTCATTAAATCTTCACTTAAATCATTCCATCATGTATTCTTCAGATATTCAATAAGCAGTAAACAGGTGCAGTAAGAACAGAATAAACCATCACACAAAGCATCACACATGAACACCAGGATTTTTAGGTGGAAACCCAAATCGGGAGAAAACCACCGCTGCAGTTGCTCAGCCTTCAATATTTTATTATAGATAAAACATCTTACAACATATGTGCTGGCGCAGACTTGACCAGCACGCAGGCACCCACCTGCGCTCGTTTACCAGCCTCTCCTGGAAGGGAGCTACGACCCCCTGACTCGTTTACCAGTCTCTCCTGGAAGGGAGCTACGACCCCCTGATCTCGTTTACCAGCCTCTCCTGGAAGGGAGCTACAACCCCCTGACTGAAGGCTACAACCCTCAGCACCACCTTGGACCACGTTTCATCAATTTTCACACTGGATCCAACCACTTCAATAGAACACAACTTGCAGACCGCAATTCATCATATTTCCAGACGGAACCCTTTCCATATTTTTAAGCACGAACATACATCATCAACAGATACATATCAACACAGATCCGATAGCAGAAACACAGCAGAACAGATCAGATATTTCATACCCCTTGCTTCAGCAAGCCCTAGTTTGCATACGCGCTTTCCCTTCACTGATGTCGCGTGTATACGCGCTTCCGTCCATACAAACCAGCGTATAACTCGGTGTATATTTTATTGCGCATACGCGCTTTCTCTTCGCTGAAGCTGCGTATATACGCGCTTCCTCCGCGTTGAAGTAGCGTATAGATCTTCAATTATTACAGAGCAGGATACTTCTTCAGATCAGATATTCAGTTCAGATTTACCCTTTCACTTCAGACAGATGTTCGCCTAGATGTTCGCCTCATCACTGATCTAAGCCTTCCATAAGCAGATCTAGTAGATACATTTCAGATCTAGATCCCTTTCTTCATCATTGGTGCATCATCCAATCAGATTTATCTTCAAGTGTAACCCTTTCATTCAGATCTACTTCAGAGAGAAGTATTCATTCAAGCTCAGACATCTTGCACCCACGCTCAATTTTTTTGCACAATGAATTTCTTCTCCTTTTATATGATTACCCTTTGTCAATACCATGAGCCCCTTTTTCAATACCATGGACCAAAACAATACCATAAGCCCAAAACTACTTGGACGGGGTCAATTAGGCGGATCATTACCCAATACAATGGATTAATACCATGATGGTTACCCTTGGGTTTGCACTTTTGAGCGCTTTTGCCCATACGCGACTTGAAACGTTATTTTCCGCGTGTATACGCGACTTCCCCTAGGCCAATCCGCGTATACCAAGAGACATACTCTTTTTCAACATAGATTTAGCACTTGCTGACTTCTTTTCTTCACTGCCTTCTGTACACACTGCTGATACATCAAATTTACTTCATCAAGAACATATTCTATCAATCACAACTTCATCAAGTCAGTTGTCATTCAATGACAACACTTAGCATCATCTTGCTAACTAGCATCATATCACATCAGATTTACATCGATTACCAAGACCATCAAGTCAAGCATAACTTCATCAGGTGTATTGCCATCAAGGACAACACATGTCAATTGTCACATGTCTTCATCTTCATTCAGTGGGTTGCCATCAAGGACAACACTCTGCATCATATTTCCAACAATCTCCCCCTTTGGACTTGATGGCAACTATGATGGTGTTTGGTTACTACAACAGATAGGTTAGGTACCATATCACTCTCCCAAATATGTCACTCTCCCAAATATTTGACATCATTATCTTCTCTTCATTAAAACACCATGTCACTCTCCCCCTTTGACATCAAGGGCAAAGGGCGGATAAAAAACCAACACTCTCCTCCTTTTCTCCTCATGTGGAAGAAACATTCTGCAGATCTGATATGTGCTGAAGTGGCTAAACTCCCCCTGAGTTCATGCTGAATCTTCAAACATCTTTGTCAATGAAGTACATGACTCTATGAACTTCCTATCACCAAAGACTCATACTTACATCAATTATCCATCCAAGTGGATTTACATATGAGACTCAACTACCCAACCAAGTGGGTTTACAAATTTGACTCAGCTACCCAACCAAGTTTACAAAAATGACAAGTCCTTACATGACTGAAAATTACAATTTTACAACATGGGTCTCCACCAGACCTTTTCATACAATACAAATATGACTTTTCATAACCAATACCAAAAAGTCCTCAAGAAAGAGAACATATTTCAAAAACCATCATAATACCAACACTGCATTACACTCAGCAAAGCTAATTCTCCCCCTGAATCTGTGCAACCAAGAAATCTTTCCAAAGACTAAGGCTCCCCCTTAGTTTGTGCATCCTGAAAACTTCCACCAACAAATCATCAAGGCATCTTCATCAAAACATTAGAAACAGAATTATGAGAACTGGAACACTATCAGAGATACCAAACAGTATCAGAGATACCAAACAACACTGCAGCTATGCTGAAGAATGCTGAACCAACCAAAAATTGTCAGCAACCAAAAATACGCGGTTTTATGTGCATGAACTTGCGTACATACGCGACTGTGTTTCAAGAAACCCGCGTATCCCAAGACATCTTCTAAATTTCAACCAGATTTGTTCTTTTGACTGGCAGAGACCACTCCCAGCTTCTGTCTTAGATACTCGAACGCTTCCCTGGGCAGAGGTTTGGTAAAGATATCAACAGCTTGTTCTTTGGAGGTAACATACTCCAACTTCACTTTTTGCTCAAGCACTTGTTCACGTAGGAAATGATATTTGATGGGAATGTGCTTGGTTTTTGAATGCATAACAGGATTCTTTGAAATACTGATGGCACTTGTATTATCACACATAATGGAGATAGGAGTTGTACATTTGATTTGAAAATCTTGCAAGGTTTGCATCATCCATAGGAGTTGAGTGCAACAAGATGCGGCAGCTACATACTCTGCTTCAGCTGTTGATAAGGCAATAGAATTTTGCTTCTTGTTGAACCAAGATACTAACCGGGGCCCCATGTAAAACGCACCACCACTAGTGCTTTTCCGATCATCAACACTTCCAGCCCAATCTGCATCAGTGTAAGCATGAAGAGTAAGATCAGCATTCTTCGGATACCATAGACCAAAGTCTTGAGTTCCTTGTAGATATTTGAAAATTCTTTTCACGGCCTGAAGGTGAGACTCTTTTGGATTGGCTTGGAATCGTCCAACAATCCCAACTGCATGCATAATGTCTGGTCTAGTCCCAGTGAGATAAAGTAGACTTCCTATCATTGATCTGTAATCTGGTTGATTCACCGTGGGAGAATCATCATGAGAGCTGAGATTGCATCCGGTTATCATTGGAGTTCTTACAGGTTTGCATTCTTCCATGCCATACTTCTTCAGAATTTGCTTAAGATATTTTTCTTGTGATAGGAATATACCATTTGTAGATTGATGCACTTGCAAGCCAAGAAAGAAAGTTAGTTCCCCAAGCAAAGACATTTCAAATTCTTGCTGCATGACAGAAGAAAATTTCTGACTCATAGATTCTTCGTTACTCCCAAAAATGATATCATCAACATATACAACAACAATCAATAGTTTATCATTTTCAATTTTTGTGTATAAGTTTCTATCAGCAGACCCCTTTGAAAATCCTTGTTGATGAAGATATTTGTCAAGACGATAGTACCAAGCCCTTGGAGCTTGTTTGAGACCATATAGAGCCTTTTTAAGTCTACAAACAAGATTTGCATCATTCCCCAAAATGAATCCTTCTGGTTGTTCTATATATACTTCTTCTTCTAGATCACCATTAAGAAAAGCAGATTTGACATCCATTTGATAAACTTTGATTTGTTGATAACTTGAAAAAGCAAGGAACATTCTGATGGCTTCAAGTCTAGCTATAGGAGCAAAAGTTTCTTCAAAGTCTATACCTTGTTGTTGAGTATACCCTTTACAAACCAGTCTAGCTTTGTTTCTTACAACATCCCCATTCTCATTTAACTTGTTCTTGAAAATCCATTTAGTTCCAATGACATTTTTATCATGAGGCCTTGGAACCAAATCCCAAGTGTCATTCTTCTCAATTTGAACAAGTTCTTCATCCATGGCTTGCCTCCAACATTCATATTTGCTAGCTTCATTGACATAGTGTGGTTCAATTGTGGATAGAAGTGCCAAATGATTAGAAGATCCCATAAGAGTTCTCCTTGTTCGTACACCAGATTCCTTGTCACCCAAAATTTGAGTTTCAGGATGATTCTTTTGAACATGTCTGGATGGAGCTTTTTCAGATAGGTCATCTTCAGGTTCTTCATTGGATCCACTGTCTATATCATTGCTATCTGATGTAGAAGGCCATATGTCGCCATCATCTTCATTTGCGGTTTGTTTTTCTTCTTTAGGAGCTGCAGGAGACTCATCAATAACAACATCAATACATTCAACAACCTTTCGAAGCCTTTTATTGTAACATGTGAAAGCTTTGCGTGACGAAGAGTAACCAAGAAATATCCCTTCATCTGATCTAGGTTCAAACTTGCCAAGTTTTTCATCATTATTTTTGATAAAGCATTTACTTCCAAAAACCTTAAAATGCTTCACGGTGGGAGAATTGCCATACCAGAGTTCATATGGAGTTTTGTCACTATTTACCCGAACATGAGCTTTATTGAGAATGTTAACTGCTGTATGTGCTGCTTCACTCCAGAACATGTCAGGAACATTAGAATCAGAAAGCATAGCTCTAGCCATTTGAAGAATTGTTCTATTCATTCTTTCTGCTACACCATTTTGTTGCGGAGTGCCTGCTACAGAGAACTGTCGTTTAATGCCATGTTGTTCACAAAATTCAAAGAATTCATTTGATGAATATTCTCCTCCTCGATGAGATCTAAGACACTTGATTTTTAGATCTGATTCATTTTCTGCCAAAGCTTTGAAGTTCTGAAATTTTTCAAGTGCTTGATCTTTGTGTTTAATGAACCCGATCCAACACATTCTAGAGTAGTCATCAATAAATAAGATATAGTATTCTTCCCCACGTAATGACTTTTTTTTCTCATAGGTCCACATATATCAGTATGAATGAGTTCAAGAGGCTTACTTGATGATCCTTCTTTGGCATTAAATCGTACTCTGGTTTGCTTACCAAATTGACAAGATTTGCATATGGTACTTTCTGGAAGATTGACCTTGGGAAGATCACGAACAGCTTGAAGTCTGCTAGCTTTGTTGATTTGAGAGAAACTCGGATGTCCCAGCCTTCTATGCCACAGCCAATTTTCTGAGGACTTGCTCAAGTAACATTGATCTATGCCATTTAGAGTATACAGGTTGCTTGGATTTCTTTTTCCTTTTATAATGATTTTACCTGTGTCAAGATCACGAACCACACATTCTTTGGAACTGAAGACCACTTCTGCTCCTTGATCACACATTTGACTAACACTTAACAGGTTATGCCTTAATCCATCCACATACATGACATCTTTAGCCTTCACTTTTTCTTTTAGAAATACTGACCCTTTTCCTTTAATCACGGCAGGAGTATCATTTCCAAATGTAACTTTCTTTTCCTTTTCTAGAGCATTATAAGTATGAAGTTTGCTTTTGTCACCTGTCATGTGTCTTGAGCACCCACTATCAATGTACCATTGATTTTCTTCACCTTCTGTAAATAATGCTATCCCACAATTTTCAACCGACGGTTCTTTCTTCTTCCACACTTTAGAGCTTGAGGGAACATGTTCTTTGGGCTGGCTCTTGTTCCTGCTTTCAGATTCTTCATGGCCAAAGTTATTGCAATAAGTACATTCAACTTCACTTTGAAGAGGAGAAAAATTGTTATAGGTATTCTTCTTTGGTTCAATATCCAACCTTTTCTTTCTTGCTTCTCTTGTCATGATGGTTTTATATGCAACACATTGAATAGCTTTATGACCAAAATTGTGACACGTGAAACATTGCCCATTGAAGTAGAAATTTCTGCGATCATGGAATCTTCTATTTGAATTTACCTGTTGGTTGTAGTGTCTTTGAAAGCTATCCATGTTAGTGTTCCTTGAATTGAGATGGTCCTGCTTTCCCTGTAGAGATCCTTTATTCCCTTGCTGAGTGGCTGAATGATGTAAACCATCTGTAACTGCTTTTAGATAGTTTGGTGCTGAAGTTTGAGAAGATTCTCTGGTATATCCAAGACCTGTCTTTATAAGAGGAGAACGTTGTACCTTGATGATCTCATCTAAGGTTTCAGATCCTTTAGCAAATCTAAGATTCAAGGTTTTTGCTTTCTCCACTTCTTTTCTTTGACTTACCACTTCACATTCTAGTTTTTCAATATGTTTCTTTGCTTCTTCAAGCTGCTTTTCAATGGTCTCTCTGATTATCTTTTCTTCTTCTATGCGTAGTTTGAGTTGATTATTTTCTTCAAGAAAATCATTCTCCTCTAGAGCATCCATAAAAGTATCCTTTTCTTCAAATGCCATGAGAAGTCTAAGATCTTCTTCACATTCTTCCTCACTATTAGATGACTCATCACTATCTTCATCAGCATAGTAACTTTTCTTAGAGCTAGATTGGTTCTTATTCCTTCTTACTACTTCTTTTCTTTTATAAGGACATTTTGCAGCATAATGACCAACTTTACCACACTCAAAACATTTGAAGGGAAGCTTACCTTTGAATCTTCCAGTGCCTAGTTGGAGCTTTCTCACGAAATTTGCTTCTTCTTCATCGGATACATAGCTGGATTCTTTGATAACCTCCTTTTCCTTTCCTTTTGTAGATGCCTTAAAAGCAGCTTCTCTTGTTTGAGAAGGACCTCCTTGTCTCATTTCAAAAGCAGTCAGAGTACCATGTAATTGAACAACAGAAAGAGTTTGCAGATCTTGCCTTTCTTCAATAGCAGAAACTTTAGAGTCAAATTTTGAAGTCAAAGATCTCAAGACCTTTTCCACCAGAGTAGTATCAACCATGGTTTCACCCAAATTTCTCATCCGATTTACAATATCATCTAGACGAAGAAAGAAACTGGCAACACTTTCATCACTATGCATCTTCAAATTTTCATATTCAATTCTAAGAGTTTGGAGTTTTGCACTTTTTAACTTTGTGTCTCCTTCATAGCTTAGAATGATTTTGTCCCATATTTCTTTTGCTGAATGTAGCTGCATTACTTTAGCAAATTCTGATTCAGACATGCTTCCCAATAAGACATTCACTGCTTTGGCATTGGTTTCATACTTCTTCCTTTCTCCTGCATCGGTAGGAATACTTGCCGGGTATTGATAACCTTCTTCCACGATTGCCCATACATCTGCACCAAGACTTTGCAGATAAGCTTTTGTACGTACCTTCCTGAAGATCAGATTGCTTCCATTGAATAGAGGTGGCTTTATAGACATTACTCCTTCTTGACTTCCCATTGCGACGGATCTCCTTTAAGCGATCAAGCTTCTGCACAAGGACCCGCTCTGATACCAATTGTTGGGAAAAATACTGAGAGGGGGGGGCGGTGAATCAGTATTTACTGCATAATCAAATCCTTTTACTTTTCATTCCTTAAAAACCCATACGCTACTTTACTTTAGTAAACCAGCGTATATACGCGGATCCCCTTTATGAAACTAGCGTATACACAGAGATTTAGATATGTCATTAAATCTTCACTTAAATCATTCCAGCATGTATTCTTCAGATATTCAATAAGCAGTAAACAGGTGCAGTAAGAACAGAATAAACCATCACACAAAGCATCACACATGAACACCAGGATTTTTAGGTGGAAACCCAAATCGGGAGAAAACCACCGCTGCAGTTGCTCGGCCTTCAATATTTTATTATAGAGAAAACATCTTACAACATATGTGCTGGCGCAGACTTGACCAGCACGCAGGCACCCACCTGCGCTCGTTTACCAGCCTCTCCTGGAAGAGAGCTACGACCCCCTGACTCGTTTACCAGCCTCTCCTGGAAGGGAGCTACGACCCCCTGATCTCGTTTACCAGCCTCACCTGGAAGGGAGCTACAACCCCCTGACTGAAGGCTACAACCTTCAGCACCACCTTGGACCACGTTTCATCAATTTTCACACTAGATCCAACCACTTCAATAGAACACAACTTGCAGACCGCAATTCATCATATTTCCAGACGGAACCCTTTCCATATTTTTAAGCACGAACATACATCATCAACAGATACATATCAACACAGATCAGATAGCAGAAGCACAGCAGAACAGATCAGATATTTCATACCCCTTGCTTCAACAAGCCCTAGTTTGCATACGCGCTTTCCCTTCACTGATGTCGCGTGTATACGCGCTTCCGTCCATACAAACCAGCGTATAACTCAGTGTATATTTTATTGCGCATACACGCTTTTTCTTCGCTGAAGCTGCGTATATACGCGCTTCCTCCGCGTTGAAGTAGCGTATAGATCTTCAATTATTACAGAGCAGGATACTTCTTCAGATCAGATATTCAGTTCATATTTACCCTTTCACTTCAAACAGATGTTCGCCTAGATGTTCGCCTCATCATAGATCTAAGCCTTCCATAAGCAGATCTAGTAGATACATTTCAGATCTAGATCCCTTTCTTTATCATTGGTGCATCATCCAATCAGATTTATCTTCAAGTGTAACCCTTTCATTCAGATCTACTTCAGAGAGAAGTATTCATTCAAGCTCAGACATCTTGCACACACACACCCATCTTTGCACAATGAATTTCTTCTCCTTTTATATGATTACCCTTTGTCAATACCATGAGCCCCTTTTTCAATACCATGGACCAAAACAAGGATGCATATGGGGCACACATAACGAGAGGTGAACCAACTCAATCATCATAAAAGTGGGAGAAGCACACCAACAAGGTTCGGCAAGCCTAGCCTTGTGGTTGCTTATAGCTCCGAGAAGCTATCCCCAAATTACTTGAATCTTTTTTGGGTCCATCTTCAAGCCTTCCTCTAAGACTATAAATCCCAAGTAAATGAGCTCCCTCTGCATGAAACTACACTTCTTCAAATTTATGAGCAACTTCTCCTTTTGCAAAGTACTTAACACCAACTTGACATGCTCTAATTGCTCCTTCTTACTCTGATTGAAAATCATAATGTCATCAAGATAGACTATAACAGACGTTCTTGCATACTCTTTCAAAACCTCGTTCATTAGTCTCATAAATGTGCTTGGTGCGTTAGTGAGCCGATAAGCCATCACTAACCATTCATACAATCCACTGTTGGTCTTAGAAGCAGTCTTCCATTCATCACCTTCTCTAATCTTTATTAGATGGTATCCACCCTTCAGATCTATTTTAGTAAAATATTTTGACCCACTTAAACAATCCATCAAATCATCTGTGTGTGGTAATGGAAATCTATACCTGATTGTGATCTTGTTTATGGCTCTGGAATCAGTGCACATGCGCTACTCACCTCCTTTCTTTGAACTAAGCACGACTGGTACTGCACATGGACTAGGACTTTATTTGATTAGTCCTTTATCTAAAAGCTCCTTCATTGTCCCGAGGGGTCATTCTATATGCTGCTTTGTTTGGTAAACTTGCACTAGGTATTAAATTTATGTGATGATTGATACTTCTGATTAGTGGCAATTTACTTGGTAATTCATCAACAACTATGTTAGCATAATCATCTAATAGATCTTTAATTTCCATAGGAAAATTGTCTAAATTGGTAGAAGTCAGAATTGCTTTGGGCTTACCCACAACAACAAAATGCATTTCTTTCTCCTTTTTGACTTCTAGCAGCAACTCCTTTCAACTGATCATCATAACATTATTTTCAGCTGTTCTTTTATCTGCATTATCCTTCAAAGGTAGCAATGTGTTCTTCTTCCTGTCCTTCTCTATGGTGTAGGTATTCCTTTTGCCATCATGAATGGCTTTTTTGTCAAATTGCTAAGGTCTTCCAGCAATACATGGCACACGTCATTGGCATCACATCACACAATATGATATCCTTGTAGATACCGATCTGTATCTCTACTTTGCATTGTTCTGTCACCAAAAGCTGATGTCCCTTCTGTAGCCACGACACTCTCTAAGGAGTAGGGTGTACCACCTTACTCAATCCCAATTTCTCAACAATCTCCGTGGAAACAAGATTATCAGTGCGTCCACTGTCAATCACAACTTTACAACACTTTTCTTTACACTTGCATACAATTCTAAATATACTCTTCCTCTGCGTTGGCTCATTTGCTTCCTTCTCTGCTTTAAGCAATACTCTTTTGAGTAATAAAGAATCTCCCGCCTCAGGTGGTTCTTCTTTCCCCATGACCTGAGGATTTTCTTCCTTTGCCTCAGCGACATTCACATTCCGCTGATTTGCTGATTTGTTATGAGGACAATCCCATGATCCGTGTCCCCATTCTCCACGTGTAGCACCGAATCTCTCTTCCTCGGCCTTTGCCTCTAGGTGCAAATTTTCTTCTACCAAAGTCTCCTCTCTGTAGTGGTCTGCTACTCGAACCTCCTGTTTCATTTCGAGAGTGCTAAAATCTTGCTCTGAAATTTCCTCGTCCTCTTGCTGGACTTTTACCTCTATTCCTTGGACTTTGCTTCCTCAACATTTTCTCCGCTGCCTTCAAAGCTGCTTGGTAGCCATCCTCAATTGTCTTCAGACTCAACAAACTGATTTCATGCTGTATATCATACCTTAAGCCATTGATGTATCTGGCTACTTTCTCCATATCATCTTTAGCATGTCCTGCTCTAATGCTCAACTTGTAAAACTCCTCTGTATACTTCTTGATAGTGATTCCTTTCTACCTCAAATTCTGCAATTGCTTGAACAGATTCAATAGATAGTCCTTTGGCATAAACTTATTCTTCAACTTACTTATCATTTTATCCCATTGCTTGATTTTAGGCTTTCCCTTTCTAACTCTAGATGTCTGTAGTTCATCCCACCAGATAGATGCATGGCCCTTCAGCCTGGTAGTTGCATACTTGACCTTCTTCTTATCTTCGATTTGTTCCAAATCGAAATACTTATCCATTGAACTGATCCAATCCATCAACTCATCCGCATTAAGGTTCCCCTCGTATGAAGGAATCTCCATCCTCGGTTTCCCACTAGCCTTTGCCAATATCTTGAAAACTTTAGCTGCCTCGTCTTCTGCGGCTTCTTCTTCCTCAGAAGTTTCCTTTGCTGCGCTGACATCTCCTTCTTCAAGTGCTCTCCTCTGAGCAACCTCTACTGCCTCCATTCTTGTACGAAGATGTCGAATTTCATCCAGCAGAATTGCATTTGCTTACGGTCTTCCCCGACCTATGGTAGCTCCTCTCGTGGGTGGCATCTTTGCTCCAACCTTCAAGAACAGAACTCAAGTCTGCTCTGATACCAAATGATGCAAACTAGCTGCACAAATATCAGAATACACGCGAAATCTATATTTTATGGGTCCACACAAACTCACTTCCTTGCAGTGGATTTCAAACTTTGGAGTTTGTTAAACATACATATGTGCGTGATCAACATCGCTTTTTTAAATAGACACACATAAACTCAACAA
Organism: Pinus albicaulis; assembly: GCA_034641835.2. Classification (NCBI taxonomy): domain Eukaryota; kingdom Viridiplantae; phylum Streptophyta; class Pinopsida; order Pinales; family Pinaceae; genus Pinus; species Pinus albicaulis. The sequence goes on from CM076582.1 coordinate 559,029,951, forward strand.
AAAAGCATATATGCAGATCTTCTTACCGGAGGGTCCCACGACACGCTCGACCAATCACTGGGGGTCCCACTTCGCACAATTCGCAGCTTAACTTAACACTTAAATCTTGTTTCTTGCGAACTGCGATGTTGCGCTGAGCCAACACGTGTCCTCCCCACTTCACATCGCAAACAATTTAGTTTACCTTGCTACGCCTTAGCTCTTAACTTCTAAATATTGCGATTTGCAAAATCACTTTTCGGGCGCTACAATCTCCGCCGTTGGTTTGTTTCTCGATCCGACGAACCACGTTATATCTCCGCCGTCTCACTTCGCGTCGTAGGTTAAACAATTTAACTTGTGAAACTCTTAACTGTAAACACTATTCAGTGCGATGTGCGATGTCATCCAACTGCGATGAGATCTCTCTCGTTGATTGGTGTCAGATCCATGGTCCTTGTCGCGCATGCAATCCGATTGATCTTCGACTGTGCAATTGATACATATGCGTTTTAACAAAGATTTAAAACAATGGTTTTGAACGGAGAGCCCGATCAATCACAAAACACTTGGAATTTAATAATAAATGAAATTGCAGAGCTAAGCCCTTGGTCGGCTGGTTATTACAATTATTTCTGCTCTCTCTCCTCTTCTCTCGCACACCTATTTCACACCTAGTTCACTCTTTTTTCACACTCTGCTCTTCACACTTATGCATACATATATATATCTCACTGAAGCGGTCCTTCTCGTCTCTAAATAAATTTCTGTTGAACCACTCTTAACAAACAAATGCTACCTTATTTTTAATCTCTTATCCTACTTGGCTTGATCTCCTCGCAGGGAGAAACCAATTGTTATTTTATTCCTAATTAATTTAGCAAACCCAAACAGACTAACTTCTCTCATTTAAAACTAAGTAAAATATTAATGACCAATGTTTATCCACCTCATGTTAGCCACAACATGTGAACATACCATCACATTGCTAGCTAAGTCCGGATGCTCCTGCATCAGAGGCAGAGGAGCAACAAACAAGGTCAGTGCAGAGAAGCAGAGAGCAACAATAGCAGATGGTCTGCAGGGCTAGCGTAAGGCCTGCGTCACCCTCTCTGGGGTTACGCAGTCCCTCTCTGGGCAACACAGTGGCACACAGAGCCTAGTAGGGCTGACGCTGAGGCTTCGGGGCAGCATTGGGGTTTCTAGGGCCAGATCTGGGCTGAGTCTTGTAATCCCGTTTGAAGGTGTGGATCAGTCAGATATTTGGTCTTAGAACAACAGGTTAGCTGCAAATTTCTTTCATTCTCTATCTGGTTTTCCAGATCTGGAACCCAAATTTGTTGTACTCAGATTCTAATTAATAAAATAAACCCTCATAACTGCTGCACTAGTTTTCCCACTTTGGGTTTTTCTAGGGACTTATGTCCAAAAATCCTTATGTCATTTTGTTTGAATGAGCGTAGTATTCAGTAAATGATTTGCATGTGTAGACTGTTAGTTGTGTTTACTTCGGTATTTTCTGAATCTAATTTATGAAAATAACTTGTATAATTTAAATAAAGTAGGAGAAGTAAACCAAGATACTGCAGTAGAATTTTCAGATGGTATCAGAGGGATAGCAGATCAAGCTGAATCTCCAGCAATCAGTTGAAGAATATTTTTTCTGTAGAATAGCAGCAGAAGCAGCAGAGATCCGGAAGGGGCAACATGACAGCAGAAAGATGCAGATCCAGAAAGGGACATCAAGAAGGATGGATGACTTGGTCTTGGAGGGTAGCCTGGACCTATCTCTTGATGTTTAGGCTCTCAAATCACCAAAAGGTCTCCTCCCTTAAATTTTGCCCCAAGCCCTAGATTTTGGCCGTAGTCTTAAAAGGAGCAAATTTTAAGAGGAAAAATTATGGATGAAAAGTAGAAATGATCACTAAGGACTTGGATTAGTGTCGTTTCCTTTGGGCATATGGAGTCAAGGATGCTTTAGATAAGCCTAATTTGTTGCTAGGGAGGTCAAAATTTGATGCCTGGTATCAAAATTCCAACATTTACCCTATGAATGATAAATGGAGTTTGATGGAGAGTTACAAGAATTCCTCCACTAGTAACATTCATTACATGTTATACAATGAGTAACAAATGCAATTCTCAACTAGATAGCCATTAAAATTAATTTTCAACAAATTTGGGCACAAATTAGCATAATCTAGAAACAACAATTCCATATATAAAACGATTTGAAAATGAAAATCTTTGACAATAGGCACTTACAAGATCGCATGTAGTATGTGAAAATTTCACAACTGAAATTCTATTGCAGCAACTAGTATTATTTCTTCTAATGTTAATTATTTATACAATTTATCTGCTACGACAAACACACTGCAACATTCACAAATAAAATTTTGCGGAAAATAAACAGTGCTAGAAACTGAGGAAATACTAGCGCACACAATAAAATTGACACCATTATTTTTGGACAAATGTCCCTGGAAAAGCCCAACTAACTAATGGTGAGGGTTTTTATTATTATGGAGCAGTGAAAATCTGAGTAAAATCTGGATGCCTGAAACTGGAAATCCACAACAAGAAAAATATGGGTAGAATTATTGAAGGGAATTACCTTCCTGCACAAGCAATCCCGACACAACTTGCCTATAGAAAACTCGACCTCCTGAAGCCTCTGCGCAATCACTATGACATCAAGCCTCCAACCAGTCTCTGATGAAGTTGTTCTGCTTCCCACTGCTGAGGAAATCGTGTCTCTAGCACTCTGGACCCTCTTCCTGACCTCTGGAACTGAGAACGAATTTCTTTGCAACAATTCAAATTGCCCTTTGTGAAGAAACTACGCAATCGTCTGCACTGCCTCACTGGGAATACCTTAGCCCTCTTGCTGTTGCCTCCTTGGATTTGGAAAACTTCCTCCGGATCACTGCCCCTGCCCCTCACTCACTATTTCGACTTCTGACTTCTTCGACAATTGACTGCTGCTACTCTGGAAATCGATCTGCCAAGGAAATCAAACAGCCCAAGTGTGTTCTCCATCACCACATCGATCTCTTCTTATAATCCATTGTTGCAGTACCAACAGCCAAGATTAAAACATAATTGATGGCTAAGATCATCTCTAGATTGATCTGTGTGAGTTTCTAGAGTATTCACACCTTATCTCAATTAATACTGATTTATTAACCATATTCCCTAAGTTTAGACTTTGGAGATATTTAAAAAACGGTTAATAATCTAATTGAGACACTTCTAGGTGGAATTTCTAGAAACGATTTCTGGATTTTGGAGATCTCATGTATTCTATCCTCTCCACCAAATTTCGTGGCTAGAACACATCCGATGCTACAAAAACTAACACTCCATCTTAGCGAAGGAATGTGTTCTAGTGCTGCACATCCTGCCACAACACCTTGTCTTTGCATCATCTCCTGTCACGTTGATGATGTCTAGCTACTGCTACCCACCAACTACTACACAACTCTGATATATGTTGCATTTGTGCTGCTGCTGATCCTGCTGTACTACTGCCGACACTGCATCTGCACTGCAACTCTGTTGTTATTGCTACTGCAACATTTGCAACTGAAAAACATCCAAAATACTGAATCAATTGTGATCAGTATGATGCATTTGTCACTCGAGTGTCTGACTACTACTAGCTACTGCACTGTCCACTGAGGACTCTACGTTGTTGCTGACTCTACACTGTGCCATTTGCACTGCACTCTTCAACATTTGACTGCTACTAGTCTCTGCAGTTGTCACTCTGGTATCTGACTGCATCTACTGCCACTGATCCATCCTGCTACTGAATACTTTGGGCCCCCATAGCCAGGTATTGATCCATGAGGTGGACTCCTCAACGACCCTGCCCATTCTTCGTAGCTCTCTAGGGCTACAACTCCAAGTCACCCCACCTCACTCCTAGAGGTATATGGGCAATCATAGCAAAGTATTCCTTCAATTTGGAGGACAACCTATTTATATTGGCATGAGCTGTCACCTGGTGCTATTTCTCCTCTTTGTCTTTCTTCCTGAGAGGACACTGGATACTGTAGTGGCCAAACTCGCCACACCTGAAGCACTTAACCTTAGATAGGTCCTTCTTCTTCTTTCTTTGCTCCCTCGGTCGCTAACTGGGACTCTTTGATGCGAGGGCCACATTCTCCTCCTTTACCATCTTCGATGCGTTGCTATTGTTTCCACTGATGGAGCTCTTTAACAAAGCTCGTCTCAACTCTTCCTGCTACAAATCGGCCCACATCCTGTCCCACTCTAGTAGCCTATCTCTGGCCGATATACTTTGGGAAAAGACCTGCCAATCCTCTGAGACGTTATTGAGTGCGAATCACACTAGCTCTGATGGTTGAGGTGCTGCCCCAACAACTGACAGCTGGTCTCGGACATCCTGGATCTTGGTAATGAAGGGATCTATGCCTTCGCCCTTCTCCATCCGGATGCATCTCGGCCTCTCCTCAAGGAACATCTTCCGTTGCTCAGAAGTTCCCTGGTATAACGTGGAGAGAGCATCCCACATCTCTTTGATTGTTCCCTTGGGCATTATATGTGAGTCTATATGTTCCCAAACTTCATCCAGGATCAACCGCTTCGCATGTGCCATCTCCTTCCTATATTACTTTCGCTGATCCGCATCTTTGGGAACTGCCACCACATTATCAATGTAGGCTTTCATTCCATATTCATCTAGAAGGAAGGAAATCCTAGCCTTCCAGATGACGTAGTTGGAAGCTCCATCCAACCTATCCTAATCTCTAAGACTTGTAGTGGCCATCTCTGAATTTGTCGAAAACTCCCTTTCCCTATGCTCGTTTGTTGCTCTGCTATTCGCAGTCCCTTATGGAATGCTTGACTCTGCTAGCTGCTTCTGCCAATCTGCGACTAGAAATTCGAACTTGTGAGACTCGAGGTTCCCTGAGGAGAATTTTCCCTCTATTGTGTGTGCTTTTCTCTTCCATCTGACGCTGGTTTTGCTCTAGCTAATTGCTGCAAAACCCTTTGCGTCCAGCTAGTAAACTTCCCAATGAAAAAAATCTAAGCTACTCCCTCTGCCTGCTGAAATCACTCAATCTAGGAAGTCGAATTTTTCTGCCTCTGCTTTGAAAAATCAAACTTCCTCAAGCAACTTGGCCCGCCTGGCAATGGACTGTGTTGCCCCTAGGAATTCCGGCTTGTTGCTCTTACTGAACAATGAAATTCCTTCTTTCGCTTTTGAGCTCCCCGACTTATCAGACATGCTCTGATACCATGTGAAAATTTCACAACTGAAATTCAATTGCAACAACTGGTATTATTTATTCTAATTGTTAATTATTTTGACAATTTATTTGCTACGAAAAATACCGAAATAAACACACTGCAACCTTCACAAATAAAATTTTGCGGAAAATATTTGCAGAAAATAAACAACGCTGGAAATTGAGAAAATACTAGCACACTCAATAAAATTGACACCATTATTTTTGGACAAATGTCCCCGGAAAAACCCAACTTGGGAAAATTGGTGCAGGAGTGAGGGTTTTTATTATTATGTAGCCTTGAAAATATGAGTACAATCTGGATGCTTGAAGCTGGCAATCCACAACAGGAAAAATCTGGGAGAATTATTGAAAGGAATTACCCTTCCTCCACAAGCAATCCCGACACAACTTGCCTACAGAAAACTCGACATGTTGAAGCCTTTGCGTTGCACTACGTAGTCACTATGATGTTGAGCCTCCAACTTGTCTTTGATGAAGTCGTTTTTCTCTCCACTGCTGAGGAAATCGTCTCTCCAACATTCTTGACCCTCTACACGACCTCTGGAATTGAGAACGAATTTCTTTCCAGCAAATCAAACTGCCCTCTTTGAAGCAACTGTGCAATCCTCTACGCTGCCTCACTGGGAATAACTCGACCCTCTTGCTGCTGCCTCTCCGGATTTGGAAAAATTCTTCCAGATCAGTGCCCGTGCTCCTCACTCACTGCTTCGACTTCTGGCTTCTCGGGCAGCTGACTGTTGCTACTTTGGAAATCGATCTGGCAAGGAAATCAAATAGCTCAAGTGTCTTCTCCATCACCACATCGATCTCATCGATCTCCTCTTATAATTCACCATTGGAGTACCAACGACCAAGATTAAAACATAATCGATGGCTAGGATCATCCCTGGATCGATCCGTGTGAGTTTCTAGACTATTCTCACCTCATATCAATTAATGCTGATTTATTAATCATATTCATTAAGTTTAGACTTGGGAAATATTGAAAAAACGGTTAATAATCTAATTGAGACACTTGTAGGTGGAATTTCTGAAAACGATTTCTGGGTTTTGGAGATCTCATGTATTCTTGATTCTCCACCAAATTTTGTGGCTAGAAGACATCCATGTTGCAAAAACTAACATAGTATATCCATCCATTCATTAAAGAAATAGCTCGAAAGACAATCCAAACCAGCGTCCACACAATGAAATGCATCCAAGAAATCTCCATTAACCAAGAAGGAAACAAGTGTGAATTCTCTATGAGGTTCAAATTCTCCAAGTGATGGTGCTCCAAAGACAATCCAAACTAGCGTCCACACATTGAAATGCATCTAAGAAATCTCCAATAGCCAAGAAGGAAACAAGTGTGAATTCTCTAATGAGGTTTGAATTCTCCAAGTGACGGTTATGAGAGAATGAAATGATCTCTCTCCAATTTATACATGTTCAATGAACTCTAATTTTAGCCTAAAGCACATCAAGTCATAAAATAATGGGATAATACTATGTGACGTTTTAAGCCAACCTCATAGCTAATGAAAAATATAACAATTAACCCACAAAAAAGGTTGAAATGCCAACGTCATGCATGCATAGGCCCTTCTAGGGCACACATTGGGCTCCTTTAATGTCAAAGTGAGTGTAAAGGGTTCCATAAATCATGATTTAGTGGTTGGCACCTAAATCTTCATGCAAATCATCATGTGGACCCCGGTTTTGAGGTTGGGGCACAAAATGGGTCTCATGGGTTTCTTGGAGATAAAATACCCTGTTCTGCTCCAACGTTGAGGTCTCTGAGGATGGTGCTAGACTTCCCATGTCTAAAGGGGTTTGACAAACCTCATCTGGGCCTCTTATAAACTGCCAAACCATGTGATCACTGTTAAGCCGATTGGGGCACATGGGTCCAAGTGCATCATCTCATGAATAATGTGGGACAAAGTGTAGACTGTTGGGGGTGTTGTACGGGTCCATGGAGTAGAATGATGCTCTGCAAGTGCTATGAGTTCCATGGCTCTCAACGCTTCACCTTTACGGTGTCATAATGTTCCTTTAGTGTACTTGGGCCTTAGTTAAGTTGCGCAACCCATGATGAAAACCACCTCCCAATCACACACAATGTCTAGTTTTGCATCTTCTCCATCAGGTACAATAATCATTAGTGCATCTAAGTGAACTAACCTTGCTAGTCAAGGGAAAATTGACACTTCATTCGTGGCTTCTCTGCCAAATTTTTGGTTTTGATCTCGTAATAGTGCTACCTCCCTAGGTAGGAGTGGCTAATAGACGACCCTATTAGGTGTTCCTAGCCCCTAAGGGGGAAGAGCGGTCCGTGGTATAATCCTTCAATCAATAGGTGGTATGTGAATAATGATGGAACAAAATGTACATAAAGGGGTCTCAGAGCTATATGCCATGGTCAAAGGGGTAGCAAAGATGAGGAAATCCACATTCTGGGTATACAAATGTGAGGAGGGAGCAATTGTGGGTGCATGAGTTACCTCGACCCTTTTTCCACCCCTTTTATTACCTTTTTCCTTTTCTTGATTTTTCTTTGTATTATTGCTCGAAGCTCTATGAAATCAGAGCATGTTGTGAATGATGTATAATAGTGGTTACCCCTTTAAAGGTGGGGCAACTCATCGTACACTAGTAGTTGGGATGTGTAAGGGTTCCTTTTTAATGATGCGATAGGGTAACATTGGCCCCAGGAACTGGGTGATGGCCATGATAAGGGGTAGAGTTCATGCTTGGCTTTTGCCCATGTGCTAATATTAATGCCCTGACCATCTTTTGCATTTTATAATTTTCTTTCTTTTGTTTTTTGCTTGTGGCCATGAAATGCTTTTACTTTTCTGTTAGTTGTATCAACCTCCGAGGCAACGTTTCTGACCCAACCTAGATATGTCAACGAAATTCCAGGAAATTAACATATTTGGGTCGGGCCAGAAACGTTGCCTTGGAGGTTGATGTCCCCGAAAAAACCCAACTTGGGAAAATTGGTGCAGCAGTGGGAGGATTTATTGAAGCCGCCTCACAAGGAACCTAGAATAACCCAGAAAATCTTCATGGACCCAAGTGGTAAAATGGTTCGGCCAAACTGGTGCTGTTGGCTGGAGCAAATCTCATGTTTTTTCCCTCAAACATGCCCAAAAAATTCTAAGAATTTAACTAGGGCCTCTCCTCATAAAACCCATCAAAACCCATAAAGGGTTCGGGTTGGTCTCAATGTACCCGGTTGATCCCAATTGTGCGTGGATCTCTAACTCGCTGGCAACTAGCTGTAGATGAAATCTGCTACAAAATTCTTTAAATCTCTCGCAGGAAATCTCCTTCCCACCTGGTTACTTCCTCCCAAAATTTCCCTTATTCCTTCTGTTGTATCTCTGAGATAATTCTAGGTTAGGTAAGTATGCCAAAGCATCTAAAATGTTTTGTTGTTTTTAATTTTTGGAATGCTAATGTTTTAAGAAATTTTGAGCAGGTGCTATACCTTGATTGATCTTAATATTAAGAAAGGGCTGATGCTTTACGTCTTGACATTAATTTGGATTTTAAAAGTGTTGCAAGGCAGAAATGAAAGAGGCTATGATTCTCTAAATATCCAAACAAAATACTTATTTAATCATAAGGAAAGATGCAAGCAGACTATGTTCACAACCCAACAAAATGTATATAATCTTATGAATAAGTGACAATTTGTTAATGTAGAGGAGTTATTAGGACATATAGTCCATTAAACTAATCTTTGAAATAATTTATAGCTTCACAGGGGATTTAAGATAAGTTGACATTCAACTACATCTTACCCAGATTTCTCCATAAAGATTAAACACATGTAGAAAACAACAAAATGAATGACTAACTGAGAAGAACTCACAAGATGACAAGCTGTTTTGAAGCAAATCTAGAATCCTTTCATTTATAAGAAGCAATTTCAAGTAGTTACAATTATGCTTTAGAAGCTCATCCCAAGGGTTCAACTCTTTGCAATTCGACTTTGGAAGTATTTATACAATTTCTTTACAAATATCTAGATTGGTTTTGGAAAATATCTAGAACTGTTTTACAAAAATAATGCAAAATAATAGTAAAACAAAATTGCTGAAATTGTTGGCACTCTTTTCAAGGATTCTGGTGCTGATTTGGCTTGATTTCGCTGTTGCTTGGTTGTTGGTCCTGTTGACTCCTGGATTCAGTAATTTACATAATTCTTCCCATCTTTCTTTATCTGGTACTGTGTACTAGAGTAATTTTCTGAATGTTTCATCTACCTCAATATATTTTTGGAAAGTAGGCTTAACCAAAAATAGATGACTTATCTCATGCTTGATAAGTGAATCATAACTAAGGCCCTCCATGAAAGATTTTCTTGTACTCTGTGACAGTAGGGGAATCACTTTCCCTTTGTCTTTTATCCTGCTTTTCTTTAGACATTGGAGACTGAGATGTTGTTATCGATATGTTATGTTCTTCTGCTTCCTACAAGGTAATTTCTTGCCATTCATCCTGGTTCATTTACTGTTGTATTTCAGATCTAGGAGTGTGTGCATATGGGGTAGGTTTTTGGTCTACCCTCAATTTAGAAATTATTCCTAGTGGGTCATAACACCAGGCGAAACTAAGCTTGAAATTCATTAGTTTCAACAGTACATCTGCTTCCTTCCCTGCTGATTTGGTATTAAAATAGATTCTATAAATATCCATGAGGGATTCTGGAGGAAATGAATGCAAGGTTTCAGGGTTTTAGACTTGCAACATGTTATTTATTGACTCAGCAGTGATGGTGAACAAGACTTCTTTGTTTTGAGAAATTATTGTTCTCTGACTCGGGGACTGCTTAAACTGACACCATACAACAAATTCTGGGAAGTAAAAGGTTTGTGGAATGGAAAACTGAGGGAGAGATGAATGCCACAGGTTTAATTCGTTAGTTGAGTCTAAAAACTTATGTTTTAACCAATTGTGGAGTTCAAATAATCGAACTCACAATTAGTTTCTGCAACTTTATAATGTTGGTCTACCAAAAGTGCATGGTCTAAGGCAACAGGAGGGGGAAGCATGGGATTATCAGTGTTCTGTGATTTCTTTTCTGAAGACAATTGCAGAGGAAAAGAAAGGGATTGTATTACCTAGAGAAAGTTTGATTTCCTTTGCTGTGTGAAAATTTGGTGAAGATCTTGAATTTGGCTTGCTGCTGACGAAGTTGGCTTCGGGTCTGTGACTGGTACGGTGGTTTAGTGCTTCCAATGGTTACAGCAGCAACGTGATGGACAGATAGGTCAACAGTTAACTACTTTCGTTTAAACAAATGAGCTTTAAACCTTCAAATAATGTAATTTATTGGTGAATTTATCTGTTATGGAGCAGTAGGGGAGGGAGTTTAATGCTTTAATAAATAATTTGCAAGTGAAGAGACGTGATTGGTGAAAGGGCCGACACTTGGCAGAACGAAAGTCGTGTTGTGTTTTGGCGGGAAGGGAGTCAAATGTCTTTTGAATGAGCAGGAGTGGTTTTCGAAGGGGGGGAGGGGACATGGTTTGTGGTATTGCAGCGAGGGGGTGTGAAATGCATGAAGGGAAGGCATGTGGTGAAGGTGGTGTTTGGGGAATCGGGCTTTTCGCACCCCCCTTGTTGACTAAATGTCGGATGGGCTTGCGAGGTGCGAAGCGCATCATGAGCCATCAATTGCTTAAAGCACAGATCGCGATGTTTGAATATGATGGCATTTTAACAGTGAACGACAAGAGGTCTTGTCGGATGTTTGTCATTAACCATGTTTTAATGATCACTGTAATCGCGTTTTTTTGCTAATCAAATACAATTAAACTATTAAATCAGGGTGGTATTTAAATTTTCTCGCCATTACTTTGGGGAATACAATTTTTTCTATTTTTCGTATTTTTTTATATATTCTGTCTCCTTTTTATTATCTTTTATTTTTCGTTTTTCACTCTTTCTTTTTGTTTTATTTTTATTTTTTTTGTCTAGCATTTTTTGTTTTTATTTTTCTTCTAAAAATGTCTAACTTTTCAAAACCAAATATGTTACAACACATTCGTAGCCACACCACAGACTCTCCTTGCCCAAGTAACTTCGCAACAATGCCCAGTGAGCACCTGTGCAGGCCAAGAATTGCAGCAATTCAGTGCTCCCAAACGCATCACCAACAGACCTGCAATTTGATAAGAAACTCCAACCCTCTTTGTGTAAGAATTCTCCGCTAATTGGCTTGCCCAAATTCCCCTTTTTGCTAGCCCTTGCAAGAGCCACAAATTTCTCTCCTGTTCCCAAGGGAAACTCGCTCCAACTGAAGGACACAACTGTAAATATGCCTAATGGAAACTCTGAATTGAGCTTCCCAAATTGCCTCATTAGGGAGGCGCTCGAAGGTCTCTAAAATGAGGATGGAAGTCTCGCTCGGGAAATCGTTGTGCTAAACAACACAGGTTTTCTTGGCTTAGCAACTCAAGAGAATTAGTGATTAAAGTTAAAATCATCCAAGATGCCCCAAATGAGAGTCTCCTTGCTCAATTTATAATTGTTGGCCTCTCTCTCCCTTGGTGGCCCCCACTCTCCACTAGTTCACCCCCTTTCCTTTTCTCTCACTTTCTCCCCAAGTGCGCATTCCCTTTTTCTCTCTTTTCTTCCACAAGTGCGCACCCCTCTTGATCAAATTCTCCCTCCATTGCCCCCCACCTACTAATGAGCTGCAATCTTGCCTTTTCACCTAAGCTCCTCAAACTCAAACTACAAAATTGTGCTATGCCTAAAACCTCCCCAATAAACTTTGTTAATCTCCTCAAATGAAAAATCAAAATTGGGGATATTACAGTCCTCCCTGCCAAAAATTGCTTGTCCTCAAGCAATGCTTGAACAAGGCCTCTCTCTGACTGATGATCACCACTGTCACCACCAATAATAATAGGGTCTCAAATGTGCCACTGAGTCATCCATGATGCCTGCACTGTCCTGTCATGAAGGAATCCCTCGATACCAGGATCCCAAGTCCATCCTGATCAATGTGGAGCACCCCTTGCTCCACTCACTGTCCAGCCAGGTATAGGTACCAGAAGCCCTCTACATACTATCAATAAGTAGAGCATCATGATAATGTCAGACTCAGTCCAACTCCTCATGAAGCTTCCGTACCAAGTAGTTCACCTCATTGTTAATTTTGGACAACTAGGTCCAAAATCCATGTTGTGATGCTCAGATGAAGATGCCAATATTTTTATTGGATTACTCTTTCGAAGAGGTGCAAGATCGATCTAAAAATCATCTTGATCCGATGAGCAGAACATTTATTTTGAATTTATTCAAAATATGTGCAGGTCGGCCTTAAGGTTTTGTGCCCCAGCAGTTGTGTCACACATTCTCATTGATGGATATATATTGGTCAACGTTGGAGGACATCTTCACTCATCTCATCCTCACACATTTCTCTCTCCTCATCTGATTGGTTCGATCACCTTGGAGGCTCTTCTCTTCACACGTGGGAAATTTTAGCAAGCAACAATTTTTTGTTTTCGGCCTAGGGTTTCTGTAGTAGCGTTGACTAGCGTTGACTTTGGTCAACGCAAGGTCAAACGAACTTGAAACTCTTCCAAAATTTCGATTTTCCAAATCCGCATTTTTTGGCGCAATTCCCAAGGCTGGACGTTGACTTTGACATGGTTGTGTTGACCTAGATGCTGCTGTTTGCTTTGACTGTTGACTGACAACGTTGACTTTTGGGTTGACTGTTTTGGTTGTCCTAGAGGGTTGTGTGACACTTCTGGTTGGCTGACCATATTGAGACTTTGCTGGTTGAAGCATCCTGTTGACTGTCGTAACACACCAACACATATTTTTGGCTTGTCTTCTGTCGATCTACTGGTATGTTCTATCAACATTTTACTTTATTGTGTATGTGATTGCTGACTAATATTGGGATAACAAGTAAAGTTGCATCAAGCATAGAACATCTACAAAAATTTACATGGAATCAGAGCTGAGGTGAAGACAAAGCCCTAGTTTGTAGCAATCACCGAAGAAGAGCATGGGTTCCTGAAACTACAATGGCTTTAAGGCTGATGACAAATTGACTGGGAAGGATGACTTCCATGCCTGGAAGATGACATTGGATCTTATGTTGGAAGACCAAGATGTCATGGACTATGTGCAGGGTAAAATTCAAGAGCCTCCATCCACTGCAATTGCTGCTGCCAAAACAAAGTACAAGAAGGGAGAAATCAAAGCAAAGTTGATGATCAGGGACTCAATTCGTAAGAGTCTGGTTGCCTACATCTCTGAGCTGGGCACATCCAAGGAGATGTATGATAAGTTGATCAACATGTTCAAGGCCAATAATGCGAATCAAGTCCTATTCTTCAAGAACCAATTGAAGAATCTAAAGAAAGGCCAGGATGAGTTTGTTCAATCGTATTTTCTGAAGCTGACCGAAATCAAGAATAATCTTCTGGCTATTGGGGAGACAATAACTGATCGAGATATGGTTCTCACTGCACTTGGAGGTCTCTCTTCCGAATAGCATGTATTCAACACTACCATTCTCAATAACAATGTCATTCTTGATTTTGACGAAGTACTATCGAGATGCGTACAAGAAGAGACAAGGATGAAGGAATATGAAAATGAAGGAAATGTTGCCTTCACTGCTCGTACTACTAAGAAGAAGAACTTTGGTGGTCCGAAGAACAAAGGAAGATCAGGGGCCCAAGGAAAGAAAGGAAAATGTTACACTTGCCACAAGCCTGGACGCTATGTCAGAGAATGCCCTTTCAAGAAGGATTCTCTCGATGATGACAACAACAACAACCGGAGGAATGGCAATCAAAGGAACAACAGGCTCAAAGGGAAGAGGAAGGCTCCCTCCGGCGGAAATGGGCAACCTTTCAAAAGGTCGAGAAATTTAAATATGAGGAATCAAATGTTGTTGATAAAAGAAATTAATTCATTCTTGTATCTTCCCTCTCTGCTGCATCTCCACCTGACACTATGGATGTCTAATTGATAGATAGTGGTGCCTCAAGGCACATCACTGGGTTGAAGGAAGCACTTTCTGATATGGTTGAGAAGGATACTAATTTGGAAATTATCCTTGGAGACAATGCCACATATCCCGTGAAAGGGATAGGGACTGTGACCCTCCACTTGTCTCAAGGACAAGTCCTCCGCTTACAAGATGTATTATATGTACCTGATTTGAAGAAGAACCTTGTGTCTATATCGACCATGGAAGACAAAGGTTTCAATGTGGCATTCATTGAGGGAAGGTGCGTATCTGGAAGAATAACTTCAAGGAAGCTATCATGATTGGGTTTAGAGTTGATACACTCTACTAGGTTCGAGGAAGTCGACTGGGAGCAATGTTGTGTGATACTATTCGACAGACTGAACTATGGCACCGGAGGTTTGGACACCTTCAGTACAAGGCCCTTCCCAAAGCAAGGAAGGTGGTGACGGGGATTCCCGAGTTCTCAAATAATCATGAAGGTGTATGTTAGGGTTGTGCCGAAGGAAAGCATACAAGGGGACCTTTCCCCTCAAGTGTCACAAATACATCCGATGTCTTGCAATTGATACATTCTGATCTATCTGGTATGCTGCCTGTGACATCCTTGGGAGGATGTTCTTATTATATGACATTCATAGACGACTTCTCGCAAAACCTGTATATACTTCTTAAAGAAGAAGGATGAGGCTTTCATGTGGTTCCATACCTTCAAAGCCTTGGTGGACAATCTAACAGGGAAAAAGATCAAGATATTGAGAATCGATAATGGCATTGAATATGAGACAACGAGTTCAAGAACTTTTGCAAGGAAGTTGGCATCAAGAGGGAGACCACAATGTTTGTGGGCTACAACGAAACTTCGAAGGCCTATAGAGTCTATGTGCTTGGTCAAAGGGAAGTGGAGATAAGACACGATGTTACCTTTGACGAAGATGCTTCCCTGAGGAAAGTAGTCAATCGTCGGAGATCTGAGGAAGATCATGAAGCAGGGCCTCGAAATTAAGAAGAACCAAAAGATGAGACGATGCCCGATGTTGACGGACCGATGGACCCTATTTATCCACCTCCTTCAATGAGGAAGAGACCATCATGGCTCAGGGACACTCTCGAGGATGTCGAGGGACATATGGCCCCAAGGGGGACATTCCGTGAAAGCAAGAAGCCAAATAGATACCAAGGGTATCTAGCAGCGATGAGTACAATCATACAATCTGAGCCTGGATCTTTTGAAGAAGGCGTAAAGCATCAAGTCTAGAAGGATGCTATGCATGAAATCCGATAGACTAAACTATGGCACCAGAGGTTTGGACACCTTCACTATAAAGCCCTTCCCGATGTAAGGAATGTGGTGAAAAGGATGCTTGAGTTCAAAAATAATCATGAAGGTGTATGTCAGGGTTGTGCCGAAGGAAAGCATACAAGGGGACCTTTCCCCTCAAGCGTCACAAATATCACATCTGATGTCTTGCAATTGATACATTCTGATCTGTCTGGTATGCTACCTGTGACATCCTTGGGAGGATGTTTTTATTATATGACATTCATAGATGAATTCTCTCGCAAAACCTGGATATAATTCTTGAAAAAGAAATATGAGGCTTTCATGTGATTCCATACCTTCAAATCCTTGGTGGAAAATCTGACAGGGAAGAAGATCAAGATATTGAGGACTGATAATGGCACTGAATATGAGATGAACGAGTTCAAGAAATTTTGCAGAGAAGCTGGCATCAAGGGGGAGACCACAAATATCTATACTCTTGAGAAGAATGGCGTTGCTGAACAAATGAATAGGAACATTTTGGAAGCTGCCCGTGCCATGCTATGTGACCAAGGTATATCGAAGTTTCTGTGGGGAGAAGTTGCGAACACTGTTGTGTACATACAAAACCGATGCCTGCATTCCGCTCTAGACTCCAAAACTCCAGAAGAGGTTTTCTCTGGTAATAAACTTGACGTCTCACATTTTTAGAGTTTTTGGATGTCCTATTTATTTTCATGTGCCAAAAGAGAAGAGGAGCAAGCTGGATGCTTCTGGGAAGAAGAGAATGTTTGTGGGCTGCATCGAAAATTTGAAGGCCTATAAAGTCTATGTTCCTGGTCAAAGGGAAGTGGAGATATGCCACGATGTCACCTTTGATGAATATGCTTCCTTGAGGAAAGTAGTCAATATTCCGAGATATAAGGAAGATCATGAAGCAAGGCCTAGAAATCAAGAAGAACCGAATGATGAGACGATGCCCGATGTTGAAGGTCTGATGGACCCGATTGATCCACCTCCTTTGATGAGGAAGAGACCATCATGGCTCAGGGACACTCTCGAGGATGCCGAGGGTCATATGGCCCCAAGGGGGACATTCCGTGAAAGCAAGAAGCCGAAAAGATACCAAGGGTATCTAGCGGCCATAAGTACTATTGTACAATCTGAGCCTAGATCTTTTGAGGAAGTCGTAAAGCATCAAGTCTGGAAGGATGATATGCATGAAGAATATGAGTCCATTATGAAGAATGATGTTTGGGATGTGGTTCCAAGACTGGAGGACAAAGAAATTGTCACCTCGAAATGGATCTACAAGATCAAGCATGGATCTGATGGGAGTGTTGAAAATTTCAAGGCAAGATTCGTTGCCCATGGCTTCTCTCAAAAAGAAGGCATATAATATGATGATATATTTATACCTGTTGCCCGATATACCACCATCCAATCTATCATAGCCCTTGCTGCTATGCAAGGATGGATTCTTCATTAGATGGATGTGAAGACTGCATTTATGCATGGTGCGATAAAGGAAGAGGTGTATGTGGAACAACCTCTGGGGTTCGAAGTCTAGGATCGGGAAACCCATGTCTGTAGGTTGAAGAAATTCCTCTATGGGTTGAAGCAAGCACATATAGCTTGATACGAGAGGATAGATAGCTACCTGATGAAGCTGGGCTTCAATCGTAGTAATTCTGATCTGAACCTTTACTTTCGAAGGTTGATAGAGAAAAGCCTCTCATTTTGGTGCTATATGTGGACGACCTCTTCTTGACAGGTTCTGACCCTCTCATTAATCAGTGCAAGAGGGAGCTTGTTGTTGAGTTCGAGATAAAGGACTTAGGACTGATGCATTACTTCCTAGGCCTGGAGGTCTGGTAGAGACCTGGCGAGATTTTCATTTCTTAAGGAAAATATATTGTGAAGCTTCTAGAAAGATTTGGTATGGTGGAATATAAGTCTGTGTCGACACCGATGGAGCTCAAATTTAAGAAGTTGAGTGGCAGCACTGCTGGGCCCATGCTAGAAAATCCTGTTGAGTATCTTCAACTCGTAGGGGCCCTGATGTTCTTAGTGAACACCCGTCTAGACGTATGTTTTGCAGTGAAAATTTTGAGTCAACATATGATTGAGCCTCATCACATTCATTGGGTTGGTGCCAAGAATCTGTTGAGATATATTTGGGCCACGATAAACCATGGGTTGAGATACATTTTCGGGAGCGTGATACTCCATGGATATACTGATGCTGATTGGGCTGGCAGTGTGATGGATCATAAGAGCACATCGAGATTCTGATTCACACTTGGTTCTGCTTCGATATCATGGATGAGAAAGAAGAAAAATTCGCTGGCTTTGAGCATCGCAGAGGTCGAATACATTTCAGCGAGTATGGCCTATTGTGAAGCAGTTTGGTTGCAAAATCTCTTCATCGAGATGTACAGGCATGTGCTAGATACCACCGTGATACTCTGTGATAACCAAAGTGGGATTCGGTTGTCTGAGAATACTGTGTTCCATGATTGATCCAAGCATATTGATATTAGGTACCACTTTATTCGGGATATGGTACAGAGAGGTGCCGTAAGGCTCGATCATATAGGAATTGATGAGAAGGTCGCATATATTCTCACAAAGCCCCTGGGGAAGGTCAAGTTCCTAAACTTTTGTGAGAATCTTGGTATCGTGGAACGACCCTATGCTGAGGGTCCTATTGGAAAATGAGCTCTGGGAGCTCTGGGGGGCTTAGGGGATAGCTTCTCGGAGCTATAAGAAACCACAGGGCTAGGCTTGTTGAACCTTGTTGGTGTGCTTCTTCCCCACCGTTATGATGATTGAGTTGGTTCACATCTCATGATCTGTGCCCCGTATGCATCCTAACCATTGAGTTCAGGGCTCATGGGAAGTACCTCTCATTTGGTCAGTGAGGTGAGAAAAGCTAGAGACTAGTAGCAAAGACTGATGGATGCATCAGATATTTCCATACTCTCTATCTAGGATGGCACGATCCAACCACTTGATTTGGAATCAAGTATAGTGAGGTTTCAAACCTCCAACTGACTTCGGGTCATGTAAACCAAATTCGGGTTGATATGAGACTCTTTTCGAGTCCTATAGAGGTTTCAGACCTCTAAGCTGAATCTATCAGCTAGGAATGATGTCTTTGTGACAGACCCACCACTGTTTTGAAATAAAGAAGCCAACAAAGCAAGTTATGGCAGGGTGACGCACGATGTTTAGATTGCACAGATGGATGGAGTTCTCCCTAGTTGAGAGGGAGTGTTAATTTTGGACAACTAGGTCCAAACTCCATGTTGTGATGCTTAGATGAAGATGCCAATATTTTTATTGAACTCCTCTTTCAAAGAGGTGCAAGATCAATCTAAATATCATCTTAATCCGATGAGAAGAACATTTATTTTGAATTTATTCAAAATATGTGCAGGTCGGCCTTAAGGTTTTGTGCCCCAGCAGTTGTGTCACACACACACTCATTGATGGATATATATTGGTCAATGTTGGAGGACATTTTCACTCATCTCATCCTCACACATTTCTCTATCCTCATCTGATTGGTTCGATGACCTTGAAGGCTCTTCTCTTCACACGTGGGAAATTTCAGCAAGCAACACATTTCTGTTTTCGGCCTAGGGTTTCTGCAGCAGCGTTGACCAACGTTGACTTTGGCCAACACAAGGTTAAAAAGACCTAAAACTGTCCCAAAAGTTTGATTTTCCAAATCCGCATTTTTGGCACTATTCCCGAGGCTAGACGTTGACTTTGACTTGGCCGTGTTGACCTAGCTGCTGCTACTTTTTGCGTTGACCATTGATTGACATTGTTGAATTTTGTTTGACTTTTGGGTTGACCATTTTGACTATCCTAGAGGGTTGTATGCCATTTCTGGTTGGCTGACCATATTGGGACTTTGCTGGTTGAAGCATCCTGCTGACCACCGTAATGCACCAACACAATTATATATTTTGGCTTGTATTCTGTCGATCTACTGGTATGCTCTATCAACATTTTACTTTGTTGTTTATGTGATTGTTGACTGATATTGGGATAAAAAGTAAAGTTGCATCAAGCATAGAACATCTACAAAACTTTACACCAGTCAGCATGGAGGGTGCACAGTCAACAAAAATGAATATTATGAAGAATATTCCTTTTCTCAGAGCTAGTCAGAGGATGATAAGTGGCGTGATTTCATTCGTTGGATGGTTGTACATTATTTTTTAAGGACCAATGGAAGGGTGACACATGGCCAACCCTGAGGCTGCCACATGTCCCCGGGAAGGTGTTATAAAATTTTATGGAGGTCCGCAGGGCTCGACCCCACGACCTTCGGCATAATAGCCACCCGCCACATCGCATGAGCCATGAGATTTACTTAACCTCTATGGGCGAATGGACATATTTAAATTTTAAAAGATATGCATTCGAGGGTTAGGACTCCCAACGCTCCCAACCTACCGGCGGTCCATTGAACATGGTCACATTGCAATATAACCACAATAGCAAACCTTAAACACTGACAATAGCTATTTCATACTTATGCCATGTCACATGTAATCTCTGCATGGTTAAGGTTTAACGCTGAAAGTTTTGAATAACCCCACGTTTAACTCTGGTGCAAACAACTTACCACAGTTATAGCCTACGGTTATGTCGACCATTACGGTCAGTCAGGGTTTAGGGGTGCGCATGTGGCCACCCCTACCCTTAGAATTTAAGTTTACAGTTTAGAATGGCGGTAAAATAGCAGCACACCCTAAATTTGTGGGTTTTTGCCAAATTTAACTGCATTTAAGTGGATTTCTCCACAATTGGTGGAGGTTTTCTAGGAGTTACTAGGAAAATGAGTTGGAGGCTCAATTTTCGCCCATTCTGGGTGAATGAAGAGTCATTCTAGAATAATTGAAGCATTCTGGAGCCATTGGTGTTGAGAAAAAAACCATTAGAGGCCTATAAACACATGTACTTGCAAAATTTTGAGCATAATGAAAGATGGACATGCCATTGGGAGCTAGACCAACAGATGTAGCCTAGGAGGGGTGAACTGCTTCATCATGCCTGCTGTGTAAATGTTATGTGTGGTTTTATTTCTCTATTTTACATTGATGTTCAGTGTTATTTACTCTTATTTCATGCTTCTATTTCACTAAAATCCTTACAATTCATGGTTAAAATTCTCAATTCTTAAGAAAACTATGGAGACAAATATTCACATGTTTTATAACTAAAAAGACACTTAGCACAACAAAATAATACAGTACTTTCAGATCAGATTGGTATCAGAGCTAGATTGTATTATCCGATGTTGTTTTGTGAAATTATTTGTTTAAATTTTTGCAAGTTTTAGATGCTTACTAGGCTTAAGCTCAAGATAGAAGAAGGCACATTGGTGGAAGCAAGAGGGTCTCAAAGTGAGCCACAACAAAGGAGAGAAATATTGCCACAATATCCACCACCTAGTTCACCTCCTAAAGAAGTAGAAGCAACATTAAGCATGCCTCCAGAGGAAGAAGAAATCCATGAATAATTTTATCCCAAAGAGGAAGAAAGAGTTTTCATGAAAACATTTCTTGACATGACTGAGATGGTTATAATCCTTTATCAAGAAAGGAATGAGAAACTAGAAGGAGAAGGATCCAAAATTTACAAGGAAGGACAAGGATCATCAAGAGGTCACAATGATGAAGATAATTCAAAGAAGGGCAATGGAGGAAACAGAGGTAGTGGAAAGTCACCATCCTCACCCTCATCATCATCATCCTCTACTTCATCTCTAGTACATCAGCCACACAAGTCAAAGAACACTAGTAAAAGTCCTTTTTTAAAAACTTGATGTTAAGTTTGAATTGCCAATGTTTAATGGTGAAGTCAATGTAGAAAATTTTGATAATTGGATTAGGAAATTGGAGGTCTATTTGAGAATCTAGAACCTTGAAGATGATGACACCAAAATCCAATTAGCTTCATTGAGAATGGAATGTGCAACACTTGTTTGGTGGGAAGCTAAGACAAAGGAGGAGATCAAGAAGCATGGTAAGATTGTTTTATCATGGATTGATTTCATTACTGCAATAAAACAACAATTTTAACCATTAGCTCATATTCAGAAAGCCATAATGAACTGGAAAAACTTTAGGCAATTGAAGGGACAAAATGTGCAAGAATACACCTTAGAATTTAGGAGAAGAGCTCTCTTATTAGGGGTAGATTTGTAGAGCCAAGATACTTTGCTCAAGTACATAGGATGCTTACATAGCTACCTAAAACATGCTATTCTCATGTTTAACCCCACAAGTCTAGATGAAGTATGTGTTCAGGCCACACATCTAGAAGCTAGAGGGAAAAACATTTATGAAGAGGGTAGGAAGAAACCTTTTACGGGGAAAAACAAAGAGAATACCTCAAAAGGTAAAAGAAAAAGAATGCATCTGTTAAGAAAGAGGGAGAAAAATTGGTTTGTAAACATTGTTCAAAAGAAGGCCATGATGAAAATCATTGTTGGAAATTACATCCTGAAAAAAAGCCCAAGTAATACAACAACAAAGGGAAACAAAAAACTGTAGCTACAACTCAACATGATTCTAGAGAGGATTCCGGTGATGGATCTAAAATTACAACCATGGGATTGAAGAACATGAAGGGGAAATAAATTGAAACTAAACCCAATACTAGTACATCAAACTGTCACATACATGATCCAAATGAAGAAGAGAGAATTGAACTGCTACATGTGAGGGTCATATCCAAACATACTAAGATTGACACATTGTTTGACAGTGGGTGATAAGCAAGCTTAATCTCTAAATAATTGGTCAAGAAAATTAATCTTGAGACCATATCACATCCAAAACCATATCCACCTGCTTGGATTTGTAAGGATGCAAATTTATAGGTTTCAAAGAAGTGTATATTGTGGTTTGCAATAACTGCACATTTTGTTGACACAGTTGAATTAGATGTCATTCCGCTTGACATAATATGTATTGTGTTGGGGAGTTCTTACTTTTATGATAGGAAAGAGATATTCCATCACCATGAGAACAAATATCATTTATTCAAAGATGGCAGGGAGTACATTGTTAGAGAACATCGCAAGAAGACAAACATTGCTATGGTAAATGCTGGACAGGTAAAAAGGATTGTAAATTCAAGTAAGAATTTTGTTCTTCTAATGATTAAGCCTAAAGCTGATGTTAATCATGAATCATTTGAGGGTTGTGATCCTAATTTGAAATCATATTTTTATGATGTAGTTGATGCACATCATGAGATGTTTTAGGAGCCAATAGGATTGCCTCCAAAAAGGGAGATTCAACATGAGATTCAATTGCAGCAAGATTGTCCTCTTCCAAACATCGACATGTATCACATGTCGATAACAGAGAATGTTGAAATAAAGAGGCAAATCAAGGAGATGATGGACAAAGGAATCATAAGGCCAAGAACTTCTCCATGTAGTTCACCCATAGTCTTGATTCCAAAGAAAGATGGGACTTGGCGCATGTGTGTAGACTTCAGAGCTTTGAATAAGATAACGGTAAAGAATTGATACCCACTCCCAAGGATAAATGATTTGCTTGATCAGCTAAAAGAAGCAAAGTTTTTCACTAAGTTAGATTTACGAAGTGGATATTATCAAGTAATAATTGTAGAAAGTGATATATGGAATACTAAATTCAAAACCAAACAAGGACTCTTTGAGTGGTTGGTTATGCCATTTGGTTTGTGTAATACACCGACAACTTTCATGCATGTTATGGATAGTGTTTTGCATCCATTTCTTAATGAATTTGTGATTGTGTACTTAGATGACATATTTATTTTCAGCAAAACAAGAGAAGAACATGTCTTGCATGTGAATAGAGTGCTAGATGTTTTGAAGAAAGAGAAATTATTTCTTAAGATGTCAAAGTGTGAGTTTGGAAAAAATTCTTTGGTTTATTTGGGACACATTGTAGGAGGAGGTAAGTTGAGAATTGATCCTTCTAAAGTGGAAGCCATTGTGAATTTTCCCACTCCCAAAACAATAACCAAGGTAAGAAGTTTCTTAGGTTCATCTCAGTATTGGAGAAATTTTATTGCTAACTTTTCTGCCATCGCAGCTCCTATGCATGCAGTGACAACTGTGAAAAAAGGATTCCAATGGGGAGGCAAACAACAACAAGATTTAAAAGCTTTAAAAGACAAGATCAATTCAGCTCCAGTCCTTGCATTACTAAATTTGAGACAACCATTCAATATACAAATTGATGCTAGTGATTATGCCATGGGCGCAATTATTTTGTAGCATGGTAAGCCTATCACTTTTTATTCTGAAACATTCAATGGTGCTATAAATAATTATCCTACATATGAAAAATAACTGTATGTGTTGGTACAAAGCGTTAAGAAGTGGAAACACTACTTGATGGGTAAAGAGACGATTATACATACCGATCACCAACCATTACAGTACTTGCAGTCGCAAGCAAAATTGTAGCAATCACGAAATTTTAGGTGGATGGGATTTCTTCAACAGTTTCACTTGGTTATAAGGTACAAGAAAGGTATTTTCAATAAATTTGCTGATATGCTTTCAAGACCGATTATTAGTGCATCTACTTTACTCAAAAATGATTCTATTGTACATGAGAGTTACATAGAACAATATGCATATCATGTTGATTTTCGAGATGTGTATGTTAGTTTGAGTGAAGGGAATCAGGTTGAAGAAAATGATTATCACATGCATAACAATTTGTTGTTTCATTTGGGCAATCTGTGTATACCACAAGGAGAGAGGCTAAGTGTCATGAGAGAAGCTCATTCATCTCTTATTTCTGGACACTTTGGGGTAAGAAAACAGTGGTGCATCTACAGAGGTATTGCTATTGGCCTCACATGATAGATAGTGTGTCGCGTTTTATAATAGGTTGTTCTATGTGTGAAACAATCAAGCCTAGTAATAGGAAGCTTGAGTTGTACACACAACTACCAGTATCATCAAGGCCATGGGAGAGTGTCTCCATGGAATTTTTTGGAGGTCTACCTATGTTAAGAAAACATCATGATTATCTTTATGTAGTTGTGGATAGATTCAATATAATGTATATACTTATGCCATGTAAGAAAACCATTACTGCTGAGATTTATTTTCAAAATGTATGGGTTCATTATGGATTTCCGACTTCTATTGTTAGTGACAGGGATTCCAGGTTCATTGGGAATTTTTGGTCCAATATTTGGAGTATGATGGACACAAAGTTGAAAAAGAGTATTGCTTTTCATCCGCAAAATGATGGCCAAACCGAGGTGGTGAACATAACCATTGTGCATATATTGAGAGGATATTGCAGCAAACATCCTATGTTGTGGGATGAGAAACATCATTACATTCAGCACACTTACAACCGAGCAAAGAAATCTTCTACAAATACATCACCTTTTGAAGTATGCTTTGGGTATTTTCCAAAATCGCCATTAGAATTCATCTTTGAGAAGGATGTTGCAATTTATGGGCCTAGTGATATTGACAAGGATTGAAATTTCATTGATAAAATTCATATTATACATCAACAAGTTCAAGAAAAGCTTAAGAAAAGTCAAAGCAAATACAAGGAGAGGCATGGAGAACATAGAGTTGATCACAAGTTTCAAGAAGGAGATGAGGTATGGTTGCACATAAGCAAAGAAAGGATGCATTGAGAAGGTAAAAAGCTCAAACCCATTTGCTATGGTCCATTCAAGATCATACAAAAAGTTGGTAATAATGAATTTCAACTTGAATTGCCTTCATATATGCAAATGTATTCAGTTGTTAATGTTGAAAACTTACGTTTGTATGAGCCACCTTTGATCGATTATCAAGCAAGTGATGTTCAAAAACCTTCTATTGAATATTTCTCTCTAGAATTTCTGGATGAGCTCAAGGAAGATACAATTCTTGACAGGAGGACAAGAGCATCTAAGAGGGGAAGTGTTGACTACCTTCGAGTTGGGCTCAAAGGTAGTAAGCCAAGCAAGGCAAAGTGGATGGAGGTTGGAAATGTGAGGGAGATGTACCCTCATCTATTGAATAGGTAATCAAGTCTTTTAGGGTCCAAAAGCTTCCCCATGGGGAGGAGTGATCAGGGGTTCATAAATTTTGCTCAAAATTGAAAATTATAGGAATGGGTTGAAACAAGGATGGTTGCGTAGATCTCGTCTTCCTGATTCTGGCGCTGTGAATGGTTCGAAAAACCAATTTCATATGAGGGAGATATTGTGTTCTGCTCGATTTCCCAAACAATTAAATTTTGTGACAGGTTTGATTGGGATGCCTAGTCAACATGGAGGGTGCACAGTCAACAAAAAGGAATATTCCTTTTCTCAGAGCCAGTCAGAGGATGACAAGTGGCATGATTTCATTCGTTGGATGGTTGTACATTATTTTTTAAGGACCAATGAAAGGGTGACACGTGGCCAGCCCTGAGGCTGCCAAGTGTCCCCGAGAAGGTGTTATAAAATTTTATGGACGTTCGCAGGGTTCGACCCCGTGACCTCCAGCAGAACAGTCACCCACCACACTACATGAGCCACGAGAGTTACTTAACTTCTATGGGAGAATGGACATATTTAAAGTTTAAAAGATATGCATTCGAGGGTTAGGACTGCCGACGCTCCTAACCCGCCAGCGGTCCATTGAACATGGTCACGTTGCAATGTAACCACAATAGCAAACATTAAACATTAACAGAAACCATTTCATACTTACACCATGTCACATGCAATCTCCGTGCAGTTAAGGTTTAAATGCCGACAATTTCGAATAACCCCGCGTTTAACTCCAGTGCAAACAACTTACCACAGTTATAGCCTATGGTTTCGCCAACCGTTACGGTCAGGCAGGGTTTAGGGGTGCGCATGTGGCCACCCCTACCCTTAGCATTTAATTTTACAGTTTAGACTGGCAGTAAAATAGCAGCGCGCCCTAAATTTGTGGGTTTTGGCCAAATCTATCTGCAGTTAAGTGGATTTCTCCACAATTAGTGGAGGTTTTCTAGGAATTACTGGGAAAATGAGTTGGAGGCTCAATTTTCACCCATTCTGGGTGAATGAAAAGTAATTGTAGACTAATTAGAGCATTCTGGAGGCATTGGTGCAGAGAAAACAACCATTAGAGGCCTGTAAACACATGTATTTTCAAAATTTTGAGCATAATGAAATATGGACATGCCATTGGGAGCTGGACCAGTAGATGTAGCCCAGGAGGGGTGAACTGCTTCATGATGCCTGTTGTGTAAAAGTTATGTGTGGTTTTATTTCTCTATTTTACACTGCTGTTCAATGTTATTTGCTCTTATTTCATGCTTCTATTTCACTAAAATCACTTACAATTCATGGTTACAATTCTCAATCCTTAAGCAAACTATGGAGACAAATATGCACATGTTTTATAACTAAAAATACAGTTAGCAGAACAAACTAATACAATCCTTTCATATCAGTATCCAAAACAAATCTCGACGAAAGCTTCCTTATATAACTTCTCTAGCAACACTGATATTAGCTTCAACACTTTTCAAAACAAAAAAATATTACAACACATCAATACCAATCCATCAACGGTGCCTTCGCTATTCTCTGATTTTTCAAGATCATGTCCTCTCTCTTAACTATGGTGGATATATACTTTCCTTCATCCAAGCTTCATCTTAGGGAAATAATTCCATCATCAACTCTTGTATTCTTCCAGCTACACGATTCTTTCTTTTGCATCATTGGAATCATCAAATAACTTCAATTTTTCAAAAAAATATTCTTCATATGACAAAAAAGTCACCTTTCAATCAACAATGTAAACTTCAATGTTATCTGGGTTCTTACATCTTCCTCTTTCCATAATAAGGCCATCACCAAGTATGACGTAGTCATACCTCTTTATAACTTCTTGCACACTATATACCTCCAAATATCAACAATACGTATAATCGAGCACACAAATATATATGTACAAGTGTATGAAATAAAATTTATCAATATAGGGTTAGCATGTTATCAAAATAGGAGCATCTAGGGTTATCAAAACTTAGATATTTAAATCATAGACCTATATAGAAATCAACTAGAGTTACACAAGCCCTAAAATCTTACAATAAATTTTTCTAGGGTTTGTCACAAACCCTAGATACCATACTGAAAACTTTAATATTAAAAATTACATATACAAAAAATTGATCATTTTAGGGTTTCATTCACAAAGAAACATATACACCTATGGTTTCATTCCTAGGATCTTACATTAACTATTATAAGGATTTGGTCATAAACCCTAATTCATCAAACCCTAAAAAAATACAGTTTTACCATATGCTCTATCATCAACAAACCTTAAAAGGTTAGGGTTTTTATAGTGAACTGTAAATGTTAGGGTTTTATAGAAGTGAAAAAAATACAGATAATACCATAAGGGTTGATTTAATCTAAAGATCAATCACCCTCACAAATAATATTCTTTATGATTCTATAGCAAATCCTTAAAGATGAGAGCGTTAATAATATAAAGCAAATTTCAAAACGAGCTTACCTTCTTATTTGATACAAATCTTTCAATTTTGCATACCTTGAGTTTCTTCTTTCACAAAACCTATAGGGTTTCCTATTGAAGGTCTCCTTCTAGAAAAAAGCTTCTTTCTTCTTGAGTCTCCCTCTAAATCTAGAAATAATCCTTATTGAAAAAATTCCTTCCAAGGAAAGCACAAAGGAAAGAATTATAATGAAGTGACAAGAATAAAGATAAATACATGGAGGAAATTATCAACAATTTAATAAGAGAAACAAACAATATAATACTTATCTTTTGTAAAGAGTAGAGGCTCCCTTTCAACATCTTCACAATCTATTTCCATATTAGTCTATTTTCATTAGAGTGCCCAAGTATCCAATTTGATTACCAAGTTTCCATTTATTTTATTCCTCATGCTCTTTATATTTTTATAATTTTGCTTTCTTCATTAAGCACTTGTAACATTCATTGAAAAATTCTACCAAAAAAAATATAAAAGTACAAGAGCATAATTATGATTAAGGATTTTGGAGAGGGATAATTTCTAAGGTTTTTACATCCAAACCCTAAGTCTTATGATGTTATATTTCGAGACATAAATTATATGGATTGAATCTCAAATCCAATTCCCCCCTCACTATAGTTAAAAATTTCTCCCTAGTGTAGGTTTTAACCCTGTACATAAATTACTGACAAACTAATTCTTAAAACATAAAATAAACAATGGTGAGAAAATAAAACATAAAAAAAATATACACAGATATTTTCCGTTGGATCCGAAAACCGGGACTACCAGATTGATTTTTCATTATATTCATTTCAATATGAGAATACATATATATACATGCCTAAGCATTCATAAAACTCAATCTATACCCCCGGATTAGAACATAACCATAGTTCCTTTGACCGAATCTACAAAATACTATGGAAAAAAGAACCATCCTTCCCAAAACCATGTGCAAAATCCATGCAAAAAAACATGGGTAGGTCCACCCATCATCTTTGGGTCTACCCCCATCCTTGGTTCCGCATAAAAAAATATCCTGGGGCACCACCCTAGACCCCGTGTAGGGGGGCTTCTGCCCCCCCTGTAACACCACTGTTGCGCCTAATGCAACTAGTCATGGAAAGAATATAACACACACATAAGATTCTCCCACTTGTTGTTTCCTTTCCACATAGGGGTCACAGGAGAGCATAGTCATTGGTCCGAACCTGAAATGCCGATTATTTCTGTACAACAAGAAAGCTTCTCAGTGTTCATAGACTTCGTCAATGTGTCTACAACATTATTCAAAGTGTCCAATTTTACCAACAACACCTTTTTGTCCTCAACCATATCCCTCACAAAGTGATACTAAACATTACTGTGCTTTCTTTTTTAATGATAAGCAAGGTTCTTTGCCAATAAAATTGCTCTTTGGCTATCACAATCTATCCTTATAGCTCATTGTACCAACCCCATACTTGAACACAATATATGCAACCAAACTGCTTCCTTTCTTGCATGAGTGGCTGCCATGCATTCAACCTTTGTAGTTGAAAGAACCACTACAAACAGTCTTTTTCCTCATCCAACCAACTGCTCCTCAAAATAGGTTAAACACATACCCACTTGTATATCTTCTCTGATTTAGATCTCCAACCCATTCTGCATAAAAGAATCCATGAATGTTCAAAATTTTGTCCAATCCTAGTCTTCCTTGGTAGAAAAAACCATAATCACTAGTGCCGCACAAATACTTGAAAACCTGGTTCACAAATGTGCAATGCCTCTTCCCTGCTTCACAAATGTGCAATGTTTGGTCTAGTAAAGACCATTGCATACATAAGGTTAATGACTTGTTGAGGCCTCAGAATTCCATTGCAACAACATGGGGGAAAACCGCCCAGTCCGGACCTTAGAGAAAGTCATTTTCCATTTGGTGTGGTGGCTCTGATTGGGGATAAAGGGACCAATTTCCCAATAAGGATGATTTTGGGGTGTGTTTTGTTTATATAACATGTAATGGGAAATTATTTTAATCTATCACATGCATTTATCTAAAAATATATATTCTATTATTTACCCGGAGTGTTTCTTCCTTCATGCGATCTAAAAAGAAACCTTTCAACTATTAGTAATGAAGATTATTTAACAGTTGAAAGAGATGAAAATTATGTAAAGATGATTCTTTTAACAAAATAGTTTGATAAAAAGAATTATGTAATGTATATCACATTCATATGTGTGATTATATACCATATAATAAATAATCGACAAATATTAGTACAAAAGTGCATCTAACATTAATTTATGATAACAATTCAAATATATAATGCAAGTAAAAAGATAGCTGTAAATATAGAAAGAAAAATTAATATAAATGAATAGAAGTACCATATATATGAATTCCTACTAATATAAATTGACAATATTTTTCTGCTCCTCTTCACTTTCAAGCAATTTAAAGAGTACAATAGTGCAACATCAGTTAAACAACTTCAAATGTCAAAAGATAACAGATTTTGTTCCATTAATCCATCAAAGCATTTAAAAACTTACAGAAGTGTATTATTTGCAATTGTTTTTGACAAATTTATGGACCCTTCTCTAAATTATTGGGAAGGGTTTAAATACTAAACTACAATATGTTAAAAAATATATTATTACAAAAAAGTAGAGGAGGTTTCAAACAACCATCCTCATAAAGAGAAAACTTCAACCACAATCTAGGAAAATAAAGTAACAATATAAATCTGAATGCTGATCCTCCTTATGGATTTGATCTCAAAGTTGAAAAATATCTATCATAGGTTTAAGCTGAGATGGATGCAAAATTCCTGATCTGATCTGGCCCTTGAATACTGCATTTGAAAGTGCTAGTTGTGACCTTTTTTTTGAATCAATTAATGACTGCAGGGTTTGGTACTGATGATAAGGTTTGATTAGAAAATTCCAATAATTTTCTTGATCAAACTTATTTACTTTTTTAATCATTTCTTCCTGCATCTCTGTTCTTTGTTTCCAATTTTCTTGTAATGGCTTGATTTCTAAGAGAAATTTGGTTGTGGACTCTTTGATAAGCTAAGATTTCAAAAGCTGTTAATAAATAGATTCAGTAATTTCCTTTGTTAACCTTGATACTTTTGTTGCTACCTTGTCTGCTTGTCTTAGCTATGCTACCCAATCCTTAAATAAAATTTCCTTGTGAAATTTATCTACCTAGGGTAGATTAGCTTCCCTTCTTGAGTAAGATGCTTACCACTGAATGAACGCATTAATATTCTTTTTAATTTTATCACACTCAAGTTTCTTGTTAGCCACTTGTTGGATCAAGATTTTTTTTGAATCACAGTAAGAGTTGGTGATTGAAGCTTGTTGACAAAATAATTCTTGTTGTTGCTTCAACTTTGCATTAATGTCAAGTGATACTTTTATGAATTTCTCTACCTGTGGCTGGATTTTTAATTTTTTCATTGCTACTTCAAGTTGTGTTTCCTTTTCTGTAAGCTACACCTAATGCTACAATGTTAATCTTTCAAAATCATTTTGAAATTGAGACATTTCAATTCCATCTGCTTGTTGGAGTTAAAATTTTCTTGCTCTAAGAGTCTCTCTAACTCTTGTACCTTTTCTTCTCTTTGCTTTTGTAAAAATTGAGATTCAATAGCCTTGTAAATAGTGGCATTAGCATATGCCCCTGCAAACTGTGATAGCTTGGTTAAATGTTCAGTAGGATCAGCTAGAGGATCCTTCCATAGAACGTCAACAGATTCATTTGTCAGATTTGAAACTGTATCATCCATTATTCTCCTTTTTATTCTCTTAACTACAACTGTAGAAATGATATAACTTATGTGTTATATATCCAATATTCTCCTGATCACACACTATTTTAAATTCATGCACAATATAGAATCTATTCCACCATTGATCATCACATGTAGAAATTAAATCAATTGCAATGCACACATGAAACAATAAAAAATCACACACATTAACATAGTGATTTAATGGGAAAGCCTGAAGCTAAAAAAACAAACTATCTGTATATAATAAATGTCATAGAGATCATGTAACAATCCTGATACAAAGCTGAACATGTCAAGCTCTCAATACAATACAATCGCTACACACTAATCAGGCCTGATCTTTCAAATCCATGCACCGATCTTTGCCACCTGCTAGCCTACCTCTACTGCGCAATCCCTGCTGAAGAATGGCTCTGAATGAACTTGAATCCACCAATATTGCACTGCGCAATCCTCATTGGCATCTCCATTGAGTGTTGGATGAAATCAATGCATCACTATAGTCACAAATGATAGTCACACTTGCTCTTTCACCTACCTCTCCACTGGTCTCCACTGAAATTTCCATGCACTGTAGTTAACTGATGTATTCTTCAGTTGATTAATGAATTATTATTTAGTGAATTAATTAACTAATTAATTCACACCACTATCACTAGTGTATCAATCAGTTAGACTAGATACAACTAGCTCAACTGAGTCTAACTGAGTTAAACTGAATACAACTCCACCAACTAATTCTATAACTCCACCAAACTATATCACATGAGTTCTAACTGAAGTCCTCATGCATTAGCTCCAGTAAACTCTTAGGAATAGTGTAATTCCTTCTGTCAGCTGCTGTGCCACATCTGTGCACTTAACTGAAGTGCTCCAAGAGAATAAGATAATGTTTAGAGTCCAAATATTATTAAGAGCTAATAATATTAAACATATCTATTTTTAGACTGGCAGTCTAAAAATAGACTCCGCCCAATATGTCTAAAAATAGAAGTCCATCTATTTTTCCAACTCGACGAACCATACAAAAATAACATCCTGCAACTTCTGAAATATGATCACAATGTCTAAAAATAGACTTGCGCCAAAAATAGCCTGCGGGCCCACTTAGTGAAGGCGAATTTTTTCACTAAGCTCATCATCTTGTTGAATCTCAACACTCCCTCTCAACAAGATAGGGATTATCCTTCACCCCGATCCTGCCTCTATGGTATTCGAATTTTCTCCTGGTGAGCGCCTTCGTCAGAATATCTGCATCCCGATCCTCCGTAGGAATGTACTGAAGCAACATGATCTTCCGCTGCACACAATCTCTGATATGATGATACCAGATATCAATATGTTTAGATCTATCATGAAACACAGGATTAACCGAGAGTTTAATGCAACTCTGATTATCACAATATATCACAGTAGGATCTAAGTGTGAACCGAACAACCTGACCAGGATCTTCCTCATCCATAGAGCCTCGCATGCAGCCAAACTTGCTGCCATGTACTCGGCCTCCGCTGAACTGAGTTCCACGGATATTTGTTTCCTGCTGTACCAAGAAAATGCTGTAGACCCGATACTGAAAATCCCTCCAGATGTGCTCTTTCTGTCCATTGGGCTCCCTGCCCAATCTGCATTCGTGAAGCCATGCAGCTTCAAATCATTCGACTGTCTGTACCACAATCCATATCTAGATGTGCCCTTGAGATACCTCAGGACATGCTTGCTTGCCTTCCAAAAGAGCTTGGTAGGCTTAACCATAGCTTGTGAAAGCTGGTTAACAGCATAGCATATGTCCGGTCGTGTATTGACCAAATACATGAGCGAACCAACCAACTGTCGATAAACAGTGGCATCCACTACCTCTGCCAATGTAGCATCTTCTTTCCTCCAACCACCAGGAAGAGGAGTGTTGATAGGCTTGTAGCCTTGCATGTTGAACTTCTGCAGTATCTCCCGGGCATAATTTCCTTGAGACACAAACAATCCACACTTCCGCTGCCAAATTTCCTATCCCAATAAATAATGAAGGAGGCCCAAGTCCTTCATCTCAAACTCCTTTTCAAGATCTATCTTGCATGAGTGTATCAACATTTCATCACCTGTTAGTATCAAATCATATACATAAAGTAAAATGATCAACAACTTACCCTCCACCACAATCTGGTATAGGTTCGGATCTGCCTCACTCTTGGTGAATCCAAGTCCGGTGAAATAACTGTCTATCCGTGTGTACCAAGCACAAGGTGCTTGTTTCAGCTCATATAATTCTCTTTTGAGCCTGCACACATGTGACTCACTGCTGAATATTTTGAATCCTTCAGGCTACTCTATGTACACCTCCTCCTCAATGACTCCATTAAGGAACACAGTCTTCGCATCCATATGATGAATGTGCCAACCCATATGTGCTGACAGAGCAAGGATGGTCCGTATGGAAGAATACCTTGCGACAGTTGCAAAGGTTTCTTCATAGTCGATCCCCTCGATCTGTGAGAAGCCCCGGGCAACGAATATTGCCTTATACTTCTCGACACTCCTGTCAGTAGCTTGCTTCACTTTGTAGATCCATCTCGAACCTACCACTGATTTCCCTTCCGGCCTTGGGACAGTCTCCCATGCACTGTTTCTGACAATCGAATCATACTCTTCCACCATGGCATATACCCATGCGGGATCCTCCACAGCTTCCTCGAAAGAGGATGGTTCCGTCACGATACACTTGCTCATCAGAGCCATGTATCCAGTAAATTGGTCAGGTGACTGTCTCTGTCTGCGTTGTGATGTAGGTGCTCCTACATTCTGCGCTGCATCAAGATTCAGTCGCTCAGCTTCTGTAGTGCGCTTTCGCCCTCTGATGCTTGGCACTGCATGAGTGGTTTCTTCCACTCAATGAACCTCCTCTTGTGGCTGATCCACATCGTGAGGCTCATATTTAGGAACTAGTAGATCCTCATTTGCATGCAAGTGTAGCTCCCTCTCAAGCGACAACTTCATGGCTTTCTCCTCATGAAATTTGATATCCCGTCGCACAATAGTCTTTCGACTGTCTGGAAAATACACATGATAATTGTGGGGTGTTTCTGTGTACCCCAAAAATATCCCAACCTCTGCGGTCAGCTCTAGCTTCTTCCTGGCATCCTTCATCACATGAATGTAAACAGGTGAGCCAAAAATCTTCAAATGAGATGTATCATGCTTCTTACCAGAAAATTCCTCTTCAGGTGTACTCATGCCAAGTACTCTATGAGGACAACGGTTTTGCACATAAGCCGCAGTGTTGCATGCCTCATCCCACAAGTGTATTGGAAGGCCTTGATCATGCAGCATCACCCATGCAACACCCACAATCGTTCTGTTCTTTCTCTCCGCGACCCCATTATGCTGTGGGTTATTAGGCGCTATGAGTTCTCTTCGAATTCCTTCTGCGCTGCAAAAGTCTTTGAATTCGCTAGAGATGAATTCACCACCATTATCGCTCCTTAGAGCTTTCACCTGCTTCCCCGATTCTTTCTCAACCAGCGCCTTGAAATCACAGAACTTTGAGTATGTCTCACTCTTCTTCTGCATGAAGAAGATCCAGAACTTACGAGAAAAGTCATCAAAAAATATCACATAATACTTGTGCTTTGCTGTTGAAGCTATTGAGAAAGGTCCACACACGTCTATGTGAATTCTCTCAAGGATCGTCGTGGCATGACTATCCTTCTCATGAAAAGTGCTCTTCACAAATTTTCCCAAAGTACATCCCTTGCACTGATCTGACTGCGGAAGTGTACCCTTGGGAAGCCCAGTAGAAATCTGCTGCAAAATTTTCAAAGCGCCATGGTGAAGATGGCCCAATCTCCTGTGCCACAATTCGCCCTCATCTTGGCTCACCACTCCTTTTGCCTTGCCTGCCATTGCTGCGCAGCCATATACCTGCAATTGATAAAGGTTATTAACTCGAACCCCTATCCTCTGGGTTTCACCAGTTGTTTTACTGCGCAGGAAAGCCTTTCCCTCGCTAAAAACAACTTCATATCCCTTGGCTTCCAACATTTCCACAGACATCAGATTCTTCTTCAATCCTGGAACATGCATGACATCCTTCAATATGAAAGGTTTACCAGACTCCCTCTCAAAGGAAATGGTCCCGATACCAGTCATACTGTATCTACCATCATCACCCATATTGATGTGCACTCCAAGATCCTTTTCATCCAGATCACTGAAAAAATCTTTGTCTCCGGTCATATGGAAAGACACACCACTGTAAAGAAACCACACTGATCCCATCATAGTTGAAACCAAGCATGTGATCAATGAAAAATCCAGCTCAAACTGCAAGGCTAAGGCCTCTCCAGCTGCAGATCCAAAAACCTGCTTATTTTTCTTCTTCTGTGGACAATTAATGGCGTAATGTCCGTGTTGGTGACAGTGAAAGCACTTCACCTTGGACAAGTCCTGCTTCTTGCCTTTCGCACCGGATTGAGAAATATTTTTCTTTCCCTTCCCTTTCCTTTCTTTGGTAGCCAAAGCGAAATTTTCTTCATCTTCATTCTTCGATGAAGATCCATCCCTGGTACCCCGCCTTATCTCCTCCTACACAAGATCTGACCAAAGTCGCTCCCATCCTGGCAGTTTCTCTCGTCCATTGACAAAGTCCTCATAGCTATGCCAAATCTTCGAAAGCCCAAGGAGAGCCAAGCTCACCAAGTATTCTTCATCAACAGTAACCCCCACACTTCCCAACTCATCCTTGCAATGGAAAAACTTTGTGAGGTATTTTGGTATACTGTCGCCTTTCTCCATTTTTATTTTTCTGAGCTTGTCTTTAAGTGCCAACTTCCTCTGGTCACTTCTGTTTTGGAACAAGTCTGTCAAATATTTCCACATTAAGAATGGACTAGCTTTACCATGAAGGCTGGAAACAATGTGATCCTTCACACCTTCCAACAGAATCCTTCGACACTTTGTTGTCTTCTTTTGCCATGCGTCAAGTGCGGCTGCATCGCTAGAAGCAGGTTTTGGAATTTCTGAATCTATGAACTCCTTCAACCCATTATCATCTAGCACCGCCTCCATCCTGTCCTTCCGTGAAATATAATTCAAGCTGCTATCAAGGGCATACTCCAATCATAATCTGTTGAAAGAAATTTCAATGAATGCTCAACTTCGACACCAAGAAAACACTACAACAAATTCAAATTCCACCAGCACAAAACTCAACCGCTTCAATAATTGCAATCTTCTCCAATGATCAACTGCTCCGATACCATGTAGAATTTATATAACTTATGTGTTATATATCCAAGATTCTCCTGATCACACACTATTTTAACTTCATGCACAATACAAAATCTATTCTACCATTGATCATCACATGCAGAAATTAAATCAATTGCAATGCACACATGAAACAACAAAAATTTACACACATTAACATAGTTATTTAACGGGAAAGCCTGAAGCTAAAAACCCCAACTATATGTATATAATATATGTCATAGAGATCATGTAACAATCCTCATACAAAGCTGAACATGCCAAGCTCTTAGTACAATACAATCGCTACACACTAATCAGGCCTGATCTTGCAAATCCATGCACCGATCTCTGGCACTTGCTAGCCTACCTCTACTGCGCAAACCCTACTGAAGAATGGATCTGAATGAACTCAAATCCACCAAGCTTGCACTGTGTAATCCTCATTGGCATCTCCACTGAGTGTTGGATGCAATCAATGCATCACTATAGTCACAACTGATAGTCATACTTGCTCTTTCACCTACCTCTCCACTGGTCTCCAATGAAACTGCCATGCATTGTAGTTAACTGATGTATTATTCAGTTGATTAATGAGTTATTATTTAGTGAATTAATTAAATAATTAATTCACACCACTCTCACTAGTGTATCAATCAGTTAGACTAGATACAACTAGCTCAACTGAGTCTAACTGAGTTAAACTGAATACAACTCCACCAACTACTTCTATGACTCCACCAAACTCTGTCACATGAGTTCTAACTGAAGTTCTCATGCATTAGCTCCAGTAAACCCTCAGGAATAGCGTAATTCCTTCTGTTGATCATGTTAGCCCCCTATTAATTTTTGACAAGCAAACAGGGGGTCAAACTGTCTCTGAGCTTTCAAGGAATGCATTCCTGCTGAAAACACATCATCCTTGAAGTCCCTTTATGCCCTTTTCCATTTGATGAATCCCCACTGCTGTTTCCAGTTAAAAAACTCTCTGTTTCTGTGAATAAGAATGCCCAAAAAGGCCTCCTTTTCCCTCTTATTTCATTCCCTATAAGCCTCTGTTTTCATCATTTTTCCTCCCCCTTACCGTTACCCCTTGATTGGCCTTTAAATGCATTAAAAACGGGCCAAAAACCCACTTTCCCCCTTATGACAGGCTAAGCCCCTTTAAGGCCAACCCCTTAGCCACTTCCCCATATGCCCTGAGTGCTAAGACCAAGCGCTAAGGCCTGGGTGCTAATCGCAATCGCAACTTTCGGGAGGCACGTTTCTGTGTTATATGAAAAAATCTCGATGTGATTGGGGTTTGGTCGTTTGGCCTCCGCTAAGATCTGAGCAGTCGATCTTTTTAAGATCCGACGGTCAGTGCTAGTTCCGCTGTGTGCCCGTCACCCTGGTCCATCCACCCTTCCAATTTCATCAGAGCCGTAGATCTGTCTCCAGATCAGACGACGGTCGTTTAATCGCATCCCTGCTCCAATCGCAATCGGAATTTCTTGTTGTGCCGCCCCTCCGTCCCTTCCGATTGCAATCCCCCGATGCGATCCTAGCCGTTCATCCGTTCGGATCCGACGGTTCAGATTTATCCTGCTCCGCTCCCTTGTCCCTGTCCTATCTTCCCTTCCGATTGAGCCTCCACCGTTGATCTGTCACTCTGATCCAACGGCCATCGCATCATCGCAACATCGCTCCAATCGCAATCTCAAAGGTCTTACTTTGTCACCCTCGTGCCCCGATTGCGATCCTTCGATTTCATCATGTTCGTCCGTTGATCCAAGTTCGTGGGCCCACATTGCATTGCATCTCCACTGTAATTCTCCCATCAGGCTTTCCTATTAACCTCATCGGACAATCACCACCGTTGATTGCCTCCTATGATCCGATGGCTCACAGTTAATCACCCTCCACCCACGCCAGGTCCCACCACCTAATACGTCTGACTTTAATTTGTTTTCATTGATTCTCTGTGTATTCAATTAAACATTAGACTTTGGCATTTTAACACTAAAGTGTTAGTTCTTCCGCCCATTTGACTATTAACCCCTCCGTCCGTTGATCCCGACCGTTGATCTTTGCCTGTTCCTCTGATCTGTCTGCGACCTCTCCCCCCACCAAACCTCCATCAGTCACCTGTCTCTCACCACTTTGCAGCATTTTTCCTGTTTCCACAGTTACACCACCATTCCTCCACAGGCCTCCACATCAATTCTTCCGCCACCGCCCTGGATTGTTTGACAAGTTTATTTCATTGTGCAAGGTTTACAGAGTGAGATTGCACTCTGCCTCTACAGTCACGACCACTGTGGCTGAAAGTGCAGAGAGGCCATTACAACAGCGGCCAAGTGAAGCAGCAGAAATATATTTAAGGGATTTGGACCTGTTAATTGAATATTTAGAGCCTAATCCCGTATTCAAAGGATAAAGACGCATTTTGAAGACCCAAAGAACACACGGAACAGCCATATCTGCGGGACATTTTTCTCCAGGCAGTACATCTTCCCATTAAAGCCTCCATGCCTCTTTGAGCCCAGAAATAGTCAATTAAGCTGACAGAAGCCTCTTAAAGACTGTCAGAATCAACAGTTATGGAGTATGGAGGCCCGCGGATTTCCTACTCAATTCATCAATTCCAGAAGGTAGAGCAGAGAGCTTTACAACCAGAAAGGACTTCAAGAACACATTCGAGGTCAATCTCGACCTGACAGAGATCTCTGAACCAGACTACAGAGTACATGCAGCACTACAGAGCCATTAAATAGTATGGGCGCGAATGTTTCCGCCATCCTATCTTAATGAAAAAAATTAAATGAAACATCTACTCCCGCTATCACTCATTCTCCTATAAGAAACCCCGAGAACAGATTGTAAAGGGTTCTAGATTTTCAGAAAATTAGGTAGTAAGAGAATTTTGTATGCATTTTTGTTGAAATTTTATATGAATGCACATAGCCCATTGGGTTTCAGTGAGGAGGAGTTCCATCTTTAATGAGGATTCTGGTCTTTGGTGTCTCAGATTTTGTAACTTCTCCCTTTATGTGTTATTTTAATTGTTCATTTCATTTCATTCGCCTTTCTTGTATCATGTTCTGGAATGCGAGTGGCTCACTGGTTTTTGGTATGGATTTATCCTAGTTGATACCCATGCTTGAACTAGTCAAGCGCTTTAAATATGGCTCAGACATGATATACTGTTTCAGTTTTCACTTCAACCATATTTTTGCTATATTAGCTTCTTTGGGAGGTTATTTTTAAAACGTTATTGTCATGTATGGATTCTTAAATTAGTAAGCCCATTACATGGTGATATTGTGTATCTGGATATCATCTCAATGACAGTTAGTATTATCTCAATCTTTCATACGCAGTAATCACCTTCTGATTATTTATTTCTGTGAGGTATTTTCGAACCGACCCTCTTTACAGTAAGCTGCCTCTGAATTGTCTGATGCATTTGTATTAGAATTCCACACCTTGCCTCTGCAGTATTGCTTTCCCTGTGTCCCTTTTCTGAAGTTTTTGGTCCCATTCAAGTTAACCTCCCTATTTACAGGAGATTGCATGAGAGCCTTTTGTTGATAACTCCCCCTGTTATATCACACGCTCCTTGCTATATAAGATGTCCTAGGCACTAGTCTTTCACAACTCAAGGCTGTCTCTAGGGTCGACAACACCTTCTGTTAGCTAATGTGCCACATATATGCACTTAACTGAAGTGCTCCAAGAGAATAAGATAATGTTTAGAGTCCAAATATTATTAAGAGATAATAATATTCGACATATCTATTTTTAGACTGGCAATCTAAAAATAGATTCTGCCCAATATGTCTAAAAATAGAAGTCCATATATTTTTCCAACTTTACCAACCATCCATAAATAGCATCTTGCAACTCATAGAATATGATCGACATGTCTAAAAATAGACATAGTCTAAAAATAGACATTGCGCCAAAAATAGCCTGCGGGCCCACTTAGTGAAGGCAACTCTTTTCACTAAGCTCATCATCTTGTTGAATCTGAACAACAACCATATGACTAGGAATGTAGAAGACATCTAGTGAGGGAATTAATTCTATATGTAAAACTATCTGCTCTATAGGGTAGGCCGGAATGATCTCTTGATCATGAGTTTCAGGTACCTGTTGTATTGGAATTGCAGTTTCCACTAATTTCTGAGAATGCTCTGGCGTTTGAAAACTAGTAGATTGATCAGTATTAGGATTTGGTTGTGGCATTTGCAGTAGCTTATAGAAATTTTCCCATTCATTATTCAAATCGTTTCGCTGAGATTTTTCTACCTGATCAGGTGTATTTTGGTTGTGTTGAATTTCTTGGGAAGATGATCCAGTTCTATTAATTCCTCCTTTCTCTTGAATTTCAATCTATTTTATTATTTTATCAATTACCTTTTCTGGGCTCTCATTTCTTTTTTAAGATTCATTATCAGAGTGATCCAAATTTTGAGATTTATGTTCTGATTTCCCTGAATCATGATTATATTTTTCTTGGGATTCGTCTTCAAACATGTCTTTGGCTTCATTATCCAAGCTAATAATTGGAATCGGTATGTGGACATATTCAATAAAAAATAAATCCAAAGGAATTCTTTCCAATATCTTATTTTTGTATGTTTGGAAGGCTTCAAAGTCATTTTGACTAAGCTGACTGGATGCATTTTTTAGTACATCTAGGAACTTCTTAATGCCTTGAAAGAAGTCATCAAACATATCTATCTCTTTTAGAAAAGGTTTTAATTTTAGCTGTGTGGCAAAATTCTTAATCACATCATTGGGGTCGTATGGCCGCTTTGGCATTACAGCCAAATTCAATAAATTAATATTTGAAACTTCCTTGAATGTATGACCAATATCAAAAAGTGAAAAAGTACCGCACTACAAAGGGAAATTAGGTCAAATGGCCTTCTTGGCATCTTTGAGTTGCTTATAAATACAACTTACTACAAGTTGGTAAGAAATTTCTCTAACAAATAGCTTTTCAAGAACACAATCGGGTAAGACACGGGGAGAAGCATGACTCTCGAAAACTCTGACATAGGTGAAATTTTCTTCAGCAAACCATCTGGGAATGGGAAAAATTTCTGTACTAGCCTCTTTGGAAATCCTAGGGGCTTTCTTGTTAAATATAATCTGATGCATAGGTAGCATGACTCCATTTCAAATTTTGTAAAAATGTAAATGAAAATATGACTCCCAAAGGGCTCTGTGGTAAATATGGATTGGAGTGGGGTCTTGGGTTTTCCATTTCCATCACATTGTAGGAAAACTCGAACAAAAGAAAATTGTGTCCATGACATAGGAACTCATGTAAAAGGGGGGTATTTCCCAAGAGGAAAAAAATCTTTTACTTTTATACTCCATGATATTTCTAGCCAAATTATCAGACAAGATATTTTCCAAATTCAGAATTAAAGAATTGACGATTGCATCTATTAGCGAGACCCAGTCTACAAAAAACCTAGTAGTATCTGTCTTTGAAAACAATCTACATGACATTCCAGCAGCATAGCAATAAGGGGAAGGTAATTGTGCTATCAGGTACATATCGAGTTTGTCCCATTTCATCTTGCCTTGGTCATCCTTCCATTCCTTTATAACTTTCATCAGGTCTGTATGTTTCTTTGTAAAGCTTTGGAAAAAAGCTTTGTCATAGTTCTACTATGGGATGGGT
This sequence comes from Pinus albicaulis, assembly GCA_034641835.2. Taxonomy (NCBI): domain Eukaryota; kingdom Viridiplantae; phylum Streptophyta; class Pinopsida; order Pinales; family Pinaceae; genus Pinus; species Pinus albicaulis. The sequence continues at coordinate 559,072,738 of CM076582.1, forward strand.
GAGTGATACATTGTCCTCAAATATTCTATCGTGAATGAACCAATATTCTCTATCTTTGAATTCTTAAATGTCCTATTTGCTATGTTCAGGTGGTCAATTACCCACTTAACCATATCTATATAGGGGAGAATCTTTGACCTTGTTTCTACTTTGTGAAGAAATGAGCATGCAACGTCGAAGGTACATTACCTCCCATGAGGAACTGGTGCAATCCTTGTTGCAGGTCGTATATGAGAATAATGGAGACATGTCTGAGTCTTAAACAGCTGATGTTTGGGAAATTTCCTTTCCTTTCTTGTTCATTCCAATTATCCTTACTCCGTTAGGCATTTTCCTGAATTCAAGTGAACAGAGAAAACTTAGATCTGAGATGAATGAAGAGAAGGATAGAGTTAAAAATGATATAATAAAAAATCCGATTCTCAATCATTCGAAACATGCTCGAAGTAGATATCAATCTTTCAAACCTTACTCCCATTAAATGCTGTTAATCACCCATAATTCTTCCTATCAAATCTCTTACACACCTTTACGTAAAATGTCTATTCGATCAATTTAAGACGTTAGATATTACATCTAGTTGATTATATATGAATCATTTCGCACACTCGAGAAATAACTATCAATATCACGTATCGCAACTCTAAACCATTACTATTAGTTATGTTTTCTGTCACCGATGAATTTCGTGAAATGCAATCTGCGCAAATTGCATATCGCAATTTCCATACAGTAATAAAATTTACATTTGGTTATTTGTTGTGAAATGTGAAGTGTGCTAAGGAACCATGTTGATGCACTTTATCATATTTTCAGAGTTTTATGATTGTTTCTTTATTAATTCACCAGGTCCGACTCATTGCAACCTTTATCGAATTGTCATAAGTTGATTGTTTTAAACGATGCAATGCAATTTCTTTTTAAAGCGACATTTAAGGAATTTGTAATGGGAATTTTATATGACTCTAAAAATTTTGTAGCGCATATCGCAACTTGCAACACTTTAATTATTTTTTAACTTATTCACTTGTAAGTTATGTGATTTGCGATTAGCGCTAAGAGATCAAAGCGAAAAGGGAAAGAAACTTTATTTCCTAAAGTTTTTAGACTTAGGCTAAGATAAAATCAAGCTTATAAATTTTATATTTATTTTAAAGGGCCCCCATTTAGTGAAAGTAAATGGGTGGTTGTTGTATAGTACAAAAATTGGCAATTCACTTGAGAAAACCAGTTATCTCTGATTAGTTTTTTGAAATTTCCTAAATTTTTTTTCGAAATAAAAATAGCTGTAGGAATGAATTTCAATAAATAACATCTCACTAAGAAATAAAAGCTCTATTAATTATAATTCATAAGAATTCCTCTTTAAAAATGGAAGTATTAGTATCTATATCAGCCTTTACTAAGTTCAAAAAGATGAAGCAGGTGGCTCTTTTAGATTAGCTTTATAAATATATACTCTTTTATCATAGGTATAACCTCTAATCCAATAGGTAATTTAAGCTTTTGGCAGGGTTACCTTTTACCCAAAAATGATTCACTATCCCATCCAATCTTTCTTACAATCTTCAAAAATAAATTTCAACTTTATATACTTGATCTCTGTTGGAACTTGTTTTCTTTTTTGTAGATATTTTCTATTGTATTTTTATTTACTTAAAAGCCATTGTCTTGGCTTGGTAACCAAATATTGACAATTCCATTCACTGGTTGTAATTAAACTGATCAAGCCAGCTCTTGATGAGACCCCTTTTCCTCTTGATATAATCTTAAGTCATTACCCTGTTTTGGTAGGCAATATTGGTAATGTCAGTTGAACTATTTCCCTATGAACGTGGTAAACAAGATATTGATGAGACTTATTATCTTCTAATATTTTTAGCATAATTTTTTGAATTTCTTTCTAAAAATTGATAGTTTTCCCGGATGGGGTGAATCGTTGTTCCTTTTGAGGATTTTGGATAATAATTTTTAGAGTTTTAAGATTTCTTATCTGTAAAAGAGTCTTTACTATGTTAGTGATTATTTTCTTAATTGATAACAGAGTAACCATGCTTTATAAAGATCAGAGTTCATCAGAGAATAAATAAATTTAGTGAAATTGCATCTTTTAGTAAAATAGAATCTATTTGATATTAGAATCTTTCGATTATTTCCTTAACAATTCTTATTTCTATAAGCTATAAATAAAAAAATATTATCTAAGATGTTTACTTGAAAAGACAAAAATAAATACTATGCAACTTTTATTTTCCTAAGGAAAATAAAAGACAATAATATATATGGAATAGAAGGGGTTACCTCCTATGAAAAATATTTCTTAAAAATCTTCCCATTAACAAGCAGAGAATCTCTTTTGCCTAATATATCTTGCAATAAAAATGTTGATGGGCCTATTTCCTCAAAGATTTGAAATGGACCTAGCCACAATCTTTGAAATTTGGTGTGTTTACCTTTTCCCTCATGTCCTTTGTCCCATTTCAATACCAGATCACCAATTTGAATTTTTTTTGGAGTGACAGAAGTTGAATCAAATGAAGATTTTACTATCTATTGATGATGTGCATGAGTAACTTTATATTTTTCTCTTTCTTCTTCAAGCTTAAGAATTCGAAATTGTCTTACTTGCAAGGTGTTAGAGTCCTGTAATTTATAGTATAAAAAGGTGACTGTGTACTTCCTCGTTGCAATTTTTTCATATTGTACATAGATTTAAATATTCAAAAGTATTTTCCAAAGAAATATAAAAAGAAACAAAAGAAGAAGAAATGAGGGCATTTAAAAATAAGGAAAAAGAAAGCCCCACACAAAAAATAAATATTTTTGAAAGTGTTGCAAATCAAAATGCCACTACTATTGAGAAGGGTTTGTGCAATCATACAATTTAAGCATGATTGTACAATTTTGATTTTTCTGTTGATAGGTTAGAAAATAAAGATCTTCCAAACCTTTTAATCTTGGCTTATCAGTAGATAGGTAGAAAATGACATTGGTTCAACAACTTAATCTGAACCAATAGGAGAAATAAGGGATAGGTGATAGGTTAGAAATAAAAAATAAAAATGATTTTAGGGTCTGCAAGTCTAAATGCACCCTAGAAAGAGAAAAATGGTTAGAGTTGTAGATTGGGTAGGTAGATCTGTCAGAAAATGAAAGGGAAACAATGTAAGGGTCACTTTGTAAATAAGCAGTCTGAAAAAATGCTTGAGTATTTTCCTATGATAACAGAGGAAGAAATCAAACATAGGAAGAAATAAAAGTGAAAGAAAGAAAAATGTACTCTAAAGGTCCAAAATGGGTATGTTTATAAAAATTTGGGACCTTATGATATAATTTTACCCCTAGGTCTTGACTACATGTACTCCTTTTCTACCTCGCCCCTCGCATTTTTCCTTATCCTAAGTTTCACTTACCCCATGATGCTCATACCCCATGTCACCTATCCCCACTTGCGTTAACACACCCGGCAACTTTTCGCATCTCTGCGCGCTCACCATGTGTCCTCCTTCAAGAAAGTTCACAATGATGTGAATGCAAAGTGTATAGAGGCTGAAAACGAGTTGAAGCCTGGTTGAGTGGGCCCAAATTGCAAATCTCAAAGGATAGGTGCAAAGGGATCATGTTATAATCTCCGAAGTGCGATATACGATGATAGTAGGACCTAATCACAATCGTAAATCGCAAGATTTACAAGATAGGCATGAAGGGTTCATGTTAAAATCATCAAAGTGCGATGTGAAATATGGGTGGGAGCTGATCACATAGCGCGCATCGAAATTTCCAAAGGATAAGCGCGTAAGGTCATAAAAAAAGCTCTGAATTGCAATTTACAAAGCGAGTGGGACCCGAGCGCATATCGCAAATTCCAAAGTTTAAAGTTTACCTCCTACCGCACATAACAAAATCTGCGATCCACAGGCTGCGAGCGGACCCACCTATTCCTTTCCACGTCATCCCCGCTCTTCGCACATTATATATTTTAAGGTTTACATCCCACTGCACATAATGAAATCTATGATCTGCAGGTAGCGGGCAACCCCTATCTCCGCCATGCCACGTCACCTCCATTCACCGCACTTCGCATATCGCTAGAATTAACTGTCAACCTCAGTCGCTTACAAATTAAAATTCCTGACTTGCGATTGCAATATAGGTTGGGGCCCCACATTTTTGCCACATAATATCTATTCTAACCCTCCCACAACTCCCCACCGTCTCTGCTCACCTCCACATATCATATGGGCCACAATGCCTTTCAGCATCCTCGCATCCACCGAATGTTGACAAAAGGTGGGGGGGGGGTCCAAAATGGGCGGTATCCCATACTGCCTTTTCAACTACGTGTCATGCCCATGGTTATTTTGCACCCCCATTTCCAATACCATTTACCACTCTCACCCCTTCTGAAAAGCCCTTTGTGCCATCCATCAAATAGCTGCTCCTTTTTACCGTTGCCTGTACTGTTCATGCCACGTTTTCTCTCGCTTGTTCACTTCACTCAATCACATCCCCTCACGTCAAGAAGCCATTGTGCCATAAAGGGTCGGGGTTGTTATCCAATGGACCTGCACCACCTCCACTCCCCCAAATCACTGTTTTAAAGCCAAATGTCGGCATAACTGCAAAGTTTACTCGTTTGGGTGTTATCAAATTTCTCCAGGTGTTAAATTTGCAGGTATTTTTAGAGAAAGTGCAAATTGTGAAAATCGTTGCTGAAGAGACATTTGTTTATCAAAGAAGAGTTGTCATCTGTTTGTGGACCAGATTAAAATGCTCCTTTAGATTTTTCAATCTCGGTCATGATCTAGTTCTGTCATATCCCTTCCCCAGTGATGATCCATATCAATTTCCATTTCTCTGTTCCCCCCTCTTTCATCCCATTTTCCATTGCAGGTTGTGAAAGAAGAATAATTGAAGAGATGCCTCCAAAGCTATATCAACAACCTTTTAATCCTATGGTCTAACCACAAGTGGACCTGGATCACTTGGCTCTAGTAGATAGAGACTATAAAATCCATGATACAGTGTCAGACTTCGATTCATTCGATGTCTACTGCTGGCTTGAGGAAAAATTTCTCGAAGGAGATGATGACATTAGCCTATGGGAGACCCAACTACCTCTTTACATCTTTCCAAAAACTCATAGTTTCCCAGAGTTAATCCAGAAGTGCCAAATCTATTATGACATTAATCAGAGGACCATAGTCATCCCGACAAGAGAAATCATGTTCACCATCAATGCCAAATCCATCCAGCAGATGATACAGGCCCCCACTCCTGAACAAGTGGTCCCTCTCTCATATGAATCCCTTAGGGAATGTTATCAGAAGCTTACCCTTGCCAGCAGAGCCAGAACTTGGAAAATTTCCATGGCCCCTGGTGCCCTAATGTCTACAAAGAACCCTCCTTATCCCTCATCTATCTTTTCCGATAGGACCAAGCACATTGTGTCTATTTTATCTTATTTACTGGGTCATCTCACTGATCAGTAGGTAGATGAAGCTATGATAGGTTTTTTTTCCACTCTTTCCCCAAATGCTAAATCCACAATCCTATTCAACTATGCTCAGTTTCTTGCAGAGACCATTCATGAACAGTTTTTAAAGTTTGACATAGAGGAGGTTTTCAAATATTCCTTTGTGTTGGTATATATGTTTGTCCATTTCCAGTCCAGAAGGCTTCAATTTCGGATGACCAAGGTAAATGAATTTGATGAGCCTCAATCTCTCATTTTCTGGACCACCCTGCTATTAAAATATCATAAGGATTATACATACAAGGATTTTGTGGATTTTTTTGAGCACCTAGCCATTACCACACTCAGCAATGCAATAGAGCCCAGGTGTAATGTTCCAAAATTTTCATGAAGATAATTGGAACATTAATTTTTGTTTATTCCATCTAGGAGGTGAATAAAATGGGTAAAAGGCCCATAAGTAGGAATAAGATCCTTCATAATGTGAAAAGGATCCATGGAGTAGCTTGATTTTTCACCTTCCAGTGTGAAAAGGGGCAAATGCCTAAGGACAAGGTCAAGTTTGACCAAGTCAACAGCGCTGCCTAAGAGTTGTAGCTTGCATGAGAAGACATCGTAGTTTGATAGGGAGGAATATTCCATGTGGAAGAAACCCTAAAGTGTGGGGTCCAAGGCAAAGAGGCATTCACTTGCATAAAAGGAGGAAGATGCAGCCATCGTGGGACATCTTGGATCATTTGATATTTGTCTATTCAGACAATTTGCAGTCTCTAACTGTTCAGATGAGTTGCAGTGTTGCTTAGCATGAGGGATTCTTGTTTAGGATTCCCTCTCCTTCTTGAGAGGCCTCTTGAAGGATTTCACTTCATTTTCTCCACATCTTGGCTCAAGTCCAAATCCATTATTCAGTCACTGCGTTATTTCTGCTAAAGTATAACGTAGTGTTGCTTGGTGTTGTAGTGGAGGGGTTCCACAACACCATTCCTTGTCTCATATTTCAGAGGAGGGAGTCTCTATTCCTCGAGAAGGTTAGTAAGGAAGGTCGCTGAGCTGGTTTTTACATATTTGGCAGCAAGCCAAGTATTCTCTATCTCCTACAGCGCAGTCCAGTACCTTGACTGCGTTATTCTAGAGTGCATTTTCAGTGAGAGGTTGCACTGGCATTTTGAAGGGCAAGATTTCCAGTACTAGGATCAACCTTGTACTTGGGAAATCCATTGGAGGAGGTTTGCTGCATATTGGACATATTATTTAGCCATCTTCATATTGTATCAGTTTTGAGTTGCAGCTGCTGCCCAACAACTCTGGCATTTCTGCAGATTTTCCATTTGTACTTGTATTTCAGCCAATCCTTCTTACGATTGTTGTATAGTTATTTTCAGGGGTTGAGAGCTTTCTCCCCCATATTTATTGAGCTATCATTGTCATATCATTGTATTTTCATATTATATGTTGCAGTGTCTCCTATAGATAACGTTGTCATAGCTAGGGCATATTTATGTAGCAGTGTTTTGTCACATTTGGTGTACATGTCTTATTGATGCTTCCATTGCCTAGCTTGAGTGAGTGATTCCTCAAAGAATTGTATTCTCTTACTGCTATATTATACATTTAGAAGCTATTTTCATCTTCATGTGTCATGGCTCATTAAAATAACCTTGTGTATTCAATCCTTTCTCAATTATTGTTGCAGTCCCCTCACCGGGTACTTTCTGAGGACATCTCAGTGTGGGAGATTTGTTTAACCACCTTAGAAGGATTTATTTGGAGCCTCCTCTTGGATTCAGGTCTTATATACATTTATCTAAGGGATCAAGGTCCTGGTTTCAAATCTTGTAGCATCTATTACTGGAAAATGCGTTTTCCAGTCATGCCTTGCTAGCTGTTCCAGATTTGGAATATTACAGTGATATCAAAGTTGCTTTCTTGGCTCAGCCTGTGAATCTAAGCCCAAGAAGATCAGAATATTGAAGAGGATGGGTTTTATCTCATCATATTTTAGATCCATGAAGAACCTCCCCAAGGAGGATAAGCAAAAAGAAGAGGAAGAACCTTGCACTTCCTATTCTCATCAAGGAGACAAAGAAATAAGAAGGAAAAAGACTCCATCTTTTGGAGAAGAAAAAGGGGATAAGATTACCAAGCTTCTTCCTAAATCTGTACATTTGATTCATAAATAATTTGAGGAGATCCAGAGGGAGATGTGTAAATAATCTCCAAGAGGGTTTGTACCAAAGTCAAACTCTAGATTTTCACATAGGGAGTGTGAGCAAGCAGCTACACACCATCTTGTACAGTGCAGTCACATGCCCAGGATTGCCGGAGGACAGATGGAAAGAAGAGAAGAAGTTGCTGGGAGGGAGACCCTTAGTGATTTCTTGAAGGAGTATGAGTTTCAAACTCAGAAATACCAGAATCATCTCAGTTTTTCAGAGTTTTGCAAGATGAAGGTGAATGAGAGAAAGCAGTAGGATAGATTTCATCTATCTACCTTTGGAGGTTTACCTACATGTTCAGCCAAAGCTTGGGTGGAGGATTTAGACACCTTCTTGCAGCAACACAAAATGCTGGAGGATGAAGCTATCAAAGTTGCAGCGCTGCGTTTGAGAGGTAAGGCTTTTTCCTGGTGGATCTTTGAATATTTTTCTTTGAGAAGTGTAAACATTGCATCCTATGCTAATTTAAATAAGGCATTAGTGAAAATATTTGATAAAAAGATTCATGAGACACACATGGTGGAAGTAAAATAGAAAACTCAAGAAAAAACCTTGCATGAAAACTTGCACCATACTTTACCGGGAGAGTAATTTTCATCTCACACTTTTGAGCAGGAGAGCATGGAGGTCTCTTTTTCAAAAAGGGATCCAATTATTGGAGGGTTTCCCATGCATGTTGCAGAGATTGAGGGCAACAACACTGTTAGATTTGGAGTTGATCTAGAACCTCATGCAGAGGAAGGAGGAGATCTTGCTCCAAGGAGAGGGATGCTTTCATCTTTGCAAGGAAGTCCCTAGGATCTCATGTATGGAGATCAAGGCACAACTCATGTTTTACCTGTGCCATTGTTGAGGATGTGTGAAGCCATGGAGACGCAAGGAGGGAGTAGGGAGAAGACACATCATCATGAGATTAGGAGTACACATCCCTATCCATTTCTGGAGGTTGATGCACCTAAGGAGGTGATTGCATTGCGCAGTGGAAGCATGGAGGGTTCTCTTTGTTAGCCACCTATAAAATTTGTTATGCAAAAGGTGGCTAAATCATTTTTGGAGCCTTCAAGAAACAAGTTTTATTTGCTAAAAAATGTTATCTCTTGAAGACTCTTGAAGGCCTCATGCCTCTGCCCAAAATCTTCACTGCTCTGCCCATTTTACACCCTGGAATTCTGTTGATTTCATGAGAAGAAACTGATGCAAAATCACCTTTTTCCCTTTCCTCACTTGAAAAAATAACCTTCGTTTTGATCCCCTTTATTCCCCATAAAATTCCCTCATTTTCATGTTTTTCCCCTTTCCCCTTCATCAAAACCCATTTGGTAAGGTTTAAGACCCTTTCTGGGCCTTATCGAAACCCTCACAACCATTGAAAAACTTGAAAAATTTCATAAAAAACACATTTTTTGTATTACAAACTTAAGCCCCCTTGGGCTAAGTTTTAAGCCACTTCCCCTCCACGTGCCCGCACCCTAGAACCAGGTGCTAGACCCTGAGCGCTTGCTCATCACAAATGCGAAAGGCGCATAGAAGTGCGTTTCATTGTTTAAAAGGCTTAGATGTTGATTAGCCCTATATATTATAGCCCCTGATCATATCGCCTTTCATATAGACCAAGGCCCTGTAGTCGGGCGCCTATCCCCTTCACCTACATAAAACCATCCCGACACATCAAACTTTTGTTTATATTAATTTTTTGTGTTTTTGCAGGGTTTGAAAAGGTGGTCGCCGGTGCAAAGCTTAAATCGCTCTCAGCCGTCGATCTGATTTGCCGATCGACGACCCACAAATCAATCGCCCCGGTGATCCCTATGGTCATTTACTGTTCAAAACCGACAATTTTTATCACACCGCCTTTGAAAGGAAAGCTATTTTCCCCATTTGGATGCGATCAATGCCTCAGGTTGACACGTGGCCTTGGGCGGGTTGGAGATACCACTTTCATCGCGCATTAAAGGTCGACTGTGGGTTCGGTGCGATATTAATGTGCACTGTCAGATCTAAGGTCGGCTCATTGGACGGTGATCGTGCTCAGAAGAAGCTCATGGAATAGACTAAAGTTTAAAGTTTACCTCTTGCCGCACATAAAAAAATCTGCAATCTGCAGGGTGCGAGCGGACCCACCTATTCCTTTCCACGTCATCCCTGCTCTTCGCACATTATATATTTTAAGGTTTACATCCCGCTGCACATAACAAAATCTGTGATCTGCAGGTAGCGGGCAGCCCCTATCTCCGCCGTGCCACGTCACCTCCATTCACCGCACTTCGCATATTGCTAGATTTAACTGTCAACCTCCATCGCTTACAAATGAAAATTCCTGACTTGTTATTGCAATATAGGTTGGGGCCCCACCTTTTTGCAACGTCATATCTATGCTAACCCTCCCACAACTCCCCACCATCTCTGCTCACCTCCACATATCATATGGGCCACAATGCCTTTTAGTATCCTCGCATCCATTGAATGTTGAAAAAAGTTGGGGGGGGGGGGTCCAAAATGGGCGGTATCCCATACTTCCTTTTCAGCTACGTGTCACGCCCATGGTTATTTCGCACCTCCCTTTCCAATACCGTTTACCACTCTCACCCCTTCTGAAAAGCCCTTTGTGCCATCCATCAAATCGCTGCTCCTTTTTACCATTGCTTGTACCGTTCACGCCACATTTTCTCTCGCTTGTTCGCTTCACTCAATCACATTCCCTCACGTTAAGAAGCCATTTCTCCATAAAGGGTCGGGTCGTTATCCAACAGACCTGAACCACCTCCACACCCCCAAATCACTGTTTTAAAGCCAAATGTTGGCATAACTACAAATTTTACTTGTTTGGGTGTTATCAAATTTCTCCAGGTTTTAAATTTGCAGGTATTGTTAGAGAAAGTGCAAACTGTGAAAATCGTTGCCGAAGAGACATTTGTTTATCAAAGAAGAGTTGTCATCTCTTTGTGGACCATATTACAATGCTCCTTTAGATTGTTCAATCCCAGTCACGATCCAGTTCTGTCATATCCCTTCCCCAGTGATGATCCATAGAAATTTCCCTTTCTCTGTTCCCCCCTCTTTCATCCCATTTTCCATTGCAGGTTGTGAACGAAGAATCATTGAAGAGATGCCTCCAAATATAGATCAACAACCTTTTAATCCTATGGTCTAACCACAAGGGTACCTGTATCACTTGGATCTGGTAGAAAGAGACTATAAAATCCATGATACAGTGTCAGACTCTGATTTATTCGATGCCTACTACTCGCTTGAGGACAAATTTCTCGAAGGAGCTGATGACATTAGCCTATGGGAGACCCAACTACCTCTTTGAATCTTTCCAAAAAATCATAGTTTCCCAGAGTTAATTAAAAAGTACCAAATCTATTATGACATTAATCAGAGGACCATAGTCACCCCAACAAGAGAAATCCTGTTCACCATCAATGCCCGATCCATCCAGCAGATGATGTAGGCCCCCACTCCTGAACAAGTGGTCCCTCTCTCATATGAATCCCTTAGGGAATGTTATCAGAAGCTTGACCTTGCCAGCAGAGCCAGAACTTGGAAAATTTCCATGGCCCCTGGTGCCCCAATGTCTACAAAGAACCCTCCTTATCCCTCATCTATATTTTCCGATAGGACCAAGCACATTGTGTCTATTTTATCTTATTTACTGGGTCATCTCACTGATCAGTGGGTAGATGAAGCTATGGTAGGTTTTTTCCACTCTTTCAACTATGCTCAGTTTCTTGCAGAGGCCATTCATGAACAGTTTTTAAAGTTTGATACAAAGGAGGTTTTCAAATATTCCTCTATGTTGGTATATATGTTTGTCCATTTCTAGTCCAGAAGGCTACAATTTCGGATGACCAAGGTAAATGAATTTGATGAGCCTCAATCTCTCATTTTCTGGACCACCCTGCTATTAAAATATCATAAGGATTATACATACAAGGATTTTTTGGATTTTTTTGAGCACCTAGCCATTACCACACTCAGCAATGCAACATAGCCCAGGTGTAATGTTCCAAAATTTTCATGAAGATAATTGGAACATTAATTTTTGTTTATTCCATCTAGGAGGTGAATAAAATGGGTAAAAGGCCCATAAGTAGGAATAAGATCCTTCATAATGTGAAAAGGATCCATGGAGTAGCTTGATTTTTCACCTTCCAGTGTGAAAAGGGGCAAATGCATGAGGACAAGGTCAAGTTTGACCAAGTCAACAACGCTACCTAAGAGGTGTAGCTTGCATGAGAAGACATCGCAGTTTGAGGGGGAGGAATATTACATGTGGAATAAACCCTAATGTGTGGGGTCCAGGGAAAAGAGGCATTCAATTGCATAAAAGGAGGAAGAGGCAGCCATAGTGGGACATCTTGGATCATTTGATATTTGTCTATTCAGACAATTTGCAGTCTCCAGCTGTTCAGATGAGTTGCAGTGCTGCTTAGCACGAGGGATTCCTGTTTAGGATTTCCCCTCCTTGTTGAGAGGCCTCTTGAAGGATTGCACTTCATTTTCTCCACATCTTGGCTCAAGGCCAAAGCCATTATTCAGTCACTGTGTTATTTCTACTGAAGTATAACGTAGTGTTGCTGGGTGTTGTAGTGGAGGGGTTCCACAACAACATTCCTTGTCTCATCTTTCAGAGGAGGGAGTCTCTATTCCTCGGGAAGGTTAGTAAGGAAGGCCGCTGAGATGATTTGTACATCTTTGGCACCAAGCCAAGTATTCTCTATCTCCTATAGTGTATTCTAGTACCTTGACTGCGTTACTCTAGAGTGCATTTGCAGTGAGAGGTTGCACCGACATTTTGAAGGGCAAGATTTCTAGTACTAGGATCAGCCTTGTACTTGGGAAATCCATTGGAGGAGGTTTGCTGCATATTGTACATCTTATTCAGCCATCTCCATATTGTATAAGTTTTGAGTTGCAGCTGCTACCCAGCAACTCTGGCATTTCTGCAGATTTTCCATTTGTACTTGTATTTCAGCCAATCCTTCTTAGGATTGTTGTATAGTTATTTTCAGGGGTTGAGAGCTTTCTCCCCCACATTTCTTGAGCTATCATTGTCATATCATTGTATTTTCATATTATATGTTGCAGTTTCTCCTATAGATAGCGCTGTCATAGCTAGGGAATATTTATGTAGCAGTGTTTTGTCACATTTGGTGTACATGTCTTATTGAGGCTTCCATTGCCTAGCTTGAGTGAGTGATTCATCAAAGCATTGTAATCTCTTACTAATATATTATACATTGAGAAGCTATTTTCATCTTCATGTGTCATGGCTCATTATCACCAGGGTTTAATTATCGCACCTTTGATTCTTTAAAAAGAAAGCCATCCATGGGTTCAAATTTCCACGCCTCGTTAATATTCCAAAGGCGTTGATGCCTCACGATCCCTGCGCAACACTGCACACCAAAAAAACACAGTAAATCAATCACAAATAAAAGAGTATCAGTTTCAAAGGCAGAACACACTAGAATGGAAGGTTGAAGAGAAATTAATGAGGATTATGGCTAAGATCAATTATCGAAAGCCTAATCCTCTCAATTAAGACACAGTTAAAGGAAATAGAAGTGTTTTATCAGAAAAAAGACCTCCACCACCACATCTAAGGCAAATTCATTCCTCCCAGCTACCACAGTGCCACCTGTGCCTCAAAGCATTCAAATAGAGGCTAAAGTTATTGATCAAGATCAGATATTTGCCTCAAGCGCAGTCAAATAGTTATTTCTGTCAAGGAAATTAATGTAAAAAATATCAACAAAGTGACTATTACACAACACAGAGCCTCAAAAGTCAAAAAGAGCTCTCATCGAGCTTAAATCTTAAATGTAAATTATTTAATACAAAGGACACCTATGTAAGCTTCTTCATCGAGCCCACCAAAGGCTGAGGAGCCATTAAGACTGTATTAATTATCTTTGGAGATCTTTTATCAGATCTCACCTCCTCATTCTTCTATAAATATTATTGGAGAAGATGAGAGAGGAGTTGGTTGGTTGGTCACTAGTTGTAATACTGAAACTCTCTGAAATAATACATAGTCTGTTGAAGTTGAAGAAGAAACTAAAGTCTTGGAAGCCTTGATGATGTTGTTGCATGCTTGTTCCTGAGAAGGCTCTATCATTGGATCCATGAGCTTGGATATTGGTGAAGTATTCTGAACTGTTTAATGTTTTCTCCTGTTTTCATTCTGTTTCATAATTTCTTACTAAAGTAGGTTGAAAGTTTTAGGCTAAGAAATGACTCCTGGAAGCACCTTAGACCTGTTCATCCTTCACTGTTTCATGTTTTCTTCCGCTGAGGTATTTTAGAGTCTTTAATCTCTCTCTTCAGTCCTCATGCTTGTTTATTTCTATGATAGTTTGAATAAGATGGTTTCAACATGATTTATGGTTCTCTCTGCTTTTCTGTTGCCACTTAAAGGCTGTTATTGAAGTCTCCCTTTGAAGTATTTTTGTTTATAGTGAGCCAAGGAGGTCTGTTCTGATCTTGCCCTTTGTCCTTGCTTAAACAATTGTCTTAAAGGTCTTTTTAGTTGTAATCATAGATGTGTTAGGTGTTCCCTCTTCTATGACTGCAATTATCAGTGAATCTTTTATGTTTTCTAAGTCATTTGAAATAAAATCTTTGAGGAAATAGGGTGTTCCCCGAATCTTAGATTTCATTTTAAAAGTTGTTTTGAAGTCATTATTTTCATAAAGAGTGGTTTGGAGAATTCATGGCCAGCCCTGTCTATGAAATACCTCTTTATTGTTCAAGTTATGTTTTCAAATTCCCTTTGTTGAGAATTTAAATTCTCTTTCCAAATCATTGATGTCCATTTCATTTCAAAAACCAAAGGATCCTGTGGCCAAGTTATATTTTCCCTCTGATATCCCATATCCATTGATAATTTTGTCATGAACTCTTTTTGACTCCATTGCCCAATGAAGCTACTACTTCCTCTTTCCACCTACCTTTCCTAGAGCTTTCATATTCTGCTGTGTCAATTCAACCAAACAAACAAACAAACACCTGCACTTAATAACTAGTCTAAAACCAATACTCTAAGCACACAAGATAAACCTTTTCAAACAAACATTTGAGAGATCCCTCTCTAAGAACAGGAGGACTAGATCCTGTAACTCTAAATATTGGCTTTGATGTTGCCTTGTCTTTTGATTTTCCAAACTATCAAAACACGAGACTCCAACATAATGGCAATCACGGTGGGACACTGAGTAAAATCTTCAAAACAAAACACTCACTGTCTAGTATAACATAAGTAACCTTCTTCAAGCACTACCCATCATAACGGTAATCATGATAGGACCTATTTGAACCAGTGACAAACTAAGTAACGCTTAGGATTCTCATAGAACCTTATCAAACCTTTAAGGAATCAATTACCAAGACATAAGAGTGAAATCTATATGTTTTGACACCTTAGCTAAGTGTTAAGTCAGATTTAGGCCACTCTCATAACCTATAAGACCGAAAAATAAAAAAAACCCAAAAACATTTCAGTTTGGCTTCATAATAAACTTGGTGGTGGACCATAAAACCTTTTACCTCCAAAAGTGCTAAAAATTTCCACCCGGTGACTTCACAATCCTAAAACAAACCTTAAGACTCCACTGGGAAAATCCATAATCTTTGTAACATCATACAAACTCAGTTAGAAGGCTTTAGGATTAAATATTTCTTCTTTTAAAGATCAGTTAGCCTCTTAAAGATTGTCATATTTGGTTAAAAATTTTCTTTTAGCTGGGTTCGAAAAACACAGCATATTGGCTCCTAGAAAGATTCATACTAGAGCCTTCCTTGACCCAAACCCACTGGAAATAGTTGACAACCCTGAAAGTATACTTAGGGATTCCCCTAAGGTTAGATTTTCAACTATTTTCAGGTCACCCTTGAGAGCTAATTCAGTTTCTGAAAATATTGCAGCTCTACACCGATCACAAGTCGACTTAAGAATTCCTTTTAGAACTAGGTCGCTTGATGATATAACTTAGAAAGATTCCGAGTCTTTACTTTCATCCCTAGAACAAAGTGAACATCCTGGTAGTAGAGAAAACACACCACCTGATTTACATTTCCTTTCCAATTTAGGTGTCTCTCATCCAAGATCAGCTCAACAATATGTCCCCGGTACATCCACATCTGTCCATGCAACATCCACTATACAAACCACTTCATTGCAACCCACTTTCCATTTCAAAAACCCACCCCTTGTAAATCCACCTTTCTTTCCAGCCATGGCAACATGGTATGCCCCATTAGTGTTACCACAACCTATGCTTCCCTTACCAAATGATTACTAATCCAAAATCCCTCATTTCACTGGAAAAGAGTCTACAACAACTCAACATCATGTATATAGGATGGAGGATGGTTTCGATAACATGGAGATAGAAGAAGAAACTGTGAAGATGAGAATATTCACCCAAATTTTAGGAGGAGATGTAAATAAATGGTTTAAAAATTTACCTCCTAACATCATAAATGATCTTCCTGCCTTGCATCAAACATTCATAAACAAATGGGAACTCAAAAAGAAACCTCTCCAAATACTAGCAGAGTATAGCAGCCTTAAAAGAAATCAAGGGGAGAGTGTTCATGATTACTCCAGTAGGTTCAATAGCGTTTACAATGCTCTTCCACCTCACATGAAACCTCCTTAAGGCATGGCCTTAGTAAGGTATCCCGAAGGCCTTGATGCTGAAATGACTTATCAGTTAAGGAGAGGGATTACTTAACCTTAGAAGACATGCAGAAAGGAGCTGTGAGCGTAGAAGCAAACATAATTGAGAAAAGAAATAGGTTGAGATTAGAGAAGAGGGTAACTTATAAAGATGACCTACTACCCTCAACCTCAACTTCTGACACAAAAATTGACAACCTAGTGAAGGTGATGGAGAGGATGCTTGAAAAGATCAATTTGAATGAGAGAGTGCCATCAAGAGAACCTAAAAATAACCAAAACAAAAATAGAAATCAGAATTATAGAAGAGAAAACAATCAAGATAAGCAAAAGGAAAACAACCAATAGATTAGACCTCCCTTCCAACAGAATTATGTAGATCAATATGAGGAAGATAGGGAGTTGGAAAGGTTGGGAGAATCTCATGTAAACTTGATTGGATCAGACAGTGGAGATGATGTTTTCCTCACTGAGGAAGAATAAGGTTTTTTCTCTTATGATCAAAATACAAACACCTATGAAGATTCTGATGACTATAGATTGGGTTTTGAAAATGCAATCATGGAGGTGCATAAACAATATGATCTTAGGAGCAAGGGGAACATAGATAATTCAAAGGATAAGAACACTAATACTGCTATCAAGAAAAACACAGAAACTCAGCCCAAAAAGACAACAGAAAAAACCAGACATAAACAAAGACAAAAGTGTCCAGCCAAATGTTGAACAGAGTACCCCTAGCACTTCAGCTAGTGGTCCTAATAAAAATGTCCCAATTACTAGTCCAAACAAGGTTCAGGAAAACAAAATTGCTGAAAAGAATTCAATTGAAAAGACAGATGTAAATATGAACAAGTCAATCGTTCCTTTCAACCTTGAGGGAGAGATTGCTAATATAAAAATTACCATTCCCCTAGATGAACTAGTAACCCAAGAAGTGTACAAAAACCATGTTTTGAAAGATTTTAACTTAGGAGGTGATACTGACACCTTGAACTTGACAGATGACAAACCTCAGTTGTTGTTTGGTCCAGAATTTGAAGGAAAATACCAAGAAGGGGCTGTCCCTCCCTTTTATGTTAGCTTGAACATACACGAGAAAATTTTACACAATGCCATGTTAGATTCAGGAGCTTCACACAATCTAATGCCCAAGGTGGTAATGGAAAGATTAGGCTTAGAAATTACTAAACCATACAAAGAATTGTATTCCTTTGACTCAAGCAGAGTCAAATGTTTGGGTTTAATCAAATATTTGTGTGTTAACTTATGCCAAATCCCTGCTAAGAGTTTAGTCATGGACATAGTTGTAGCTGACATTCCCCCTAAGTATGGCATGCTCTTATCAAGATCTTGGGGAGCCAAACTTTAGGGAAGCCTTCAAATGGACATGTCTTATGCCACCATCCTTGTTTTTAACCAAAACATAAGACTATACAGGGAATCTCACATGAAGTATATGGTGAGAAACATAGACAAACCAAACAACTCTCCAATCTATTCTATTCAATCAAGTTTAGATTCCTTTATCTTATGTAACGAAGATGAAATTACTCAACAAGATAAGGAAAACATAGACCAAATCAGTTCACCAGAATAATCAAATCTTCCCTCGAATCAAATTCAAAACATTGACAATCAACAACAACAAGAAAATGAGAATGAGTCAAATATACTTTGGACAATAAATTTTGATGGATCCTGTAACAAAACAAGTGCAGGGGCAGGTGTTTGGATTCAAAATACGAATAAGATTTTTTCATATAAATTAGATTTCCCATGAACTAACAATATTGCTGAGTATGAAGCACTTCTCCTAGGCTTACAATTGCTTAAACAGTTAGAAGCCCAAAGGATATCAATCTTAGGAGATTCTGAACTTATCATAAGACAAATCAAAGGGTAATACTCAACTAGAAATCCAAGGCTCAGGGAATATTGGAGCGTTGCCCTTGATTTATTGAAAACCTTTGAAAAATATGAACTTATTTTCATCCCTAGGGCACTGAATCATCTAGCAAATGAACTCGCCTTCAATGCCAACAACTGCCAAATACTTGAGATAAATGAACAACTTAGCGTAAAGGTAAAACACAAGCATGCTATGTCTGATAACGAAGATCACTGGCAAGTGTTTGACTCTGACAAACACAGATGATTTCTTAAAATCAGAAAACGATTTCGACATACCAATATCAGAATCCAGCCATATTGAACAAATCCTAGAAGTTGAAATGACATATTCTGCTGATATAAATCATTATGAGAATCCTTTTGAAGCAGAGATAATTGACAACGTAGACCAAGAAGACTTGGAAGTTTTACAATGCAAAAATGATAAAATTCCAAGAGGTCTTGCACCTTTAGAACACCTTTTTGATTTTAACGATGTAGCTAAAGAACCGAGAATGGAGCCTATGGAAATGAATGTAGAAGAGGATAACATAGGCAGTCTAGCAGAACCCAAGATGATCAAACTATCCAGCACTCTCACAGCTCACATAAAATTGCAATATATAGAGCTGTTCAAAGAGTTTAAAGATGTTTTTGCTTGGGGATACAAAGACCTAAAATCGTATGATACTGGCATCATCCAACATAAAATCCCTTTGAAGGAAAATCAAAAGCCTTTTAAAAAAAAACTAAGGAGAATAAACCCTGTTTTATTACCTTTAGTTAAGGCAGAGATTGAAATGATGCATGCTGCTGGGATCATTGTACCAATTAGATATTCAGAGTGGGTATCAAACTTAGTTTTGTTAGAAAGAAAACAGGGGAAATCAGGCTCTGTATTGACTTCTGAAATTTAAATAGAGGCTCTTTAAAAGACAACTACCCCTTACCCAAGATGGACCATATACTCCAAAGGGTAGTTGGGTCAAAAATGATATCCCTCTTAGATGGGTTCTCGGGTTACAACCAGGTGTTAGTGCTCCCAAGTGATCAAATCAAAACTGCTTTTACCACACCTTGGGGCACCTTTATGTATGTCAAAATGCCTTTCGGATTAATGAATTCAGGGGCCACCTTCCAAAGGGCCATGGATATAGCCTTTTATGAAGATATTGGCTATTTCATAATCATTTACCTTGATGACATAACCGTTTTCTCAAAAACTGATGAGGACCATTTGATTCACCTGAGAAAAGTTTTTGAGAAGTGTAGGAAATTTGGCTTGTCATTAAATCCCAAGAAGACACTCTTTGGTCTCCAAGAAGGTAAAATTCTTGGCCATATAATTTTAGAAGAGGGAATCAAAATAGACCCTACAAGGATAGATGGCATATTACAAATCAGTCATCCAAGAAGCCTCAAAGAGTTGAAATCTTTCATCGGAAAGATTAATTTTCTGAGGAGGTTTATCCCTAATCTTGCTGAGCTATTAAAAAACATTACAAACATGCTTAAGAAAGATGTCGGTGTAAAATGGACTTTACTAGCTAAACAATCATTCGAACTGGTCAAACAAGCTCTTACTCAAACACCAGTCCTGATTAGTCCAGATTTCACCAAAGACTTTTATATATTTTCTTTTGCATCTGAGCATACAATAGTTGTAGTATTACTTCAAAAGAATGACTTGGGGCAAGAACAACCAATATCCTTCTTTAGTAGGGCCTTAAGAGATGCCCCTTTCAAATATAGCATCATGGAGAAGTAAGCCTTAGCATTAGTGAGAGCTTTAAAAGACTTTAGGGTCTATATTTTACACTCTCACATAATTTCTTTTGTTCCACATCCTGTTGTCAAGGGCATTCTAAGTCAATACCCTGATGGTAAAAGGGGAAAATGGATTGCAACTATTCTTGAGTATGACTTAGAAATCAGGCCCACCAAACTAGTTAAAGGGCAAGGATTAGCAAAAATTATGGCTGAGTCTAACTTCCAAGCACTATACATGAATATGGTAGATGTGTTGGAAGAAATAGAAGAATCTACTGCTCCTTTTATTGAAGAAACATTTCTGAATTCCCCTTGGTATGCTGACATTATTTATGTGCTTTTATATTTAAATGCCCCTCCTTCTTTGTCTAAAACTAAAGCTAGATTTTTGAAACAAAAAGCTTTGAGTTTTTGCATCTTAGATGGGGTATTATATTGGAAAAATGTTGTTGGAATTTTTCTTAAATGTTTACTTGAAGATGATGCAGGGAAAATCATGAATGAGTTGCATGAAGGAGAATGTGGAGGACACCTTTACTGGAAGGCCACAACGAACAAAATTATTAGATCTGGTTACTATTTGCCTACCCTTTTCCCATACACTCAGAATTTGGTCATGTCTTGCCATAAGTGTCAAATCTTTGATGGAAAAAGAAAACTTCTCCCCTTACCCTTACATCCTATCAGAGTTGAGGCACCTTTCCAACAATGGGTTTTAGATTTCATTAGGGAAATCCACCCATCCTACTTAGCTCAACATAAGTGGATCCTCATGGCCACTGACTTCTTCACCAAGTGGATAGAAGCTATACCCTCCAGGAATGCTAATGAATCTGTCATTATCAAGTTTCTTGAAACAAATATCCTATCCAAATTTGGTTGTCCTAGAAAAATCATAACAGACAATGCTGTTGCTTTTAAATATAAAAATATGGTTGATTTATGTTACAAATACCACATAACCTTGGGCCATTCCACTGCTTACTATCCCCAAGGAAATGGATTAGCTGAATCTTCCAACAAGAGCCTCATCAATATCATTAAAAAACTGTTGGAACAAAATCAGAAATCATGGCATAGTAAACTGGTTCATGCCTTATGGGCTGATAGGTTAACTACAAAGAAATCAATAAATATGTCCCCCTATCAGCTAGTTTATGGCATGGATGCAGTATTTCCCACCTCATTAGGAGTGCCAGTCATGAAGCTCCTTCAAGAAGTATAGGTTGAAGAGAATGATATGCAAAGGAGAATAAATCAAACCATCCATTTACAGCAGAACAGAGAAGAAGTTTATGAGAGAACACAGTTGGTCCAAGAAAATATGAAGAGGCTATTTGATAAGAGAACTAAGGCAAACAATTTCCAAGTTGGAAATGTTGTTCTTAAGTGGGATTCAAGGAGAGAAGAGAAGGGAAAACATGGAAAGTTTGAGAACCTGTGGAAAGGTCCCTATATTATTCATGCTGAAAGGGGTCACAATGCATTTTTCTTAAAAGAATTGAATGGAGAAGATCTGTATGGAGGTCCTGTCAATGGCAAAATGCTAAAGCGTTACTTTTGCCAGGAATGATGAGTTTCAAAGAATTTAATTTTTTCATTGTAAATATCATAGTATGAACATTACATTCAAGGTTATAAAAATAAAAAATACAAAAACAAAGAAGAGAGAAAAGAAGGCAGATTGCCAAAAACAATAAAGGTACAACCCCAAAGAGAAACAAATCTGAAAGTGTGCAAGCTTAAATGCCACTCCTGAAAAAACACACTTCTAATTAGTCATGCAGTCTAAGCTTGACTAATTAATTTTAAATTTTCTGCTGATAGGATAGTGAATTCGATTTGCCAAACTGTTTAATCTTGGCTTATTAGTAGATAGTTTAGGATAGAAATTAAAGGTTCAAACATGCTCAAAATATGAACCTAAGTTTCCAAAGTGAATGACTCAAATCCATTTCAAATTTTGAGTTAAAAAAGATGTAAGTCTGGTTCCAATTAGCTCCAAATCTAAACCGGTTGATTAAAGAAAGACAACTCAAAACAAAGTCAAAACAGAGCTGTAAAAAAGATGAAGGAAATGCATTGAAAATTCAGATCTTAAACCTTCCATCTTGATTTAATTTTTTTGCAAAATAAGATCTATGTACAACTTGTTTTTATGCCATAGATCAACATCAAGTTAGACTGTTCAAACCTGACTTGTATGCTTTTAAATTTATGTTGTAGAAAGTAGAGAATAAAAATATGTTGGATAGTTTAATCCCAACAGATGGTAGATTAGGTAGGGAATCATATGGACTCAACTGTTTAATCTGAGTCCATGGAGAAATAAGGAGTAGAAATAGATTAGTTTTCTTGCTTTCAAAAGAATAAAATGTTGTGAAAGAGTTTGCCAATCCAAGTGCACTCTAATGAAGAAAAAATTTTAAATCTGTAGGATTGGGTAGGTAGAAAGCTTATTGATGAAAGATCCATTGTTTTTTGGCTGCTAATATGTTTTTAGAGCAAGATCATCCCAGCAATGGAAGGGCAACCCAATGAATGAGGCACTAATCAGCCTTTGAGAGACTTCAAGTCTGAAGTTCTTGATGCCTTCAAGAAGGCACCATCCCCAAGTGGAGCCACTGTTAGCCACCTATAAAATTTGTTATACCAAAGGTGGCTAAATCATTTTTGGAGCCTTCAATAAATAAGTTTTATTTGCTAAAAAATGTTATCTCTTGAAGACTCTTGAAGGCCTCATACCTCCATTTTTCTCCCCTTTATTCCCCATAAAATCCCCTCATTTTCATGTTTTTCCCCTTTCCCCTTCATCAAAACCCCTTTGGTAAGGTTTAAGACCCTTTCTGGGCCGTATCGAAACCCTCACAACCATTGAAAAACTTGAAAAATTTCATAAAAAACACATTTTTTGTATTACAAACTTAAGCCCCCTTGGGCTAAGTTTTAAGCCACTTCCGCTCCATGTGCTCGCACCCTAGAACCAGGTGCTAGACCCACAAAGCGCTTATCGCATTGCAAAATATGAGCGCATAAGTCTATTTGCCGTGTTTAAAAGCCCCGATGCCGATTAGACCTGCATATTATAGCCCCCGATCATATTGCCTTTCATATAGACCAAGGCCCCGCAGTCAGGCGCCTATCCACTTTGCCTACATAAAACCATCCCGACACATCAAATTTTTTTTTATATTAATTTTTTGTTTTTTTTGTAGGGTTTGAAAAGGTGGCCGCCGGTGCAAAGCTTAAATCACTCTCAGCCGTCGATCTGATCTGCAGATCGATGGCCCACAAATCAATCGCCCTGGTGATCCCTACGGTCATTTACTATTCAAAACTGGCATTTTTTATCACAATGCCTTTGAAAGGAAATTTGTTTTCCCCATTTGGATGTGATCAAAGCCACAGGCCGACACGTGGCCTTAGGCAGGTTGGAGATACCAATATCATCGCGCATTAAAGGTCGAATGTCGGTTCAGCGCGATATTGACGTGTGCCATCCGATTTGAGGCCGGCTCATCGGACGGTGATCGTGCTCAGAAGAAGCTTGGGGAATAGACTAAGGTACGGTGCGTTTATCAAAGAATCTCCGCCGTCGACCTTACGGCAGAGATCGATTATCAAAAGCCTAATCCTCCCAATTAAGACATAGTTAAAGGAAATCGAAGTGTTTTATCAGACAAAGGGCCTCCACCGCCACATCTGAGGCAAATTGATTCCTCCCAGC
The DNA here is from genome assembly GCA_034641835.2 of Pinus albicaulis. Lineage (NCBI taxonomy): Eukaryota > Viridiplantae > Streptophyta > Pinopsida > Pinales > Pinaceae > Pinus > Pinus albicaulis. Next base: position 559,096,506 of record CM076582.1, read on the forward strand.
TACCACAATGCCACTTGTGCCTCAAAGGATTCAAAAAGAGGCCGAATTTATTGATCAAGATCAGATATTTGCCTCAAGAAAAGCCGAATAGTTATTTCTGTCAAGGAAATTAATGTAAAAAATATCAACAGAGTGACTATTACACAACACAGAGCCTCAAAAGTCAAAAAGAGCTCTCACCGAGCTTAAATCTTAAATGTAAATTATTTAATACAGAGGACACCTATGTTAGCTTCTTCATCCAGCCCCCCAAAGGCCGAGAAGCCATTAAGACTGTATTAATTATCTTTGGAGAACTTTTATCAGATCTCACCTCCTCATTCTTCTATAAATATTACTGGAGAAGATGAGAGAGGGGTTGGTTGGTTGATCACTAGTTGTAATACTGAAACTCTCTGAAATAATACATAGTCTGTTGAAGTTGAAGAAGAAACTGAAGTCTTGGAAGCCTTGATGATGTTGTTGCATGCTTGTTCCTGAGAAGGCTCTATCATTGGATCCACGAGCTCTGTTGGTGAAGTATTCTGAACTGTTTAATGTTTTATCCTGTTTTCATTCTGTTCCATAATTTCTTACTAAAGTAGGTTGAAAGTTTTAGGCTAAGAAATGACTCCTGGAAGCACCTTAGACCTGTTCATCCTTCACTGTTTCATGTTTTCTTCTGCTAAGGTATTTTAGAGTCTTTAATATCTCTCTTCAATCCTCATGCTTGTTTATTTCTATGATAGTTCGAATAAGATGGTTTCAGCATGATTTATGGTTCTCCCTGCTTGTCTGCTGCCACTTAAAGGCTTTTATTGAAGTCTCCCTTTGAAGTATTTCTATTTATAGTGAGCCAAGGAGGTGAGGTCTATTCTGATCTTGCCCTTTGTCCTTGCTTTAACAGCTGTCTTAAAGGTCTTTGTAGTTGTAATCATAGATGTGTTAGGTGTTCCCTCTTCTATGACTGCAATTATCAGTGAATCTTTTATGTTTTCTAAGTCATTTGAAATAAAATCTTTGAGGAAATAGGGTGTTCCCAGAATCTTAGATTTCATTTTAAAAGTTGTTTTGAAGTCATTATTTTCTTAAAGAGTGGTTTGGAGAATTCATGGCCAGCCCTGTCTATCAAATACCTCTTTATTGTTCAAGTTATGTTTTCAAATTCCCTTTGTTGAGAATTTAAATTCTTTTTCCAAATCATTGATGTCCATTTCATTTCAAAAACCAAAGGATCTTATGGTCAAGTTAGATTTTCCCTCTGATATCCCATATCCATTGATAAGTTTGTCATGACCACTTTTTGACTCCATTTCCCAATGAAGCTACTACTTCCTCTTTCCACCTACCTTTCCTAGACCTTTCATATTCTGCTGTGTCAATTCAACCAAACAAACAAAAAAACACCTGCAGTTAATAACTAGTCTAAAACCAATACTCTAAGCACACAAGATAAACCTTTGCAAACAAACATTTGAGAGATCCCTCTCTAAGAACAAGAGGACTAGATCCTGTAACTCTAAAGATTGGTTCTGATGTTGCCTTGTCTTTTGATTTTCCAAACTATCAAAGCACGAGACTCCAACACTCTCCATTCATATATGCAATCATCTCTTGATGATGATGTCTCATTGCATGGAGAAATTATGCTGGGGAGACCATTGGATCAGCAGAGAAGGATGGATGCTTCACATGTTGAGGCACCACTCAGAGATTTTGGAAGAGTGGGAACCTTGGAGGAGTTTGATACAACGCTGGGATTCGGGGGTAGACTCAAGGAGAGAGAGAGCACTCTCTCAACATCATCAATACCCACTTCCATTTCATATTCTGCGCTGTGGCAGAAGTAGCAGGGGAAGGGTAGCAGCCTTCCAACTTGCATCTTTGGCATGGGAGATGTTAGAGAAGTTGATGACCATATGACAGGTTCTCTTCATGAGAGATCATCAGCGCTGTCACTATGTAGGGTAGATCCATATTGGAACTTCGAGTTGTTGGTGGGGTATTCCAAATATATTTTCACTTACATGATATTGGATGACCAGTTGCATGAGGAGGCATATTCAGTCAGAGATGGGGTCATCTAATATCATGGTAGGATCTTCTTACCTAGAGCTTCTAAGCTCAAGGAGAAGTTGTTACATGCAGCTCATGAGGAGTTCCTTTTTAGTCGCACTTATTCTATGAGAGCATACCACACCATCATGGAGGGGTGTTTTTGGATGGGCTTTGAGGAGGATATATATCAGCATATGAGCAGATGCATGGATCAGATGGAGATGGAGGAGAGACATGACTCTTTGAGAGAGTTAGCAAAACCACCTCTTTTCCCTTTGGAGATGAGAGGAGAATCACTTATGAGCCACTCCACTTGTATGAGCAGAAGATATGGTAAGGGTATTCATTCTTGTTTACATGATTATTTTTATGATGTATGTATGCATCCCTTAACCATACATGTGCATTTGATGCTCCAAGGAGGAGCATTATTTTTCCTAGACCACATGGTTTAGATTAGGCCATAAGCATGATTGATGGCCATTCCCTAGGAGGACTTGGGAAAGAGATACATTATGGAGGACATGCTCATTGTAAACCTTACATTATTCACTTCCTCCATACTTATGAGGAGATTGGAGCATCAAGAATGTGGTTGAGAAGCCACAATTTTTATCATTCTCTATTACAGTTGAGGGTCAAGCTGCGCTGGTTACACATGAGGGACCATTTTCCTTCTCATTTGTTGCATATGGCAGCAAGTATGATTCTCATATTTTCTCCCTATGGATCTATTGTTTCTGTCTTTATGAGGAGCATACTTGGGAGGGAGACACATGAGGTGAATGTGTCCTTTGAGGGAGAAATTACTCACAATGTTTGCACTACATGTTCTAAGGGGAACATGGGATATGGTATGGTCACCTTCACAACACATTTGTTTCCTTATGAGGTGAGCCATATGATGGAGGAGATGCCATATGTTGATGACTTCCAACCCATCATATATGGAGATACTTGGGCCACCATGGTTTATAGCATTGGAGGAGAGATCCTTGGAGGTCTAGTCTTCATCTTGTCACTTGAGGGCAAGTATTTTGCAGCCCAGGATCAACACTTTCTCTACACTTATCATAAGTGGAGAGATGGACAGCATGGGGTAGGCTACATTGTCTACCGTGTGCAGAATTTCAGCCCACCTTCTTTGCCGGAGCCAAAGGTGGAAGATAGTTTTCAAGAGTTGCCTAGTTGGGAGGTGACTCACTTTGCATGGCTAATAGCCCGGGGATGGAGGATTCATATGAGGGAGATAGCTCCCATTAGATTTCAGATCCCATTCCACAAAGGGACCTCTAGACATCACTTTGTTATCCTCTTGAGTATTTCACTTTCACATTATGATAGCTTGATAGCTAACTTACATGTTGAGGAGGAGCAATGTGGAGGCTTGATTGATGAGATAGCATCACTTTCCTTGGAGGAGATCATCATACATAGATGCTACAGGGAGAGGAGGAAAGAATTCAGTCTATCGTTTCACTTGCTTGAGGACAAGCAATATTTGAGAGGGGAGGACTGTAATGTTCCAAAATTTTCATGAAGATAATTGGAACATTAATTTTTTTTTATTCCATCTAGGAGGTGAATAAAATGGGTAAAAGGCCCATAAGTAGGAATAAGATCCTTCATAATGTGAAAAATATTCATGGAGCATCTTGATTTTGCACCTTCCAGTGTGAAAAGGGGAAAATGCATGAGGACAAGGTCAAGTTTGACCAAGTCAACAATGCTGCCTAAGAGGTGTAGCTTGCATGAGAAGACATCACAGTTTGAGAGGGAGGAATATTCCATGTGGAAGAAAGCCTAATGTGTGGGGTCCAGGGAAAAGAGGCATTCACTTGCATAAAATGAGGAAGAGGCATCCATAGTGGGACATCTTGGATCATTTGATATTTGTCTATTCAAACAATTTGCAGTCTCCAGTTATTCAGCTGAGTTTTAGTGCTGCTTAGCACGAGGGATTCCTGTTTAGGATTTCCTCTCCTTCTTGAGAGGCCTCTTGAAGGATTTCACTTCATTTTCTCCACATATTGGCTCAAGGCCAAAGCCATTATTTAGTCACTGCGTTATTTCTGCTGAAGTATAACGTAGTGTTGCTGGGTGTTGCAATGGAGGGGTTCCACAACACCATTCCTTGTCTCATCTTTCAGAGGAGGGAGTCTCTATTCCTCGGGAAGGTTAGTAAGGAAGGTTTCTGAGCTGATTTTCACATATTTGGCACTAGGCCAAGTATTCTCTATCTCCTACAGCGCAGTCTAGTACCTTGACTACGTTATTCTAGAGTGCATCTGCAGTGAGAGGTTGCACCGACATTTTGAAGGGAAAGATTTCTAGTACTAGGATCAGCCTTGTACTTGGGAAATCCATTGGAGGAGGTTTGCTGCATATTGGACATATTATTCAGCCATCTCCATATTGTATCATTTTTGATTTGTAGCTGCTACCCAACAACTCCGACATTTCTGTAGATTTTCCATTTGTACTTGTATTTCAGCCAATCCTTCTTAGGATTGTTGTATAGTTATTTTCAGGGGTTGAGAGATTTCTCCCCCACATTTCTTGAGCTATCATTGTCATATCATTTTATTTTCATATTATATGTTGCAGTGTCTCCTATAGACAACGCTGTCATAGCTAGGGCATATTTATGTAGCAGTGTTTTGTCACATTTGGTGTACATGTCTTATTGAGGCTTCCATTGCCTAGCTTGAGTGAGTGATTCCTCAAAGCATTGTACTCTCTTACTTCTATATTATAAATTGAGTAGCTATTTTCATCTTCATGTGTCATGGAACATTAAAATAACGCTGTGTATTCAATCCTTGCTCAAGTATTTTTGCAGTCCCCTCACTGGGCACTTTCTGAGGAAATCTAAGTGTGGGATATCTGTTTAACCACCTTAGAAGGATTTATTTTGAGACTCCTCTTGGATTCAGGTCTTAGATGCATTGATATAAGGGATCCAGGTCCTGGTTTCAAATCCTGTAGTAGCCTCGTTTTCCAATCATGCCTTGCTAGATGTTCCAGATTTGGAATATTACACCAGGATAAGTGAAGAAATCAAGAAAACCATGCAGCTAACAGAGCAAGTGAAGACAACATATTGGTATTTGTACCAAAATTACACAGAGATTCGAGTCAATGGAAATGAGCTAGCCCCTTACAAATTTCCAAATTTCCTCTCCATGAGGGTCTTTGCACTAGAATACATAAGGCAAATGATACATGCAGATGAGCTCCACTTTGTTTCTGCAAAGAAGAAGGCTCAGTTCAATATCAAGAAAAAAATTGGGCTTTTCATATGTAATAGTATAGTAGCAAGAGAGGAGGTAGAAAAGATACTAAAAGAGATGGGTTTCAGCCACTGTTTCACTTGGTCTTATGACCCTACAGGGATTATCTCCAAGAAAAGGGTGGAAAACAGATCCACACCCTATGTTCACACACACAGACCTTCAATTGAGCAGTATGCCAATCAAACATAATGGGTGACCAAAACCCTCCAAGTAGAGGAAGAACAAGTGTTCTCCACTCCAGGCGTCTAGACCCCAACACCACAAGAAAGGAAGAATGTAGAAGGAAAAGAAGACAAGGGGAAAGAGCAAGAGAAAGAGATAGGGAGAAAAATACCAAGAGAGGATCAGTCACCTTCAGTGACTGATACCTCTAGTAAGAATTCAAACTAAGATATAGGAATAGGGCCTGAGTTCATATGGATATTTTTCAAGGAGGAGAATCAGGGTAGCAAACCATGGTTCATATTGCAGGCACCCCTGGGCCATCTCCAGTGGGTGATAAAGCAATGGCCTCCCCTACATCTTCAGCCACAATGTCTTTGTAGCAGCAGGCCTTGTAGACATTTACTTCTAGACCTTCCATATAAGACCAAAAAAAATCAGTTTATGACACATTCAAGGAAATAAAATTGAGAAATGAGGTGCTGAGGACTAACACATACAATCAATTTTGGAAGCAGACCCCAAGTTCACAAAGCAGGCTACTGTATTCTTTTGACATTGAGAGGGGAAGGATATGGATGGAATTTCTAGAAGCCTTGGTCCCACGACCCCAAGGAGTAAGAGGTTAAAAGAGGGCATCATTTGAATTTAATACCAGGGAAATCCATCCGATTCACCAAATGGAATTACACAAGCAAACTGGAGATATGGTGGCCTACACCTAGACAAGTACTGCTATGAGCTTGTCAAAGCTGTAGGTATCCTTATCCAATACTAAATCAAAACTCAATATGGAAAAGATATCTAAAATGGATAAAGACTCAAGGATCAAGTCTTTAGAATATTTAATAGTGAAGCTGGGTCATGACCCAACCAATGTTCAAGCTGTGGAGGAGGTCTTGAAGAAGAAGAATGCTGACATAGCAGCCCTCAGTAAACAACTCAAGATGCCAGCAATAGAATACCCCTTAGAAAAACACATTGAGGAAGATGACTCACATAAGACGGAGCTAATGAAGTTAGTTGTGGAACAGTCTGCCCAAATAAAACAGATGGAAAACAAGATGGAGAAGATACTGAAGGAAAAAGAAGAAGCAACTCGAGTGGCACTCATCCCACTGGAAGTTTTCCCCATTTCAACAATTCCATCAGCTGTTCCCACAACTACTGGAGCATCTAGTGGGACAGACTAGTTGTCAAAGGCCATGGAAAGTATGACCTTGCAGTCACAAGAGATCTAGAAATTGGAAGCATAGTTTGGCATCTTGAAAGATCAAAAGGCTAAGTACGAAACTGTCCATGAGATAGCCAAAAAGCAGAATGAGAGATTGGAGAAGGCAGACAAGGAATTTTTGGACAACAACATTTTGGGTGAAATGAAGTTGATAATTTGGGGTAGTATCATAGATTCAGTGAATGAAATTTGGCTCTCAATCCACATCATTTTTGAACAGAAAGAGTTGGTGGACAACTACGTAGTGGCCATTGACAAAGAGAATTGGGAATTAGGAAACATGCCAATCACAACCCCTAAAATCATAAATTCCTGAACTCCAAAACCAGCTATGACCTTGAAGAGCTGGATGTACAAGACAGAACAAAAACCATATTAGAAGTGAAAAAGGTCCTCACTAAGAGGAATTTATTAAGGCAATTGGAGGAGAAGTTTCGTGAGTTGGACATGGCCATCAACATATTCCTGAATAAGATTGAACCCCTAGTGGCACCCTCATTGTATGTAATTAATAACAAGCTAGTCAAAAGGGGAGATTATATGACCAAACTCAGAGAAATATCTAAGGATACCACCAAATTCACTAGCATCAAAGGAATGGTGACCGGGAAGTTGTCTAGGATCTCTTAAGCAATGACATATTTATTTAACATGAGCTGAAGCATGTTTTCCTCACCAGGCCCACTTTCAGCAAATACACAGAGGTAGATGAAGTGTACCGACAGGTCATAGGGACTAGAATTCCCAACAAAAAGGAGTGGAACAAGTTGTGTATGTACCAATATTGAAAAAGCACGATGGACACCTCAACACAACCACCGATTGATTAGAAGTACCAACATCACATCATCTTTAATGATCTCACAGAGGCGGCCCAAAAGAAGAGCCAGATGTCAAAGCCACCCATCGTTGCCTCTTTGCAACCATATCAACCGCCTCCAAGCCACTTTTTGGATTCACAAAGAGCCGCCTAAGTTTTTCATTCATGAAGAGATGCTAAAATTAAAACTACAGACATTGTTTTGTCCGAGATTTTCTTTGTTCGGGCCTTTCATGGCCACACTTGTCTAATTTTAGTTTTATTGTAATTAATGAATATTTCCAAAGTAGATTAGGGAAACACGTAGTTGTTAGTTAAATAATGCTAGAATTTTCATTATCATGGGTTGGACCTTGTTAGTCTCTGCGTTGCAAATATCATTGTATTGGAGCACTGTAACTATTTGAGCTGGGCATCAATAATAAGAGACCGTTCATAGGATTCTTGATCTATGTTAATGGTGATGTTTTTCCTCTATGTTAATGTTTTTACTCTGTCTTTTCATGCTGTGCATTAATTTATCTGATTTCAAAATAGAAAATTTAGATTAAGATTCGCTGACAGAGCACCTTAATTCTATCTGTGTTTGTTATCTTGATGTTTTCTTCTGAAGTATAGTTAAAGAATCTTAACTTTGCTTTAGCTATTAATAAACTAATTGCTTTCTTTCATCTCATATTCACCCTGCCAGTAAGATCCAATCTGCATAGTTAGCTTTCCCTGTGAATTCCCTTGAAAAGTTGATGCACAATTCAACCTTTTATGACTCCATAGCCCAATGGATTAAGTTTCACAGCTCTGTTTGTCCAACCACCCAATCAATCAAAACAAAAAACCCTCATAATTTCTATAACTAGCCTAAACCCTTATAATTTATATAACTAGCCTAATATCAACATTTATAATTATCAAGCTAAATCATAAAACAGAGAGAGCCCTCTCTGAGTCTAGGAAGGCTAGGTCCTGGACTCCCAAGTGGTTTGATGTTGTCCTCTATCATTTATTCTTGCCAATATTATAAATTACAAGGCCAAAACATAATGGCGACCATACTGGGGACGAAATTTATCTTCCTCATAAAGCACATCAAATTTTAGATCTGATTATTGGTGGTGGACAGTGACCAGACACAAGAAGGCTGCATTATTCACCTGGAAACTCCATGATTCAAAGAACCTAAATTTTGAGCATTCATGGCGAATCCAAAACATGCTGAGAAGAGTTCCTGTTGAAAAATATGACAAGCTTTGTGGCATACCTTCTATCTAGGGAAGTTTTAAATGCATTCAGGAATCAATTATCAGAATTTCAGCTTGATGAAGATTTCCTAGAGGCTGTCTTTCTCATTTTGAAATCAAGAAAATTTAGTCCTGAAGCTAGAACATGTTCTCTAGAGATAGTTATTGAATGATATGAAACTGATATTGAACTTTTGAATTCTCAAATTCAGTCATATAATTTTTGAGAGCCTAAAGAATTCTTGGAAAATCTTCCTTCCCCTAAGAAAGAGGAAATTGTACTACCCCTTGACTTACATATTGAGGATGACTGTGTTTTCAAGTACCAAACTGAAGATGAGGTTTCAAGGTTTAATACTGAGGATATAACTTATCAACTAGTCATTGAAGGCCTAGAAGAAACTATTTTACAACATGCTTTTATTGATCCTATAACAGATTATATGGAGGTTCTTTTTAGCTCAAGTTTTCAAAAATGTATTCTCTATAAGGATCAAATACATCAAAAGTTTCCATTACATATTATAAATTTGGTTATGAGTGTTGGAAATACTGAGAGGGGGGGTGAATCAATATTCCTTTCAATTAGAGCATTAGTTAACCTTCAATTATTATCAGTGTTTGTACAATGATAGAAGTAAAAAAGGAGCACAAATGCACATAGTTTTTAAGGTGGAAACCATCTCCGCGACAAAAACCACCTGAATTATTTTCTAATAATTCTTTAATATTCAAATCCAATTGAAAATAAAGCTCCAAATTCATAGAATTTAGAAGATAATTCTTCTCCATCTCCCACTCGATGGACGCTCCAACGCCCAAGATTATTTAGTAGTCAATTGAACGGATGCCCCAACACCAAATGAGCTACAACTCACCCTAGCACCACCCTACCACCCTGATGTTTTCACAGGCTTGAACCTATTGGTGACTTCATGCACTATCCTAACACCACCCTGTTGGGGTTCCTATGTTTTGGCCAGATTGGAAAGACCAAAAGAAAATACAATATCAAACCACTTTGGGATCCTAGGATCTAGCCCTCCTGGATCCAGAGAGGGATCTCTCTATAAATGAAAAGAATGATATATATCTTTGAAGCTCAAAAATGAGGTGTTAAGCTAGGTATGAAGCACATGGGTTTTTGAAATGATTTGGTTGTTGGGTTGGAGATCTTTAACTGAGAAGGTTAAATGGAATGAAAAGGAACAAAGTAGCAGGATGTTTCGGAAAAAGAAGATAAGTCAAGAAAGTGTCAATCCATTGGGCTATGGAGTCATGAAAGGAGACTACTTGCAAAACAACCAACCAAGGGTTTCCATAGGGAAATTCATCTATACTAAAGGATCTTTTTAGATAGATGGTGGAATGGAACATTAAGGAGTGAAGTGAAAGAAGGAAAGAAACCCAAGTGCAGTCTGAGATCAGGTCAGATATCATTTAAATCCAGACCTGATTTGACATACCTCAAAGGAAAATCTCAGTGAAGACGCAAAGGGTAGCTTAAGATCAGGTCAGAGGTCATTTAACTCCAGGCCTGCTTTCAGCATACTCTAAAGGGAAAAAAGTTAAGATTTAACACAGAGCAAGGCCTAAGATCAAAGAAGGAATTTTAACCTTCAATGATTTGACACCAGCTCAAAGGGATCTTAGAAAGGCCAATCTGTTGGAAAAGGACCCCAGTGGACAGGGCTAACTCTAAATCCCCAGTATCCCAATTCTTCCAGCTTAAAACCAACAAGAACATCTAAGCGACAAACTCCGAATTCAAACATTAGTAAGCATTGGTAATACCAACATCTTTGACTGGTTAAATTATATGAATTTGCTCCTAGATACATGATCAACAGAAAAAATCAAAGATAAGAAGAGCAAGAAATCATTATGGTACCATGCAGGGGTATATCCTAAGCCAGATTACTGATTCTTATCAGAGAATAGTGGACAATATGATTAAACGTGAAATAAGTGAAGAAAAAATCACCCTAATATAGACTAGGATCCTGTGAAATTTGCTTGTTCAATTGATGTGCAAACTAGTCACATACTTTGAGCTCAATGGTTGTTACAGTCCAAACTTCTCCTCCCAGCCTACTAAATTACAAACTACTAAGCTACTTCCCCCAATAACAGTTCTAACAGTCGGATAAAATTCCTATTAACCAACAACAACCTTTACAATGTGTTCTTTAGGAGTTCTTATAGGAGAATGAATAACTGTAGTAGTAGATGTAATTTTAATTGATTCATTAAGACAGAGTGGGGGAAGTGTTCATGCCCAGTCTACTTAATGGCTCTGTAATTGACATATTGGTACTCTTTAGGCTGTTTCAGAAGTCTTGTCAGGTTGAAATTAACCTCAGATATGTTCTTTGAAGTCTTCTTTGACTGTATGGTACTCTGTATTGCCTTCTGAAAGAAGCAATGTGGCTAAAAAGTCTGCAGGTCTCCCATACCTTCCATAACTGTTGTCCTGACAGTTCTTTAGAAGCTTCTGTCAGTGTACTAACTGTTAAGGGCTCGAGGAGGCATGGGAACAATGTAGGCAGGTGTCCTTTCTGGAGAAAATACATTCTGCTGATGTTGAAACACTAATATGACTTATTTGTGTGCTTTAGGCCTTATTAGGCCTCTTAATCATCTTCATGATCTTCAAACGACGTCTTTACCCTTTAATAATCAGGTTATAGGTGCTAAATATTTAATAATGAGCCTTAACCCTTTAATTTCCTTCACTGATACTCTTTTCCACTGCTGTGGTGGTCTCTCTGCGCTCTCAGTCACAATGACTGTGACTGTGGAGACAAAATGCGTTTAACCATCGGTATACCCTGCACAATACAATAAACTCGTTACGAAATCCAGGGGAATGGTGGAAGATTGCTGTGGAGGCCTATGGAGGATGGAGGTGCAGTGATGGAAATGGTGTATGTAGCAGAAAACTGGTGAAAAACATTGCGGAATGGTGAAAGAATGCTTTGTTGGAGTTTTGGTGCAAAAAGGGTCGCGAACCGTCCGATTAGATAAGGCAATAATGATCAACGGTCATGATTAGCTGACGAAGTTTTTAAGACTAAGTTAGGTAGAAGAAATAACCCTTAGTGTTAAAATGCAAAGGTTTAACTTTGGGCGAATACAAAGGAAAAGGAGAAAAATGCTTGAAAGCAGGGCCTTTAATGGTGGGACCCGGAGGGCGGAGGGCGATTTGAATGTGGATCATTGGATCTCAGGAGGAGATCAACGATGGGGATCCTCTGACAAAATCATTGGAAAGGTCCGATGAATGGAGGCGGATGAAAACACGATGCGATATGGGCTATTAGATCATAGCAATCGACGATCAGGATTGAATGATAGAGCTTTCGGGGGCAAAGGGGAAAGGTGGTATTAGTGGGAAAAAACCGCCGGTGTCACGCGGCTTTAGAGAGGTTTGAGAAATTCCCAAAAAAAACGCAATATATGTTGCTGCATGACATGTGTCCTCCAAAAACCGCTTATATCGCGTGATTTTAAAATGTTAAAGCTTGGACGAGAAATTTACGCGATATGCATCCTGGCCGTTGGATGTGGGACAAAGAGATATGACGGTGTAGATGACTGCGCGATATGGGAAGGTGCACGAGCGGAAGTGGGCCGTCAGGTTCACTATGGACCGTAGGATCATGCGAGATGGACGGTTGAGATTTGATGGAATAGTAGTGCATGCGCTGGGCTGTCTCACTCGTCAGGTTTAACTGCAACCGTTGGATCTTCATGTGTGGACGGCTTAGATCTGCAGATGAGGTAGAAGGTTTTACAAAGGGGAGAACAGTTATATGGTGAGTGAAATAATATTGACCGTCAGATCTAAACGATTGGATGATCGGGATCCAATTGGAGATGGCACAGGTGGGGAGGGCAAACGGATGGTCGAGCGCAAAGCGATTAAGTGCTGGCCGTTAGATCCAGAGGGGAGATCAACGGTCCAGAGTCAATCAAAGGGATAATGGAGGGAGGCAATGGGCAGAGGAAAGGTTTAATCCCGACCGTTGGACTCTATGATCGTACGGTCATGATTTGAATCGGGCACGGAGGAGATAGGCTTCAATCGCATTAGAGATTTTGAAATAAGAATATTAACAAAGAAACTGTGGGCTCCGATTGCGATTGTGCGATTGCACCAGGGCTGTCGGATCTAGTGGGGAGATCAACGGTCTACATATATTCAGAGGGTAATGTAGAGAGGGGATGGGCGGAGAAATATTAAGAGTGATAGCCGTCGATCTATGTAGATCAACGGTGGGGATCACAGTAGAAGCCATGAAGAGAAAAACCAATCGCATCGAAGATTTTTGGAGTAACAAAGGGAAAGGCACTTATTGAATGATCTGATTGCGATTAGCTCCTAAGGGCATAACACTTGGTTTTGGCGCCGAGTTCTATGCAGTGAAAGGGGCTAGGGGCTAGCCGAAAGGGGCTTAACCCTGTAATGTAAAAAAGGGGATTTTTGGCCTAAATTTAGTGCTTTTTAAGGGCAAATGGGGGTTTCAGTAGAGGGAATAAGGGATTTTAAAACCAAATAAAGGGAGATGTGAGGTTTAAAATGGGAGTTAGGTTGATCTGGAGGGTTAATGAGGGATTTTGAAAGGGGAAAATGTGATGAAAATAGAGGCTTTGTGGGAACAAAATAAGGGGAAATGGAGGCCTTTTTGAAGCATTCTTCTTCTCAAAACAGCAGGGATTTTTAAGGGGAACAATAGTGAATATTGTTCAATGGATAGAAAACTCATGGAGGCTTCAAGAATGATAGGTTTACAAGGGAAATGTATCTCTTGAAGGCTCAAAAACAGTGGCTCCACATGGGGATGGCATCTTCCTGAAGGTGTCAAGAACCTCAGAAAATAATCTTTGGAAGTAGGCCAGATGCCTAGTACTTGACACATAATTTTCTTATTTATCAGCTACCACAAATCATGAAGACATCGTATCAGCAGAACACACTCTTCCAAACAACTACCTACCCATACTACTATCCTAACATTTTATCTTCTGGGTGCATTTGGACTTGCAGACCCTTTACATCATCGATTTTTACAAACAGGAAAATAAACCTATTCTATTTCTATCCTTATTACTCCATGAGACTAGATTAAACAGTTGGCCTCATAGCTTCTCTACCTAAACTACTATCTACTAGGATTAAACTATCTAGCAGATTTATTCTCTACATTCTAAGACAGAAATTGAAAAACAGTCAAGCCAGAATTAGACTGTCTAGCTTGCTGTGGGCCATGGCATAAATAAAAAATTGCTCATGGAATGAAACTTTCCATAAATCAAAACAACAGACTAAATTCTCACAGGTTGAGCTTTATTGAGATTCCCACCTACTCTACTCTACGTGGAAATCTCTGATGCTCTAGGTGATACAATAATGCCAATGCAGCCAATCAAGAAGTAGAAACAAAGGATAGAAAAAATAACAGCTCGCTAGAGATAAGCATAGGGTACTCTACATGTGGGTCTTCAAAACTGAGGCCACCACCAGTGGTGACCACTTCTATTGTATCTAGCTCTTGCAAAGGATCAATGCTTGAGAACTTGATCCAATCAGGGCCTCCATATATTCTGCCATAGGATCAACAAAAATGTGATGTAAAATTTCTTCTTTAAGGCCTTCCATGAATGGTAGGCTATCTACATCCTTGACAGTTTCAATCACTGCATCTGCAGTGTGGCCCCTGAAATCACAATCATCCTTTTCCTGGTTGGGAATATTTGGCAGGTAAGTTTCAACTAGGATTACCTCTTCTTCCACTGGACCAAGAAAAAGATTTCTTTGAGAAAGAAAATCTTCCTCATCCTCAATGTAACCTGAACTAGAGGACTCATCATATTTGACAGTGCTGTCCTCTGGTAACTCTGAGATATTCCGATTGAGTGGACTGAACTCTGTGAAAATACTAACATATTCTTGAGCAGGGGTTTCTTCGGTTACCTCAACCTTTTTAGGATAAGGTTCAATATATTCAACTTGCTCAAGGTTTTATTCATTTCTTTCCTCATCAGTATCATAGATATCCTGCATTGGCTCATTGATTTCTTGAGGTTGATGGTCATAGTATTCCTCCCATAAATCTACTGATGATGGTACTGCAAGCTCAGCTTCCCTTTGGAAAAAATCATCATCAGACAGATCAACATTAGAGAAATCATAATTATAAGCAATGTTATCCATCAAACCTTCTAGACTCTCTGCAAGTCTTTCTTCAAAATAATCTGCAAGTTCATTTTCTGAACTAAAATCTTGTTCATCGTACATGCTTGGCATGCTTCTTATGTCTTGTAGTGATCTGGTTTGTTCTTTCCAAGGACAAGGTGTAGGTCTTTTCTGTTGGAAATACTGAGAGGGGGGGTGAATCAATATTTCTTTCAATTAGAGCATTAGTTAATCTTCAATTATTATCAGTGTTTGTACAATGATAACAACAGACAAGAGGAACACAAATGCACACAATTTTTAAGGTGGAAACCCACTCTGAGACAAAAACCACCTAATCTTTTCTAATAATTATTTTCAATTCCAATTGAAAATAAAGCTCCAACTTCCTAGAATCTAGAAAAGCATTCTTCTCCAGCTCCCACTGGATGGATGCTCCAACGCCCGAGATTCTTCAGTAGTCACTGAACGGATGCTCCAACACCCAATGAGCTACAACTCACCCTAGCACCACCCTACCACTCTATAGAAGAATAAAAGAAGAATGGACTCCCGTACCAGGGAAAATGGTCCACTTTACAATGATATAGAATGATGTAGAAGAAGAATATATACTATACCATAACCAAAACTTTGAAACAACCACCTAATGATGATCCTAGACCTCCCAACACTGCCTCTTCAACCCTTGGCAAATAGACACTAGTACAATTTGTACAATAATGTATTTACAATGACTAAGTACAATGATACCTTTACAATGTATGCAGTGCTGCCCACTTGAAGACTTCATATGATGAACTTCTTTCTGCTGTTATGCACCTTGGTTGCTGCTCTTGTCATGCTACCCTCTGTTGCACCTTGTTTTGATTTTTTGCCGTAGAAATTTTGGTCCTTTGCAATCCTTGACAACACATGATCTAGCTTTTTCTTGCCTTCTATGAGCTTGATATTGAATCTGGTGTATCTCTGTTATTTCAGATCCTCAATATCTAATTTTCAGTCCTATAGTAGTCCTCTGAGTCTTATTTCCAATGCCATAGGTCTGACCCAATTTGGATTCTTCAAGAGTATATCTTTACCCAATTTCTCACACTGCCCTAATTATGGACTATTTCAGTAGAGTGCACTTGTACGACATTACCCATGTCACCGTTTCTTCATTTGCCTCTGAAATTGATAGAGTGAAAACTAAATACTATGTACTATCTGCCACTTTTTATGTAATTCCAATCCGATACTCAGAGAGAGAGTTATGATGATTTTAGCAAGGTCACTTCTTTGAAATTATTTTCAGGAGCCTGCAAAAACCCTTACTTCCATAGATAATTTCTCCAAAAATGTTGCACAACTTGATCTGAAATTTTTACTGTAGCTTCCTTAGGATTTCAGCTTTGCTTCATAAAAATTTCAGCTTCTGAGCCTTCGTAGAAAAAAAATTAGAGCGAAAATTCCACAATGACCTGTTTCAGATGGCCGAATCCCTTGCATAAGGAGGAAATGAAGATCACAATTTATATGAATGCTTAAGTTGAGAGGGGCTTCAAAAAGTGAACGTGGGAGGGATCTTAGGAGCTTAAAAAATATTAATTATGACTTTTCAATGATCCATGCCCCAACCCCATGGGGTTTTAGCCCACTAACTGGGGGTACAAACTTCAAACATGAATATCTCTCAAACTGTGAAGAATTACATGGCGTGCCATATATCAACGGAAACATATAGACAAGTAGAAGCCATCAAAAGCATTATTGACCCAGAATATATTAATTTGGTAGGTCAAAATTCCCATGAAATATTGGGTTAGCCCCTGATGCTGCTTGGGTTGACATAAATGACAACCGCTGATCAACAATCTCCCCCTTTGGCATTGATGGCAACACAAGTACTCCCCCTGTGATCATGACACCTCTTCCTAAAACATTCTTTCCCCCTTTGACATCAATGGCAAAGGGTAACTCCCCCTAAAACACAACCATCCTGCGGACCTATACACACTTCCACTCACGTTGACACACAACCGTCTTGCAGACCTGTACACACTTCCACTCCCCCTTTATATTTTGAAAAAGGAAAATCTAATGAGAACTTGGGAGAATCCCAAGCTTCTGGCGAAGATATTCCAATGCTGGCGAATATTTAATATGTGATTCTTTTGGTGCTTCTTGGAATCTTGCTACTTGTCCAACTGCTTGTATAACATTTTGTCAGGAGGCTGTTACATATAGAAGACTACTAATAATAGATCTATACAACCTTTGATCCAAATCCTTAGATGAGTCGTCAATGCTCAATTTTCAACCAAGTAAAGACATCTCTAAATCACTTTGCACCTTTGTAGAAAAATTATTACTTAGTCGATCAACATTGCTACCAATTATTGTATCATCCTCTTTAGCTATTAGACATGCTTTATCTAGAACATATATGTCATTTGGAGCTCGACTTGCTCTAGCCACAATTTCACCATACACGCCTTTCCTGATTTCACATTTCGTGGAGTTGAATAGTATTGTGTGCCCTTGATCACACATTTGTCCAACACTGAGCAGATTGTGATTCATGTTTTCAACCAATAGAACATTCTTGGCTAGAACAACTTTGCTTCCAAGAGTGACAGTACCCGATCCTATAACATTTGAAGATCCATCATTTCCAAAGGACACGGTTCCATCCTTCTTCTCTTTCAGAGATACAAATTTATTTCTATCTCCAGTCATATGCATTGAGCAACCGCTATCAACATACCACACATCTTTGTTCTTTTGAGCCTTGAGAGTGAGAGCACAATTATCATTCTTCTTCTTCTTCCATGTTCGTTCATTTTTTGGCTTCGAAGATTCTTCTGGAGGATTTTCAAGTCTGCAGTCTTTGGATGTGTCCAAAGTTTCGACATTTGTAACATTCAATATTATTTCTTAAATGTTCAATTCTATTGATGTTTCGTTGAGCCCTGGGAGGTTCATATTTGACAGATCTCCTGGAATTGTATTCGTTCCTAGGGTATGTGTGACATTCTACAACTTTATGACCAAATTTTCCACATGAATAACAGTAGCCATAAAAAATATGTTGGTACCTGGATGGAAATTTTCGTCGAGGAATTGTCTTCCAAGGTTGTTCTTGCGAATCTTGTCCAATGAAGTCTACATGCATGTCAGATCTCATAGGTTCATTGTATTTTGTTGTAGAAGGTCTTGCTTCTTCTTCTTTGTAGCCAATGCCAATTTTGTTGTTGCAAGATCGTTGATTGTTGAAGAGTTCTTCCAATTCCCTTGAGCTGTTGGCATAGTTTTGGATAGTTTTTCCTTTCTTCACTTCCTCACGCAGCGAGACTACTTCAGCTTCTAATTCTTCCCTTTCTTGGTTGCTTTCTTCCAACTTATTTTGAAGTGACTCTTCAATGCATTTGTGTTCTTCAACTTCAATTTTGAGACCTTGAACTTGTTCTTCAAGAGTTTTGGAATGGATCTTCTCTGCCTTGAGATCTTTTATAAGCTTGATTGCTTCCTCATAAAATTCGTCTATGGTCCCTCCTTCTTCTTCGTTGTTTGATACCTCTTGCTTATTATGCTTGGGTTTATTGGCTTGGCCATAAACAATACTCTCTCATTGGCTTCTTCTTCACTATCATTTTCTTCATCGGATGATGAGCTATCTTCTTTAGAGAGAAATTTCCTTTTGGATCCTTGCTTGTTGAATTTCTTAAAGCCTTTCTTTCTTTTTGAGTTGCCATTACTTTTGTTTGGACATTTTGCTGCAAAATTCCCAACCTCATTATAGCTGAAACATATCAATGGAAGTTTACCTTTGAATTGTCCCTTACCAATTTGTAGTTTTCTCATGAAGTAAGCATATTCTTCATCTGAAAGACCTTCTTCATCATGTCCCTTTTCTTCACACTTGCAGGTGCATGTCTTTTCAATTGAAGGTTTTTTATCCTTATTGGTTTTCTTAGACACAACGAACATAGTTTCTGGATGCAAAGTACCCTCTTCTTCATCAAGTCTCATTTCATATGCTATGAGAACTCCATGTAATTCCTCTTTGCTGAGTTTGTCCAGTTTTGCACTGTATTCTAAGACTGATACCTTTGGGTTGAATCTCCCTAGAAACATTTTATGAATCTTCCGTATAATAGTATTCTTGTCAACTGGCTCTCCCAACCTTTCCAGAGTATTGGTTATTTCATCAACGTATTGAAAGTATGCAGCAATGTTGCAATCTTGTTTCATTCAGAGTTGCTCAAATTTTGCTCTATAGATTTGAAGCTTTGCTTCTTTGACATTTGAGTCACCTGCATATATATTCTCAATCTTGTCCCATACATTTTTGGTGGTTTTACAACCCAACACCTTATGATAAGCAGATTCAATAAGTCCACTGATAATAATATTCTTTTCTTTTGCATCATTTACCAAATTCTTCTTACCTTGTTCATCCGCAGTTGATGTAAATCCATTTTGAACAGTGTCCCATACTTCGTAACATTGTGCCAAGAGATAGACCTCCATTCTTCCTTTCCAAAGTGCATATTTATTTTCATTGAATAGAGGTACACCATTCTTGGTATACTCCATGACCTCCTTCCAGCTGTTAAACTGTTATTGAAGGAACCAAGCTCTGAAACCAATTGTTGGAAATACTGAGAGGGGGGGTGAATCAATATTTATTTCAATTAGAGCATTAGTTAATATTCAATTATTATCAGTGTTTGTACAATGATAGCAGCAAACAAGAGGAACACAAATGCACACAATTTTTAAGGTGGAAACCCACTCCGGGACAAAAACCACCTAATGCTTTTCTAATAATTCTTTAATATTCAACTCCAATTGAAAATAAAGCTCCAACTTCTTAGAATCTAGAAAAGCATTCTTCTCCAGCTCCCACTGGATGGACGCTCCAACGCCCGAGATTCTTCAGTAGTCAACTGAATGGATGCCCCAACACCCAATGAGCTACAACTCACCCTAGCACCACCCTAGCACCCTATAGAAGAATAAAAGAAGAATGGACTCCCATACGAGGGAAAATGGTCCACTTTACAATGATATAAAATGATGTAGAAGAAGAAGATATACTAGACCATAACCCCAAATTTGACACAACCACCTAATGATGATACTAGACCTCCCAACACTACCTCTTCAACCCTTGGCAGATAGACACTAGTACAATTTGTATAATAATGTATTTACAATGACTAAGTACAATGATACCTTTACAATGATTGTATGCAGTGCTGCCCACTTGAAGAATTCATATGATGAACTTCTTACTGCTGTTATGCACCTTGGTTTCTGCTCTTGTCATGGTACCCTCTACTGCACCTTGTTTTTCTTTTCTGTCGTAGAAAGTCTGGTCCTTTGAAATCCTTGACAACACATGATCTAGCTTTTTCTTGCCTTATATGAGCTTGATATTGAATCTGGTATATCTCTGTTATTTTAGATCCTCAATATTGTCTTCTGAGTCTTCTTTCCAATGCCATAGGTCTGACCCAATTTGGATTCTTCAAGAGAGAGTTATACCCAATTTCTCACACTGCCCTAATTATGGACTGTTTCAGAAGAGCGCACTTGTACGGCGTGCCCCGTGTCATTGTTTCTTAATTTTCCTCTGAAATTGATAGAGTGAAAACTATAGACTATGCAATATCTGCCACGTTTTACAAAATTCCAATCCGATACTCAGAGAGAGATTTATGATGATTTTACCAAGGTCACTTCTTTGAGATGAATTTCAGGAGCCTACAAAAACCCTTACTTCCACAGATAATATCTCCAAAAATATTGCGAAACTTGATCTAAAATTTTTATTGTAGTGTCCTCAGGATTTCATCTTCCCCTCATACAAATTTCAGCTTCTGAGCCTTCGTAGAAAAAATTTAGAGATAAAATTCCACGATTACCTGTTTCAGATGGCCGAATTCCTTGCATAAGGAGGAAATGAAGATCACAATTTATATGAATGCTTAAGTTGAGAGGGGCTTCAAAAAGTGAATGTGGGAGGGATATTAGGAGCTTAAAAAATATTAATTATGACTTTTCAATGATCCATGCCCCAACCCCATGGGGTTTTAGCCCACTAACTGGGGGTACGAACTTCAAACACGAATATCTCTCAAACTGTGAAGAATTACATGGCGTGCCATATATCAACGGAAACATCTCGACAAGTAGAAACCATCAAAAGAATTATTGACCCAGAATATATTAATTTGGTAGGTAAAAATTCCCATGCAATATTGGGTTAGCCCCCGGTGCTGCTTGGGTTGACATCAATGACAACCGCTGATCAACATTTTCCAACCATCATTTCTGGTTTCAACCTCATATTCTTCCTCTTCTATGTTCAGCAGGGTGTTGGCAGTCTCTATCAGTCTTTCCAGGTTGTTTTCTAAAGAGGTCTGCCTTTTTTGCTCTGCTTGATATTTCTTTATTTCTTTTAATCTTTCCTCCCTGCACCGCAGGTTGTGTTCGACAGTATTTGCTATGTTTTGCATTTCCTCCTCGAAGGCTCTCTCTCTCTTATATGGAATTCCACCTCAGGGTCAAACGAACTCGGATAGTACAATAGGGCCCATCCCAGGGGTGGTTTTATGTTAGTAGGTATTGCATTGTATACCTTATTGAACCTGGCTGAAAACTCTTGTACTGTCTCTCCTGGCTACCTTTTCAGATTCTGATACTCTTCTAGGATGAGGAAAAAATTTCGCGGGGCTACCCATTTACCAAGGAAAACTTGAGAAAATTGATGAAAGCTGAAAATGCTTGCAGCTGGAAGGTTTTTAAACCAAATCTTAACATTTCCTTGTAATGACAAGGAAAACATTCTAATACGCACATCATCTTCTTCTACTTCATACAAGTCGAGTAAATCCTCAAGATTTTGGACATGCTGCTCAGCAGTGGTCTTTTTATTTTTTCCATAAAAAAGAGGCAGTTTATTTGTAAGTCTTGCAGGGAGGGGTTGGAAGATGAGAGGCAAAACCAGAGGCTTATATCTTTATATGACCTTTTTGGGTGTAGGTGGTGCAACAATAGGTTCATGGCTACTTGAAGTTTCTTTAGGAGTGAGAGATACACCATGAGGTTCTTGTTCCACCAGGTCTTTCACAGGAGTATAGGTCTGCTCATGATCTGAAGACTGAGGCTTGAGATCTTTCCCATACTCAGTGTGGGTTTCATCTTTGTACACTTGATCAGGCTTAAAATAGGATAGAACATAGTGGTAGATAAAAATAATGAATTCTTTAAACCAAATCTAGCCTAAATGTTCTATCCTTTTATGAGGTCTGGCCATATTTCAGGTTCTTCCTCTAGTGGAGTCTTTAGGTCTATTAGGAAATGTGGAGTCGCTAGGTGGATGAATTTGAATGTTGAAGCAAGCTACTGTCCACCATCAGCAATTGAATACGAATCTAAAGGCTAATTGGTCTAATTTCTCCTCAGCTGATCCCCCATTATGTTTGGAGACGACAATGAGACACAAGACTAGGTATTAGCATTTAGAGACACTCAGATTGTCCCCAGTATGGTCGCCATTATGTTGGGGTTCCTGTGTTTTGGCCAGATTGGCAAGACCAAAAGACAAGACAACATCAAACCAGTTTGGGATCCTAGGATCTAGCCCTCTTGGATCCAGAGAGGGATCTCTCTATAAATGTAAATAATGATATATATCTTTGAAGCTCACAAATGAGGTATTAGGCTAGGTATGAAGCACAGGGGTTTTTGAAATGATTTGGTTGCTGGGTTGGAGATCATTAACTGAGAAGTTTAAATGGAATGAAAAGGAACAAAGTAGCAGGATGTTTCGGCAAAAGAAGATAAGTCAAGAAAGTGTCAATCCATTGGGCTATGGAGTCATGAAAGGAGATTACTTGCAAAACAACCAACCAAGGGTTTCCATAGGGAAATTCATCTATACTAAAGGATCTTTTTAGATAGATGGTGGAATGGAACATTAAGGAGTGAAGTGAAAGAAGGAAAGAAACCGAAGTGCAGTCTGAGATCAGGTCAGATATCATTTAAATCCAGACCTGATTTGACATACCTCAAAGGAAAATCTTAGTGAAGACGCAAAGGGTAGCTTAAGATCAGGTCAGAGGTCATTTAACTCCAGGCCTGCTTTCAGCATACTCTAAAGGGAAAATAGTTAAGATTTAACACAGAGCAAGGCCTAAGATCAGAGAAGGACTTTTAACCTTCAATGCCTTGACACCAGCTCAAAGGGATCTTAGAAAGGCCAATCTGTTGGAAAAGGACCCCAGTGGACAGGGCTAACTCTAAATCCCCAGTATCCCAATTCTTCCAGCTTAAAACCAACAAGAAAATCTAAGCGAAAAACTCCGAATTCAAACATCAGTAAGCATGGGTAATACCAACATCTTTGATTGGTTAAATTATATGAATTTTCTCCTAGATACACGATCAACAAAAAACATCAAAGGTAATAAGAGCAGGAAAACATTAGGGTACCATGCAGGGGTATATCCTAAGCCAGATTATTGATTCTTATTAGAGAATAGTGGAAAATATGATTAAACATGAAATAAGTGGAGAAAACATCACTCGTAATATAGACCAGGATCCTGTGAAATTTTCTTGTTCAATTGATGTGCAAACCAGTCACATAATTTGAGCTCAATGGCTGTTACAGTGCAAACTTCTTCTCCCAGCCTACTAAGTTACAAACTACTAAGCTAATTCTCCCAATAACAGTTCTAATAGTCAGATAAAATCCCTATCAACCAACAACAACCTTTACAATGTGTTCTTCAGGAGTTCTTATAGGAGAATGAATAACTGTAGTAGTAGAAGTAATTTTAATTGATTCATTAAGATAGAGTGGGGGAAGTGTTCGTGCCCAGTCTGCTTAATGGCTCTGTAATTGACATATTGGTACTCTTTAGGCTGTTTTAGAAGTCTTTTCAGGTTGACATTAACCTCGGATATGTTCTTTGAAGTCCTCTCTGACTATATGGTACTCTGTATTGCCTTCTGAAAGAAGCAATGTGGCTAAAAATTCTGCAGGTCTCCCATACCTTCCATAACTGTTGTCCTGACAGTTCTTTAGAAGCTTCTGTCAGTGTAATAACTGTTAAGGGCTCGAGGAGGCATGGAGAACACTGTAGGCAGGTTTCCTTTCTGGAGAAAATACATTCTGCTGATGCTGAAACACTAATATGACTTATTTGTGTGCTTTAGGCCTTATTAGGCCTCTTAATCAATTTCATGATATTCAAACAACGTCTTTACCCTTTAATAATCAGGTTATAGGCACTAAATCTTCAATAATGAGCCTTAACCCTTTAATTTCCTTCACTGATACTCTTTGCCACTGATGTGGTGGTCTCTCTGCGCTCTCAGTCACAGTGACTGTGACTGTGGAGACAGAATGTGTTTAACCATCGGTATACCCTGCACAATACAATAAACTCGTTACGAAATCCAGGGGAGTGGTGGAAGATTGTTGTGGAGGCCTGTGGAGGATGGAGGCGCAGTGATGGAAATGGTGTATGTAGCAGAAAACTGGTGAAAAACATTGCGGAATGGTGAAAGAATGCTCTGTTGGAGTTTTGGTGCAAAAAGGGTCGCGAACCGTCCGATTAGCTAAGGCAATAATGATCAACGGTCAGGATTGGCTAACGGAGTTGTTAAGACTAAGTTAGGTAGAAGAAATAACCCTTAGTGTTAAAATGAAAAGGTTTAACTTTGGGCGAATACAAAGGAAAAGGAGAAAAATGCTTGAAAGCAGGGCCTTTAATGGTGGGACCCGGAGGGCGGAGGGCGATTTGAATGTGGAACGTTGGATCTTAGGAGGAGATAAATGGTGGGGATCCTCTGAAGAAATCATTGGGAAGGTCCGATGAATGGAGGTGGATGAAAACACGATGCGATATGGGCTGTTAGATCATAGCAATTGACGATCGGGATTGAATGATAGAGATTTCGGGGGCAAAGGGGAAAGGTGGTATTAGTGGGAAAAAACCGCCGGTGTCACGCGACTTTAGAGAGGTTTGAGAAATTCCCCAAAAAAATGTGATATATGTCGCTGCATGACATGTGTCCTCCAAAAACCGCTTATATCGCGTGATTTTAAAATGTTAAAGCCTGGACGAGAAATTTACGCGATATGCATCTTGGCCGTTGGATGTGGGACAAAGAGATATGACGGTGTAGACGACTGAGCGATATGGGAAGGTGCACGAGCGGAAGTGGGCCATTGGGTTCACTGTGGACCATAGGATCATGCGAGATGGACGGTTGAGATTTGATGGAGTAGTAGTGCATGCGCTGGGCCATCGGACTCGTCAGGTTTAACTACAACCGTTGGATCTTCATGTGTGGACGGCTTAGATCTGCAGATGAGGTGGAAGGTTTTACAAAGGGGAGAATAGTTATATGGTGAGTGAAAAAATCTTGACCGTTAGATCTGAATGATTGGACGATCGAGATCCAATTGGAGATGGCGCAGGTGGGGAGGGCAAACGGATGGTCGAGCACAAAGCGATTAAGTGCTGGCCATTAGATCCAGAGGGGAGATCAACGGTCTAGAGTCAATCAAAGGGATAATGGAGGGAGGAAATGGGTAGAGGAAAGGTTTAATCCCGATCGTTGGACTCTACGATCGGACGGTCATGATTTGAATCGGGCGTGGAGGAGATAGGCTTCAATCGCATCAGAGATTTTGAAATAAGCGTATTAACAAAGAAACTGTGGGCTCTGATTGCGATTGTGCGATTGCACCAGGGTTGTTGGATCTAGCGGGGAGATCAACGGTCTACATATATTCAGAGGGTAATGTAGAGAGGGGATGGGTGGAGAAAGATTAAGAGTGATAGCCGTCGATCTATGTAGATCAGTGGTGGGGATCATAGTAGAAGCCATGAAGAGAAAAACCAATCGCATCGGAGATTTTTGGAGTAACAAAGGGAAAGGAAATCATTGAATGCTATGATTGCGACTATCTCCTAAGGGCATAGCGTCTGGTTTTGGTGCCGGGTTCTATGCAGTGAAAGGGGCTAGGGGCTAGCCGAAAGGGGCTTAACCCTGTAATGTAAAAAAGGGGATTTTTGGCCTAAATTTAGTGCTTTTTAAGGCCAAATGGGGGTTTCAGTAGAGGGAATAAGGGATTTTTAAACCAAATAAAGGGAGCTGTGAGGTTTAAAAGGGGAGTTAGGTTGATCTGGAGGGTTAATGAGGGATTTTGAAAGGGGAAAAGGTGATGAAAATAGAGGCTTTGTGGGAACAAAATAAGGGGAAATGGAGGCCTTTTTGAAGCATTCTTCTTCTCAAAACAATAGGGATTTTTAAGGGGAACAATAGTGAAGATTGTTCAATGGATAGAAAACTCATGGAGGCTTCAAGAATGATAGGTTTACAAGGGAAATGTATCTCTTGAAGGCTCAAAAACATTTTAGCCACCTGTTTGCTTGTTAAAATATTCATAGGTGGCTAACAATGGCTCCACATGGGGATAGCATCTTCCTGAAGGTTTCAAGAACCTCAGAAAATAATCTTTGGAAGTAGGGCAGATGCCTAGTACTTGACACATAATTTTATTCTTTATCAGCTACCACAAATCATGAAGACATCATATCAACAGAACACACTCTTCCAAACAACTACCTACCCATACTACTATCCTAACATTTTTTCTTATTGGTGCATTTGGACTTGCAGACCCTTTACATCATCAATTTTTACAAACAGGAAAATAAACCTATTCTATTTCTACCCTTATTACTCCATGAGACCAGATTAAACAGTTGGCCTCATAACTTCTCTACCTAAACTACTATCTGCTAGGATTAAACTATCTAGGAGATTTATTCTCTACAGTCTAAGACATAAATTGAAAAACAGTCAAGCCAGAATTAGACTGTCTGGCTTGCTGTGGGCCATGGCATAAAGACAAAATTTCTCATGGAATAAAACTTTGCATAAATCAAAACAACAGACTAAATTCTCATAGGTTGAGCTTTATTGAGATTCCCACCTACTCTACAGTACGTGGAAATAACTGATGCTCTAGGTGATAGAATAATGCCAGTGCAGCCAGTCAAGCAGTAGCAACAAAGGATAGAAAAAATAACTGCTCGCTAGAGATAACCATAGGGTAATCTACATGTGGGTCTTCAAAACTGAGGCCACCACCAGCGGTAACCACTTCTGTTGTATCTAGCTCTTGCAAAGGATCAATGCTTGAGAACTTGAGCCAATCAGGGCCTCCATATATTCTGCCATAGGATCAACAAAAATGTGATGTAAAATTTCTTCTTTAAGGCCTTCCATGACTGGTAGGCTATCTACATCCTTGACAGTTTCAATCACTGCATCTGCAGTGTGGCCCCTGAAATCACAATCATCCTTTTCCTGGTTGGGAATATTTGGCAGGTAAGTTTCAACTAGGATTACCTCTTCTTCCACTGGACCAAGAAAAAGATTTCTTTGAGAAAGAAAATCTTCCTCATCCTCAATGTAACCTAAACTAGAGGACTCATCATATTTGACAGTGCTATCCTCTGGTAACTCTGAGATATTCTGATTGAGTGGACTGAACTCTGTGAAAATACTAACATATTCTTGAGCAGGGGTTTCTTCGGTTACCTCAACCTTTTTAGGATAAGGTTCAATATATTCAACTTGCTCAAGGTTTTATTCATTTCTTTCCTCATCAGTATCATAGATATCCTGCATTGGCTCATTGCTTTCTTGAGGTTGATGGTCATAGTATTCCTCCCATAAATCTACTGATGATGGTACTGCAAGCTCAGCTTCCCTTTGGAAAAAATCATCATCAGACAGATCAACATTAGAGAAATCATAATTATAAGCAATGTTATCCATCAAACCTTCTAGACTCTCTGCAAGTCTTTCTTCAAAATAATCTGCAAGTTCATTTTCTGAACTAAAATCTTGTTCATCGTACATGCTTGGCATGCTGCTTATGTCTTGCAGTGATCTGGTTTGTTCTTTCCGAGGACAAGGTGTAGGTCTTTTCTGTTGGAAATACTGAGAGGGGGGGGTGAATCAATATTTCTTTCAATTAGAGCATTAGTTAATCTTCAATTATTATTAGTGTTTGGACAATGATAGCAGCAAACAAGAGGAACACAAATGCACACAGTTTTTAAGGTGGAGACCCACTCTGAGACAAAAACCACCTAATGCTTTTCTAATAATTCTTTTCAACTCCAATTGAAAATAAAGCTCCAACTTCCTAGAATCTAGAAAAGAATTCTTCTCCAGCTCCCACTGGATGGATGCTCCAACGCTCAAGATTCTTCAGTAGTCACTGAACGGATGCTCCAACACCCGATGAGCTACAACTCACCCTAGCACCACCCTACCACTCTATAGAATAATAAAATAAGAATGGACTCCCGTACCAGGGAAAATGGTCCACTTTATAATGATATAGAATGATGTAGAAGAAGAAGATATACTATACCATAACCCAAACTTTGACACAACCACCTAATGATGATCCTAGACCTCCCAACACTGCCTCTTCAACCCTTGGCAAATAGACACTAGTACAATTTGTATAATAATGTATTTACAATGACTAAGTACAATGATACCTTTACAATGATTGTATGCAATGCTGCCCACTTGAAGAATTCATATGATGAACTTCTTGTTGATGTTATGCACCTTGGTTGCTGCTCTTGTCATGCTACCCTCTGTTGCACCTTGTTTTGCTTTTCTGCCGTAGAAATTTTGGTCCTTTGCAATCCTTGACAACACATGATCTAGCTTTTTCTTGCCTTCTATGAGCTCGATATTGAATATAGTGTATCTCTGTTATTTCAGATCCTCAATATCTGATTTTCAGTCCTGTAGTAGTCCTCTGAGTATTCTTTCCAATGCCATAGGTCTAACCCAATTTGGATTCTTCAAGAGTATATTTTTACCCAATTTCTCACACTGCCCTAATTATGGACTATTTCAGTAGAGCGCACTTGTACGACATTCCCCATGTCACTGTTTCTTCATTTGCCTCTAAAATTGATAGAGTGAAAACTAAATAGTATGTACTATCTGCCACGTTTTATGTAATTCCAATCCGATACTCAGAGAGAGAGTTATGACGATTTTAGCAAGGTCACTTCTTTGAAATGATTTTCAGGAGCCTGCAAAAACCCTTACTTCCATAGATCATTTCTCCAAAAATTTTGCGCAACTTGATCTGAAATTTTTACTGCAGCTTCCTCAGGATTTCAGCTTTGCCTCATAAAAGTTTCAGCTTCTGAGCCTTCGTAGAAACAAAATTAGAGCGAAAATTCCACAATGACCTGTTTCAGATGGCCGAATCCCTTGCATAAGGAGGAAATGAAGATCACAATTTATATGAATGCTTAAGTTGAGAGGGGCTTCAACAAGTGAACGTGGGAGGGATCTTAGGAGCTTAAAAAATATTAATTATGACTTTTCAATGATCCATGCCCCAACCCCATGGGGTTTTAGCCCACTAACTGGGGGTACAAACTTCAAACATGAATATCTCTCAAACTGTGAAGAATTACATGGCGTGCCATATATAAATGGAAACATATCAACAAGTATAAGCCATCAAAAGCATTATTGACCCAGAATATATTAATTTGGTAGGTCAAAATTCCCATGCAATATTGGGTTAGCCCCGGATGTTGCTTGGGTTGACATCAATGACAACCGCTGATCAACAATCTCCCCCTTTGGCATTGATGGCAACAGAAGTACTCCCCCTGTGATCATGACACCTCTTCCTAAAAAATTCTTTCCCCCTTTGCGGAATGGTGAAAGAATGCTCTGCTAGATTTTTGGTGCAAAGAGGGTTGCGGACCGTCCTTTTGGATAAGGAAATAGTGATCAACGGTTAGGATTGGATAACAGAGTTGTTAAGACTAAGTTAGGCAGAAGAAATAACCCTTAGTGTTAAAACAAAAAGGTTTAACTTTGGGCGAATACAAAGGAAAAGGAGAAAAATGCATGAAAGCGGGGCCTTTAATGGTGGGACCCAGAGGGCGGAGGTCGAGTTAAATGTGGACCGTTGCATCTCAGGAGGAGATCAATGGCGGGGATCCCCTGATGAAATCATTGGAAAGGTCCGATGAATGGAGGCGGATGAAAACGTGATGTGACATGGGCCGTTAGATCATAGCAATCAATGGTCAGGATTGAATGATAGAGCTTTCGAGGGCAAAGGGGAAAGGTGGTATTAGTGGGAAAAAACCGTCGGTGTCACGCGGCTTCAGAGCGGTTTGAGAAATTCCAAAAAAAATGCGATATATGTCGCTGCATGACACGTGTGCTCCAAAAACTGCTTATATCGCGTGATTTTAAAACGTTAAAGCCCGGACGAGAAGTTTACGCGATATGCATGTTGGCCGTTGGATGTGGGACAAAGAGAACTGACGGTGTAGATGAATGCGCAATATGGGAAGGTGCACGAGTGGAAGTGGGCCATCGAGTTCACTATGGACCGTAGGATCATGTGAGATGGACAGTTGAGATTTGATGGAGCAGTAGTGCATGCGCTGGGCCATCAGACTTGTCGGGTTTAACTACAACCGTTGGATCTTCATGTGTGGACGGCTCAGATCTGCAGATGAGGCGGAAGGTTTTAAAAAGGGGAGAACAGTTATATGGTGAGCAAAAAAATCTTGACCGTCAGATCTGAATGACTGGATGGTTGGGATCCAATCAGAGATCGCACAGGCGGGGAGGGCAAATGGATGGTCGAGCGTGAAGCGATTAAGCGTTGGTTGTTAGATCCAGAGGGGAGATCAACGGTCCAGAGTCAATTGGAGGGATAATGGAGGGAGGCGATAGGTAGAGGAAAGGTTTAATCCCAACCTTTGGACTCTACAATCAGCCAGTCACGATTTGAATCGGGCGCGGAGGAGATAGGCTTCAATCACATCGGAGATTTTGAAATAAGCGTATTAACAAAGAAACTGTGGGCTTCGATTTTGATTGTGCGATTGCACTAGGGCCATCGGATCTAGTGGGGAGATCAACGGTCTACATATATTCGGAGGGTAATGTAGAGAGGGGATGGGCAGAGAAATATTAAGAGCGATAGCCGTCGATCTATGTAGATCAACGGTGGGGATCACAACAGAAGTTGTGAAGAGAAAAACTAATCGCATCGGAGATTTTCGGAGTAACAAAGGGAAAGGAACTCATTGAACGCTCCGATTGCGATTAGCTCCTAAGGGCATAACGCTTGGTTTTGAGGCTGGGTTCTATGCGGTGAAAGGGGCTAGGGGCTAGCCGAAAGGGGCTTAACCCTGTAATGTAAAAAAGGGGATTTTTGGCCTAAATTTAGTGCTTTTTAAGGCCAAATGGGGGTTTCAGTAGAGGGAATAAGGGATTTTAAAACCAAATAAAGGGAGCTGTGAGGTTTAAAAGGGGAGTTAGGTTGATCTGGAGGGTTAATGAGGGATTTTGAAAGGGGAAAAGGTGATGAAAACAGAGGCTTTGTGGGAATGAAACAAGGGGAAATGGAGGCCTTTTTGAAGCATTCTTCTTCTCAAAACAGTAGGGATTTTTAAGGGGAACAACAGTGAAGATTGTTTAATGGATAGAAAACTCATGTAGGCTTCAAGAATGATAGGTTTACAAGGGAAATGTATCTCTTTAAGGCTCAAAAACATTTTAGCCACCTGTTTTCTTGTCAAAAAATTCATAGGTGGCTAACACACCCTACCACCCTCTAGAAGAATAAAAGAAGAATGGACTCTCGTACCAGGGAAAATGGTCCACTTTACAATGATATATAATGACGTAGAAGAAGAAGATGTTGGGTCTCAATCTAGCCTCCTAAACTGAGCTCATTTAATTGTCAACCAGGATTTGTAAACTGCTGAAGTGAAGTGTACCATATGTACCTAGGTGCTTGTTTCCTAATGCGTTGTGTGTAGTGTTTTGTGATGTTTTTGGTCTTTTGTGATGATTTTTATGTTCACAATGGAAATGTCTAGAAAATTAATAAAAAGGGGTTGGTGGTCAAAACAGAGTTAAGCCTAATGTATGGAATGGCAAATGCAATTGGAAACACTGAAGCAGAATCTGAACTATGACTAAATAAAAGCAAAAGCTTGATAATGACTTTTTAGGCAAATAACACAAACTAAACTTGAGAAATGATCACTAAATATGCAAATCCTCTAACTAAACAGTTAAACACTAATCTTACCATGATGCAACATTTTGTTCTAAGCTCTTCTATTCTATGACTAATTTCTAGTTCTATTCTGCAATTTAATTGAATGTCACAGAACCTTTACTCAAAGAGTTATTGGTTTCTTTTTCAAAGTAGTTCTTTTGAGGAAGAGCTCTGTTTATAAAATGATGAGGAAATTGCAGAGATACTTCAGACCTTATAGTGATGTTATCTTCTGTTCATGTGGTTATAGATCAATTATGGATTTCAGAACAAGAAGAAGTTTGTGAATAATGAAGGCTGTCTTGTTAATCCTAACAACTGAAGTAATTTATTGTGCAATGGAAGACAATTTGAATATGAAGTGCAAGTGCAATGAGTTAATCTAAGAATGAACCTAAGATGCCACTAATCTAGAACAATGCTGAATTATAAGTCATCATAAAACTTGAAACAAAGTAACTGAACATGAATTAAATGCAATGAAACTCCGGAGCATTCTAACTATAACATGCATTATTCTATGAAGTTACACAATCTGTTTGTTCATCATTAGTGATATTTTGGAAGAGTTCCTTCTTTTGGAAGGGGTAGAACAATTCTGACTGTGTAATTGAGTGCAATTGTAAGCAAATGGACTGAAAGCAAATGAAAAACTAAGTTATCACATCCATACCCTACTCGTCATTATGATGTCTTGGGCAAGCGTTTAAGAGCAAAAACAGAGATGATACTTAGTACAAAAACACAACTAAATCATTCATTATCACGGTCATATCTTGAACTTCTTAAGAATTTCTTGGAAGAGTTTCTTCTTGTGGAAGAGTGATTAGAACAAGTGTAACTGTGATAGTGAATAGCAAAAACTACAACTAAATCCTACAGTACTATAGCTATTCATCATTCATCATTATAATATTTTGGGAGAGTGTCTTCTTGTGGAAGAGCTAGAATGAATATAACTACAGTAGCTAGTTAAAACAACTATAAATTCAACTCCTAATCCTACAATACTATAGTCATTCAACATTCATCATTTTAATCTGTTGGAAGAGTGTCTTCTTGTGGAAAAGCTAGAATGAATACGACTACAGTAGCTAAAAAAAACAACTACCAATTCAAATGCAAAACGTAAAGGCAGCTAGGAAAACTTATCTAATTTACGCAAAATAAATCCGTGCAAGAGGCAGGGGCCCTCTACCACTTGACGGCATTCAACTCCAAATTAAATCACGCCTTCAAAATAACTTTGTCTGCTCCATTAACGATGCAATAGTTTGAGCATAACACTCTACGTTTTCAGGAATGTATCACAGAGTTTAAACAAAATCTAGCAGCAAATCTAACATAAAATCTCTAACATAGCTCTCGGTCTCTCAAGAGTTTATAAAGCAAATGCACGTAACAATAATTACAATAATTCAGGAACACTGTCTTTCCTAATCCAAATCACGTTAGGATTCTTTGAAGTGGCTACGTGAAGAAGAAAAGACATCTGGACTGAGACAGTCCTAATAGAAGTCTTCCTTCCTAAATGTGTTCCCCACGTTCAAAACCATACCTAGAATTCATTTCTTCCTCCATGATGAGCAACGAACCATGTAGACATGACGTGGATCATGCTCATATGCGGTTTTTCTCAAGAGGCCACCTGGAACATACTCAAACATGAAGGCAGCTGCAGAATCGCCGGTTAGCTACGGAATGTCTGCATTCTGCAACTAGTTCCGGTCAAAATTCTTAACAATGGCAAAAATCACAAAATTTAACAAGTCAGTCATGTAAATCATTCTAGAAGTAATTTTAACTATATTTATTGATCAATTGGGTCTAAGATAGAAATGGACAAGGGAAAATGAGGTAAAAATGAGGTGAATGAAAGCACAAATTTGAGGCTCAACATACCCCCACTGCTGTCTCTTTGCATGTCCTCATGCAAATTATCCTATGAATTCAGAGGCTTCTGCAAGGACATCTAATCCCCTTCTTCTCCTTTGTCTGGAAGCTAGAGGTCTTCTAGGTTTCCTGATAACAAGTTTGAACCTGAGGTTGGTGAGTGCTCTGATTAGCTTTTTGTTCCTTGTCTTCAACTTCTCATTGGTCCTCTCCACTTTGTCTATATGCAGGGATAAGGTTGAGTTCATATCAGTTTTGAGCTTGATTTGATCTTTGAGAATTTCATTCTCATTTTTTATGTGTCTATTCAGTAATTCCAACTCATACCTATCCCTTCTTAATATATCTATTTCAGACAGTGGAGGACTGGGGGTTCTCTCTCTGCTTTCTGAAGCTGTCCTCTCTAAAATTTCCACATAGTCATAAATTTCCTGTTGAGCAGGATCAATTTCAGGGGTTCCTTCATAAAAATCCTCTTCATCATCCTCTTCAATGGGTGTTTCTTCATCTTCTATATTTATTACCCCTGTTTGTTTGATTAGTGTTTTCTTCAGTTTTCCTTTTAATCTGTGGCTTCTCCTAGGCTGAGAGGATCCCTCTCCTTTCTCTGTGGCAGATTCCTTGATTATCTTCTCTTCCTTAAGTTGCCTCTTTATTCGAGTCAACTTCTCTAAAATGATTTCCTCACTGCTCTCTTGGACTGGTTTGTCAATTTCAACTTTTGAAGCCCTCCATTTCCTACTTCTCTTTGTAGGCTGTGGTTCAGGTGATGGTTCTTTTGCTTCTTCAAAATGATTTCTTATTAAGAAATCATCCCATGTATCATTTGTTTTAGCTAGATGATGCTCAATCAAAATTTTGATCAAACCATGATGATACAGGGTTGTCTCTAAAAATTGAACTCTTCTCTGAACACAGGAAGCCATCTTCTTCAGACTTTGAAGCAAGAAATATGGTAGGTTTAAGTCTTCTCCCAGAAAATGCATCATTAGTCTAATATGGTAGACATAAAATGTCCCATATCTACCCTCACATGTAACAAATTTTTGTAAAAGAAGTAGTATGTTTCTCCATTTGTTTTTCAATGCAGAACTGGGAATTCCTTTCTTGAATACACTAACATCCATATTTGGTGATTTTAAAATTTGTTTCCATGAGTCATTGTGGAATTCTCTATTTTTAAACCATCTCTCTCCAGTTCTGAGCAATCCTGTAGCCTCTGCAATAAAAACTTCAGTGACAGTAAACTTGACATCCCCTACTTCAACTTCGGTCCCTTGAAATGATCTTGCAAATGTTTTAGTGACTTCCTTATGGAAGCCATTAAATTTTTCCAAAAATTGAAGCCATCCTATTTGTTGTAACATTTCTTTGCATTGTGGGTAGCCTTCTAAATATTTTGAACCCACTGGTTCAGTCCTTACGATGAAACCCATGATTTTTTTTTAATATCAAATTAACACTCTTCTACCCACAAAACAATGACTTTCACTTTCAGATTGAAATGGCTTCAAGCTCTAAATGAAAATGGCTTCAATTTTGGAATGACATACCTCTGATTGATAATGACAAATGCCTTCAAAACCTCGGACTGATATGCTTCTGTTGACAATTGAATTTTGGAGTGATATGCCTCTGTTTGATAATGAAAACAGTTTCAAATTTCGAGCTGATATGTCTCTGATAGACAGTGGCAGATGGCTTCAAATTTCTTTTTGTGCAATACCTCTGGCTCTTAGTAGCAAAAGACTTCAAACTCAACACTGCAACACCTCTGTCTCTGGTAACAAAAGGTTTCAATTTTAACACTGCAACACCTCTGTCTTTTGGTAACAAAAGACTTCAAACTCAACACTGCAACACCTCTGTCTCTGGTAGCAAATGGTTTCAATTTTAACACCTCTGTCTTTTGGTAACAAAAGACTTCAAACTCCACACTGCTACAATTCTGTGTTTATAGTGAAAATGCTTCAAACTCCGTCCACAGTGATATTTTATCTGCCCACGGGATCAAGTGGCTTCAAGTCCTCACACTGTTATACTTTCAAATTTACCCTTCTGCTCTGCTCTGCATTTACAATGCTCAATGCTATTCAAACTGATATCCTTTAGCTCTGCTCCTGGTGATAATAATATCTCTGTCTTCGGAATGGAATGCCGGCTACGGAATGAAGTTATGGTAGTGGTCACGGAATGGAGTAGTGGAGTGAGGTGGAGGGATTGTATTAATGATTGAAGAGACGGCGGAGGATTTTACGACGACAGAGGGAATCATCATTGAATGATTTGGTTAAGAGACGTGGAAAATTCAAACACCTCGGCCATTTAACCGCTTAAATGCTATCGGATATGAAATTTGAAATGAAGATTTTAATCCAAAGTCTGTAGAGGGTTTGTTGGTGTTGATCAATAAAAACAATTAAAACAACCTTTTCGAACAATCCATAACTAAACTATGCTAAAATTTTATGAAATGCCATTATAATTTAAACTTGTTACCTCTGCCCTTTATTTGATTTTTGTAGTCTTTGTTTTCTTGTTCACCTTTGGAGGAGTCTTCATAATTTTCTTGATGCTTTTGATTCATGAATACACTGGGTCACTTTGTTGTAATTCTGATATCTGCTGGTTGATGCCTTCAGGGTTTATAGCTGCGGAAAGACTTTCGGGCTGCAGAAAGGCTGATCAGCTGCAGAATGCCCACTGAGCTGCAGAATGTTCCTGTAGAGCACTTTAATCATAAAAATGGAATGTTTTTGGAGTATGGGTGAAATGTTAAATGGTATGAATGAAAATGTATGATGGATTATGATGTATATGAAGTGGATGATGAAATGGAATGGATTCAGTTCATGAAATGGAGTGAAAGAACATAAGGACTGTACTGCAATTCATGACATGTTTTATTCACTTACAGCAAGATATTAAATTTTGTATTTTGATATGAAAATGAGATGGATGGAAGATGGAATGAGATGAATGAAATGTGGAATGGAGTGAAATATGAATGATGGAATGAAATGGAGTATGGATGGATAAGTGAATGGAGTGAGATGAAATAAATCATAAGCACTATGGAACTGAACTTATGATTTTTATAACAGCTGCTTATAAAAACAAAAATGGGAAAAGTTAGAGTGTCAGAGAGACTCTGATTTTCACCCTATCTTTTCTGTATAAACATGCCAATCAATGATTGGTTTTCATGTTTATACCTTTTTTTTTTTTTTTAGAAGAGAAATGCTTCAGAAAATTTAATCAAGTTGATGAAGAAGAGAGACTCTTCTTCATTAACTTCACATCATTGTCTTCTTGGAACTTCTTGACAAACTCTTCTCTTGAGAGTGGCTTGTAGTATAGCTTCAGTCTATGGCCATTCACAAGAAAAGTGATCTCTTCTTCATCTATAGTTCTGATTTTTACTGCCCCATTATCAAAAATTCGAACAATTTCATATGGCCCAAGCCAATGTGTCTGAAATTTCCCTTGAAAATCCTTGAATTTTGAATCAAACAAGAGAGCCCAGTCACCCTCTTTGAATTTCTTCTTCTTGATGTACTTGTCATGCCATCTAGCCCTTTGCTGTTGGACTAGACTTGTTTTCTGAACTGCATCTTGTCTGATCTCATCCAATTCATTAATTTGCTCCAGTCTATGCTTTTGTGCATCCGTTAGATCAAGTCCTAGCTGAACTGCCATCTTGAATGTTTGAATTTGGAACTCTATGGGAAACAAAACTTGCTTTCCATAAACAAGCTCATAAGGAGTGTGGCCTGTTGTGTTTCTCCATGTAGTTCTATAGGCCCACAAGGCTTCAGAAAGCCTATCTACCCAATCTCTTCTATGTAGATGAACAGTCTTTGTTAGGATTCCTTCAATGACTTTATTAGTGGATTCCACTTGACCATTTGCTTGTGGATGATAAGGAGTAGATGTTCTATGTCTGATTTTTTACTTCTCCATCATTTGATCCACTAGCCTTGATGTAAATTGAGCTCCTTGATCTGTAACAATTTCCCTTGGGACACCAAAACGAGTGAAAATATCCTCAAAAAGAAAAGTAGCTACAGATGATTCATTAGCAACAAGTAATGGTTTAGCTTCTACCCACTTAGTAACATAATCAGTGCAAACTAATATATATTTCTTTTGTCTTGATGGAGGACTAATAGGTCCTACAAAATCCAAAGCCCATTTTTCAAAAGGTTCAATGTGTACCTGAGGTTGTAATGTCATCTCACCTGAAGGAGAAGGTTTCCCTACCCTTTGGCAACTGTCACACCTTTTTACATACTCCCTTGCATCTTTAAACAAAGATGGCCAATAATATCCTAAATTAAGGATCTTATAGGCTGTCCTTTTATCCGCAAAGTGTCCGCCACAAGGTTCATCATGACATGCCTTGAGAATTTCAGGCATCTCATCTTCACGAACACACCTTCTAATGATCAAATCTGGACCTGTCTTGTACAACTCATTAGCGACCCATGAATATCTTGCACTATCATTAATGATTTTTCTTTTATCCCTTGCATTCATAATTGAAGGAAATTTTCCCGAAACTAAATAATTGGCAATATCAGCAAACCATGGAGTTTGAGTAGAGATTGCAAAAAGATATTCATCAGGAAATTGATCTTCAACCGGAGTGTCATCTTTGATATTTTGGATTCTAGATAGGAAATCAGCCACTGTGTTTTGTTTTCCATGCCTATCTAGAATAGTAATGTTGAATTCTTGCAATAGTAACAACCATCTTATAACTCTGCCATTAGTGATTGATTTGTTCATTAAGTATCTAATGGCAGAATGATCAGTGTGAACAAAAGTTTCATAGCCTGTTATATAGTGTATGAATTTTTTTATGGCATGAACAACAGCTAAAAACTCTTTTTCAGTTACAGTATAGTTTAACTCTGCAGGAGTCAAATTTTTATTGGTATAATAGATGGCATAGGGAATCAAATCTTTCTGCCCCAATACTGCTCCTAGAGCTGTATCGGAAGCATCTGTCGAGATATGAAAAGGTAACTTCCAGTTAGGTCCCTTTAATATAGGTGCTTCAGAAATTTTGGTTTTCAGGGTTTCAAAAGCTAACTGGCAATCAGAAGTCCACTTAAATTCACAATCTTTGGTAAGTAATTTGAAGAGAGGAGATGCTATTTTAGTGAATTTTTCTATAAATCTCCGATAATACCCTGTAAATCCTAGAAAACTTCTAACATCTCTTTGACAACTTGGAATGGATAGGTTAGAAATGACTTCAACTTTTGCCTCATCAACTCTAATCCCATCCCCTGAAATGTGGTGCCCTAAAACAATACCTTCAATAAACATCATAAAACATTTTTCATGACTAAGTGAAAGGTTTTCTTCTTGACATCTTTTTAAGACTTTTTCCAAGTTTTCTAAAGCCTCTTCAAATGTGTCCCCATAAACTGTGAAATCATCCATATACACCTCTACACAGTCATGTATCAGATCAGAAAAAATTCCTAATACTGCCCTTTGGAATGTTGCAAGTGCATTGCATAACCCAAATGGCAATACTCGGTAGGCATAGGTACCCCAAGGACAAGTAAATGTGGTTTTATCTTGGTCTTCAAGTGCTACTTGGATTTGATTGTAACCACTAAACCCATCTAGGAATGAAAAGTACTTTTTTCCAGCTAATGTGTCTAATACTTGATCTATGAAAGGTAAGGGAAAATGGTCTTTAAGAGTAGCTTTATTCAGTTCTCGGTAGTCAACACACACCCTCCATTTTCCATTTTTTTTAGGCACAATCACCAAAGGAGAAACCCACTGACTATCTGAAATAGGATAGATGAAATTAACATTTAATAATTTTTGCAGTTCTTCCTTGACAATTTCCCTAAGATTTGGATTCATCCGTCTTTGAGGCTGTCCGATTGGTTTGCAATTTGCCTCTATATAGATGTGATGAGTACAAGTCTTGGGACTTATCCCTTTCATGTCAGTGTATTCCCATGCATATGCAGAAGAATGTCTCTGTAATACTTTGACTAACTCTTCTTGTTGAGGTTTTTCTAGGTTTTTGTTTATGTTCAAGGTTTTGCCTGGAAAAATTTCACTTGTAGAGCTGCCAAATTTGTCCATAGAAAGAAGAGACATCTGCCTAGATGACAAGAATTCAATATTGGATCTCTCTTGAAATGATTCTTGTTTGTGTTCTGGAGAAGATTCAAAGTTTTCTAGAGTATTCAGAATTTGATTATCTTCACTAATTTCTGAAATTGTGAAGAGTGTTTGTAAATATTCTTCATCCTCTATCCATTGAGTGTCATCTAGATCTGTAATTGTCCTAGCTGGAGGATATAAAGAGAATTTCTTTGTTTAACTACCATCAGAAATATACATATCACCGAACCTACAACTAATAAAAGCATCAGCTGTAGCCAACCAAGGTCTTCCTAATATAACAGGATGGCCTCCTAGATTATTCTTGGGAGTTGTTAGCACTCAAATCTACCTCAGGCTGAAATGAAGTAAACTCAAGGCTACATCAAACCACGCTCAGCCTCGTAGCTAGCCCTACGAGGACAGGAGAGGGCTCTCTCCGTCAATCTCGAGAAAATAAGCAATAGAATGCGAGATGACTTATAATAAGAACTGATTTTAGGCTAGTAAAGAGATAGGTATGTTTGGTTTTTGGTTTTTTGGATTTTCGCTGGAGTAATGGGAAAACAAATTTTGGGTCCGGGGATAAGGTCAGACCTTTGCAGAGTTCAAGCTGGGGCGAGGTAGGTGATGATCTTGATGTTTTAAATTGGATTTATGGATAGATTAGACCGACGAGGAGCTGAAGAGGGCAAAGAAGAACTTGGATCCTCTCCAAACAGCTGAAAACATATAGAACTAACCGAATTCAAAGGCTAAGCACTGTAAACAATGGATTCAACCTTAATCACTCATTCAACTTAGTTCAGAAGCATAATGAAAGGATGGCATACATTAAACATGAAGAAACTTATAGTAAAAAAAGAAGAAACACCATCAAGAACAGAACACCACAAGGATCCCAACAAGTGCCGCAAAACCCCTGATCTTTCCTTAGCCAAAATATGAAAGTATGTACAATAGTATCAAAAGTATCCCAAGAGTCCAACCTGTAGAATGCCTCAGAAATTACAATATATAGATCACTCTAACCCCTTTCCCCACCTCTAGGGGTCGAATTCCTTCTTCAGGGATCAGTTTCAACCAATTCTAATCATGGAACTACAATCTAGGCAGCTAACAACTTGCCTCTAAAAGAGTGGAAACTGATCCATTACATGATTTTTTACTCATTTGAGAGTGAATCTTCTAGAAGAGATAAAAACAAGCCAAAGTTACATATCAAACATGAATTTACATCATAAAAACCCAAAAATTCTATCCATAAGCAAACTGGTCCATAATAGGCGAAATACTGAGCTGGCAGCTGAAAATTCAGAAAAATTTCTAGGTGGGTCGCTCCTGAACTGCGTGGGTCGCTCATGTTCCAGGCTGATTTTGAGGTAGCTCCCGGCATCCAAATTGAGCTCATGATAGCTCGTTGGAAAGCCCTGGATGTCTACTTTCCAACCCAAGTGGAATTTCTGAATTTGAAGTTGATTTGACCCTCCAAAACCTCATTCTCCCAGAGGTACTCCCTGCTGGTGCAAAAGGTGGCAGCAAGGTGGTTTTCATGGTGTTTTTGAGCCTTTTGACCATCCAGATTTCGATGAAATGCTAAGTTGACTTCAGAGGATGCATAATTAACCATGAAAAATCCAAAAATGTAAAAATTTCCTCCAGCAAGTGTCCCCAAAAAAAGTGAGCGCATGAGCGCGCGACCCACGTAACTGAAAACCCTGTTTTTAGACCAAAAAATTTCAAAATGACAAAATTTTCTCCGAATTTGCTCAAATTCGGAGTGAAGACCCTCCATCATGTATCTTGCTCAGTCAATGAAGCCTCAGCCAAAATCCGGAGTGGATCAGGCCTTTTCCGCCATTTTAGTGCTCTCCTGGTGCATGCAGCTCCTGTGGTGAAAACACTGTCTCGGTTGTATGTGTTGGTCTCTATCATGATCCTGTGAATGTACTTATGCTGATGAAGAAGGTGAGACCCCTTCCACGCCATGTGGAGATAGTACTCGCATTTCTGATGAAGTCAACGAGACCCCTTCCACCCCGGGTGGAGATAGTACTCGTCGTGATGTTGAAACAAAGCTCTGTGGCTTCTCTGATATGTTACCACTACTGGTGCACTGGTATGCTCCATCTCAGTGCATCAACCTCAACGATTGAGTCACTGTCCGACTCCTGCTCATACTCTGAATCTGTCTCTGTCATGGCCTGGAACAAGATATTGGCACTATGTATACTGATATAGATGCAGTGAAAAGAGAGTTATGATGTGTGTTTCAACACCCAATAAATATCCCACCGTCAAAACACCATAAGGAAACAAACCATGATAAAATCTCAGTTTTAAATGGATTGGAAAATGCACAATCTCTGTTTTAAATGGAAGTGAAATTTTGATCAAAGGGAGCGGGAAACTTTCAAAATATTGAACAAATCTTATCAAAGGAGATCATGGCATCATATAAATGTTTTTGTCCATGAGTAATAGCAACAAAAGTGTCAATGGGCAGTTTGAAACAAAGTCATGAGAATGTTTTTACATTGGGCAGTGAGACATAATACAACCACAATCACCATTGAACAAAGGTTTTAAAACATGGTATAATAATAACAATGGTCACAATGGCATAATAGGCATGAGAACAATATGGTTTTGATATTATATGGAAGGCTGGACATATCACTGATATAAGATAAGCAACAAACTCATGCAACCACCCATATCATTTTAAAACCCTGAAAACGATATTGCCATGATTGTGGGGTTTAAATCCTCCATTTGAAATGTTTGAAACCACCAACGATGCCACCGGTGCATTTAAAAACATCAAGCAATTGCAAATAACCTGTTTGAAGGCCGATGAATCGATCCCAAGCAAGAATGGGCGCTCAAAATGAAGTTTCGAACCTCTGTATCTGCGTGGGTCGCGCAGCCTCTGCGTGGGTCGCTCAGGCCCCAGGTGGGTCGCGTTTCTCTTGCAGGAAGCTTTTGGAGGCCTTCCCAGTGTCCAAATCGGGCGTGTGATAGCTCGTTGGAAAGATATTGGAGTCTAATTTCCAACAAAAGTGGAATTATGCAATTTGGATTCCATTTACCCTGTCAAAAACCAAATCTCCCAACACTAGTCAAAATGAGCAGAATGAGGCTGCCTCAAGACAGAGTGCTGTTGCAGTCAACTTTTGAAGGTCTTCCTCAACTCCAAATTGAGCTCATGATAGCTCATTGGAAAGGTATTTCTGTCTAGTTATCATCTGACTCATCACGAAAGTCAGTTGGCCAAACATGCTAGGAGAAATCTTGATTTTCCCAAGGTCACTTCAGAGGTGCATTCAATTCTCCTGAGGCAACGATATTTTTGACATTTATCTAAAACCATGATACCTGTGTAAAAAGTGAATGAGGTTTTTCTTCCTTGGAATGTTATTGAAAAAAACCTCTCTCAGTTTTCCCAAATTCATCTTTTATTGCTCTGAAACATCTTTTGAGTGAAACTTATCCCGATGTGTGGAACAAGGGATTTTGTCGAAATGAAGCGAAATGAAGGGGATAGGGGGATTCTAAATTCTTGGGGAAATTTTGGGAAGTAGGGAGGGATGTTAGGAAGCAGGGGAAAGTGGAATCACAGAGATTGAGTGAGGGGAAAGGGTCCAAAAGGGCAAAACACAGGCCTAGCCTAGGAAATTGCCAAGTTTTCGCTAGAAACTAGGGTTTGTGCAAAAATGAGGAATTTGGGGGATCTCAGTGATGGGAAGTGTTTAACGAGGTATATTAAGGATAGGGGAAGGTGTTTGAACATCAAGATACAAGTTTTTCCGACGATTTGACCATCCAAGAGAAATTACCTCCAAAACCCTAGGAGAGGGAAATGGACCTTACCTAGGCACAACTGAAGCATGAACAAGATGTAAAATGACTCAATGGAACTTTACATGATGATGACAACCCTCTGCATGATGGTACACTCAGCTGAATGGTGACATGGACAGACATTTGGACAAATTTGAAAAGAGTGAAAACCAACCCTAGACCTAATGCCTAGTGATCAAATTTTGCTTGAAGACTCTTTGAAATGACAAAATTTGACTTTGACACTTTAAAATCACTTTGAAAGAGCATGTTTGATCACCGGAGGAAGGCTGCAAAAGCTGACTCTAACAGTGTTAGGATCATGAAATCCGCAGGGTATTCCCAAGAATCTAGGGACACTGGAATGTCTTCTATTACCCCATCTGGTTTGATCACAGATCTATCTGCTAATTGTAATAGTGTGGGTGTAAAGAGAAGATTAGAAAGTTTCAGTTTGTCCATGATTTGTCTACTCATGATATTTATTGCTGCTCCTAAGTCAATGAGTGTGTTTTGAATTTCAATTCCATTGATGTGAATTTTGACAACTGGATTTCCTGGGTCAAGGTACTTTGGAATAGTAGTCTTACCCATCATAATGTCTTCTATTTGTCCTACCAGTTGAATTTTCTTGGTTTCTCTTATTCTTTTCTTTGTTGTCTTCATACTCAACTCCTTTATTGTTTTGGCTAAAATTGGGATTTTCTTGATGGCTTGCAATAATGGAATTTTAATGCAAACATTTCTCAATTCATCCAAGAAATCATAATTAGGCACCATTATTTGTTTTTCTACACCTTTATCAATTTGTAGTCTTTCCGGAAAGGGAGGTATAGAAGTAGATGTTGAGATTGGCCGCTTCTCTATGAGAGTGACCCAGAATTCGGCCA
Organism: Pinus albicaulis; assembly: GCA_034641835.2. Taxonomy (NCBI): domain Eukaryota; kingdom Viridiplantae; phylum Streptophyta; class Pinopsida; order Pinales; family Pinaceae; genus Pinus; species Pinus albicaulis. The sequence goes on from CM076582.1 coordinate 559,141,429, forward strand.
CACTTACAAGGCACTCTTGGGGGGCACGCAAGTTCCAAATTTTCACTTCCAAGATGCACTTTTATGTCATTTGCGACACCTTTGTGTTCCTTCAAGCGAGTGTGCCAAGATGATATGGGAAGCACACTACAGTCGAGTCGCTGGGCATTTCGAGGTCGAGAAAACAGTAGCAATACTACAGAAGTATTTCTGTTGGCCGAACCTTCGAAAGGATGTCGAGAAGCACATCAATCTACACTTCTGGATAGTCCTCGGATAGATCTTTCAACGAGGTATGTTAGCCATTCAAACGGAGATCGTATGCAAAGTTACGCCCTGGGAAGTTGGAAACACCAAGAAGCAAAAAAGCAGGGTATAGTTTTATCGCTTACATCTCTAGAAGGTTGGGGTTTTGGTGTTTAGGATTTCCCATTGTTTCTAAATGATAAATAGGCCCTCGAGCACTCATTGTAACAGGTTAAGAGCTGTGCCCGCCACATCTCTTCTGAAGATATTTACGGCGCCACAGCTAGTTTTATTTCCATTTTGTCTGTAAGCAAATTTCAGTTCTTTGATATTAATGAAATGAAGTGTTATTTCCGCTGCATCTCTGTATTTATGGTTATATGTTTATTCTGTTGCGTTCCTGCATAAATCCGGATCATCTCGCTTGCCGCGATCGAACACCTGCACACACAAGAAACACGACAAACACAAGCGTAAAACCCGATATATGCAATTATGTATCAGTCCGAGAAGACACAACTCATGATCATAATGAACAATACGAGTGGAACCATAACCAATAGTCGGTTATCATTAATTCATACAAAGGAAAATACAACCTGGCTCTGACGCTGAATCTTCCTTCGGCGGGTCGTCAGCGGAATACGTCTCGGTAAAGCTCGTCGGGAATGGGGACAAGCCTCTCTCTTCGATCGTCAATATCCTTGCTATTGATTTGGCTCTATGAGGACTATTGCAGCATTCTTTAGGCTATGAAGGCTCTTGGAGACTAGCTTGCAAAGGGAAATGGCAAGCTTATATATATGGTGGAAGGGGAGTTGGGACCCCTACAATCATGGGATTAGCCCTATCCTCAAGGAAGCTTCTATGAGAGGTGGAAATCTACTTCCTCTACATGGAGTACTGGAGCCAAACATCCCAACTCGATTTAGAGTCCAGTTCAGGAGTTTGTTGGAGTCAATCTTCTGCCATTTATTTTTAAAAAACACTCCTTATTAAGCCTAGCGCGGGTACAACACTGAGACAATGCGCCAGTTGGCGCGCCCTCTTTGTAGGATTTCCCCCATTGGCACGGGTATGACACTGAGCAGTCGCGCCAAGGATAAAAAGGCTATTTTTAGGGTTTTTCACAAGGAGTTTTCTTCAGAGGAATGAAAGACCATGTTTAGGGGAATGCCATGAAAGTGTTTTCAGATCATGGCACTGCTCACAGGTCACGGAATAAGCCCTCCAATGTGCGAGACGGGGAATTGCAGGGACGGTGACAAATTGCTGTGTAACACCTTATGTCCAAAAGAGTGAAATTGAACGTATGATTGCAGAAATGTTAGAGGCTGGTGTAATTCAACCTAGTCAAAGTTCTTTCTCTGCTCTAGTAGTATTGGTGCACAAGAAGGATGGATCATGGCGCATGTGTCCGGATTATAGGGAGCTCAATAAGCTCACTTTTAAAGATAAATTTCCCATTCCTATGATTGATGAATTATTGGATGAATTACATGGAGAAATTTATTTTACCAAGTTGGATCTTCATTCAGGATATCATCAAATTAGAATGAAGATTGAAGATATTCTGAAACACAATTTCGAACTCATGAGGGTCATTATTAATTTTTGGTCATGCCTTTTGGCCTTACCAATGCACCTTCTACATTTCAAGGGTTGATGAATTCCATTTTCAAACCTTTTCTTAGAAAATTTGTGCTAGTATTTTTTGATGATATACTAATCTACAGCAGGTCTTGGAAGGATCAAATTCAACATGTTGACAGGGTGCTCAAACTATTGCAGCAGAAACAATTATATGTAAAAACATCCAAATGTTTCTTTGGAGTACAAGAGGTGGAATATCTGGGTCATATTGTATCTCACGAGGGTGTTAAGGTAGAACCTAACAAAATTAAAGCCATTAAGGAATGAAAATTCCCCACAACCATAAAGCAATTGCGAGGATTTCTCGGGTTAATAGGGTATTATCGCAAGTTTGTTAAGAATTATGGGAGAATAGTAGCACTTCTAACAACATTATTGAATAAAGATACATTTTCATGGACTCCTGAATAAACTAAGGCCTTTGAACATCTTAAAGAGGAAATGTGCCTAGCATTGGTCTTAGCTACACCAGACTTCACAAAAGGGTTTATTGTGGAATGTGATGCCTCAGGAAATAGAATTGGTGTTGTTTTAATGCAATAAGGAAGACCCATTGCTTTTGAAAGTTGTCCAAACAAAGGAAAGTATTTACAGAATGCTATTTATGAAAAGGAAATGTTAGCAATACTACATGCACTAAAGAAATGGCGACCTCACCTAATGGGAAGACACTTCAAGGTAAAAACTGATCATGATAGTATTAAACACTTTTTGGAACAAAGACTATCTTCATAAGAGCAGAAAAAATGGGTCACAAAGATGTTGGGTTATGACTTTGAAATAATTTACAAAAAAGGGAAGCTAAATGTTGTTGCAGATGCACTCTCAAAAAATAATGAAGAGGTGGAACCATTGCTTTGTGCCATTTCTATTATCCAACCAAATTGGATAACCGAAGCAAGGGATGAATGGAAGAAGGACAAATAAGCGTGGACACTCATTCCAAAGTTGCAGCAAGATCCTAGTACATTTGATACATTTAGTTGGAAAAATGATTCCTTATGGTACAAAGATCACTTATATCTTTGTAAGATTCCCAACTAAAACAAAATATTCTTTTGAAATTGCACACTTCTCCTTTAGGAGGACACTCAGGATTTTTAAAAACTTACCACAGGGTGAAGAAAGATTTTTTTTGGGATGACCTTAAATTTGATATTCAAAAGTTTGTAGCGGAATGTTTGGTTTGCCAAGAAAAAAAAGTTGAGACAATTAAGACCCCGGGTCTTCTACAACCTTTATCCATTCCAAGTCAACGTTGGGAGGAGATTTCAATGGATTTTATCACAGGTTTACCTATGTCCGAAGGAAAGAGTGTCATCATGGTGGTAGTTGATAGACTTACCAAGTATGCACACTTTTGTGCATTATCTCATCCATTTAAAGCAAGCACAATTGCTACTACATTTATGGACACAATTCAAAAGCTACATGGAAACCCAAAGGTTATTGTGAGCGACAGAGATCCCATTTTTACTGGAAATTTTTGGACGGAGTTATTTTCTTGTTTGGGTACTCAATTAGCTCATAGCTCATCTTATCATCCTCAATCCTATGGTCAAACTGAGATAGTAAATAAATTTTTGGAAGGATATCTTCGTTGTTTTGTATCTGATAAACAAACACAATGGGTCAAGTGGTTACCTCTCGCTGAATGGTGGTATAACACTTCCTTCCATATTGTAGCAAAAATGACCCCATTTATGGCACTTTATGGATATCATCCACCATCCATCACATCATATTTAAGGTAAAACTCGAAGGTTCAAGCAGTGGAAGATCACATCGAGCATCAGCAAGAAGTTCTCCAACTCTTAAAGGATAACCTGAATTTGGCACAAAATCGAATGAAACAACAGGCAGATCAACATCGTAGGGAGAGAAGTTTTGATGTAGGAGATTGGGTATTTTTACGGCTACAACCATACAAACAAATGTCCCTCAAGCAAGCAAAGAAGGATAATAAATTATCGCCAAAGTACTATGGTCCTTACAAGGTGTTGCAAAAGATTGGTACTATGGCATGCAAATTGGAGCTTCCTGCTTCTTTGCGAGTACATCCAGTTTTCCATGTTTCATGCTTAAAGAAGGTTATAGGTGAAAATCTTCTATTTCTACCTCTGCTGCTTAACTTTGATGATAATAAAATTATATTGAACTCAATGTGCCATGGAAAGAACTCATGTTTAAGAAATCGATCAATTTCTGCAGGGTATCCTATTAAGTGAAAAGAACTGGCACCGAACATTTCCACATGATATTAACTTGAACTTAAATGACCATAGCTGGCCTGCCATGGAGGACAACACTTTTTTGAAGAAGAGGGGCATGTTAGGTCCCTATATTACTAGTTTAGTCCCTTATTGTTATTAGTGCAGCCCCCTTATTGTCATTGTTGTACCCCTGTAACCCCAATATTGTTATTATTGTGCCATTACATTATTATTGTTAGGTCGGCTAGGATTATATTATGGCCCCATGGACTCCTATATATAGAAGGAGGTTTTGGTCATTTGTATCATCCAAGAATTGTTCATTTATGTAATGTACTGGAGGTTGCCCCCTCGAAGTGGCTGATTTCTAAGGTGTTGATCTCTCTTTTTCTTCTATTTTTGGAGTTGGTTTCATAACAAGAGACGTTTTAGCGATAATGGCGTTGCAACAACATCATAGCAAGGGTGTTGCAATAGAGGTGTTACAACAATGATGTTAAAACACACTTATTACATTTTCTAAGCTACCAACCAAAATTAATTGATACAGATTGCTTTTGGCCAAGGATGCTCCCGCATCAACCTCCACTTTGATAAAGCTGCACATAGATGTACATTGAGATATATTAACCCTTGCCAAATCATGAGTTATTGATATATTTGACTTGCACATATTAAGTATAATTTCATGTTATAGTAACAATAATTTATTCTAATCACAATTGTATCTCAAACTAGTATAGATCCATCTTAAGCACAAATCTAACATGAGCCGAGAGGGATCAAATTTCTTTAGGTGCAAACTTCTTTTAGAGTGGAAAATATGATGTGTAATTTTTCACTGTTTAAATTATATTTTGAATGCTATATAGAGTACATAACTTAAAGTAGTAATTCCATTTTAGTTGGATTTCCAAAAAAGAAAAAGAAAAAAAGAAGAAGAGACTAAGACCATTTCAAATATTTTAACCATAAAAACTTATTTGTTTTAATACTTATTTTATTTTATTTTATTGTATACAATATATATATATATATATATATATATATATATATATATATTAGCATTTTTAAAAAGTATAATGTTTAAACATCTTTCTGGCACCTTGTTCTTATTTCTAATTACTTTACGTGAAATTATATTACATCATATGAGAAATATTTCATTCTCTTTAAGAGGGACATGTGTCCGCTTTATTTTGAGCACGAACATACTTACACATAACCCTCATACTTGTAGAATGAACCTATGGACTCAATTACTTTAACACGTTATTAATTCACATTGTTTAAAACAAGCTCATATCTCTTTATATATGATAAAGCTCACACCTCTTTATATATATATCCATGAAGATTAACGCTGTCCATAAAAACATTGGTCTAAGTGGTTAGAGGGTAGGACATTGACCACAACTATATGTTGTATTTGTGTGACCTTTTTGTGACTAAGTAGCCTATTTAATAGAAGGGTGCACGAGATTATAGTGTTCTCTTTGAAGGTAGGATTTTGTGGTTTCGTGGGTAATATGGTGCCCATCCAAATCCACCAATTGCGAGGTTCACATAGGGGAAGAGGAAATCAACATTTCCCCAAAACGGTAGTCTAAAGAGGACATTGGAGCTAACATTCTCTGGAGGGCAAAGGTTCTTATTGCTCAATTAAGAATCAACTTGCATAAACTTCGGTGTGAAATGGGACGATGGAAAAGGCCTAAAGAAGCTTGGGAAGAACGAGTGTGTACAGTTTGCATGTGTCGAGCAGTGGAATTGGAAAAACATTTCATTTTGGAATATGATGCGTTCAAAGGCATGAGAGAAAGTTATGAGAGGTAGCCTTTTCAGTGAGGGGATTGTTAGAAGGTTGGGCCAGTTTATCATCAATTTGCATAAAAAAAACACTGAATTGCAAAAAGCGAAAAACAAGGAACTAATGTCCCATAAACTATTTTTAGTCTCGTAAACGTTAAAATATCATTTCATTTCATAAATAGCTCGAAAAATAATAGAACAAAATTATGATAAAATCTAGCAAATTTTTTTCAAAATCTGATTTATCAAATTTTGAAAATCCATTTCCACCATAAAAAAAACTATTCACACTCTAATATTCTGTTTGTTAATATTTTTTTTTTTTTTAAACAAAACGCCAAAAAAATATATATATATTCTAATTTTTTAAAATTTGTTTGACGGGATTCCAACAAAAGAATCTGCCGTCTGGCGAATTTGTGGCTTCGGTCCGGTAGACAACGCCTTCCCCCAAATGGCTCCGCGGTTAGATAGCATCGAATTTGACCGCGGCCGGGCAAACGTGATGATGTACACCAATCTCGTAGGTGAACGTGGGGTTGCTATAGGTTAGAAGATAAGTAAGATATAGAATGCTGCTGGCATCGTGCTTACCATACCATTGATTTGGCACCCAATCCTCTGCCCATTGCCTCCTCGAGTACGAATTCTGTGTCTCTGTCACTAGCAAAGACACAGGCACAAGGCAATTTCTGCAGCTCCCATTACTGTCCCTGCAGATGGACCGCCCTGTTACTCCATCCAAACTCTGGAAGTCCAGCACCCCGTCTCCCTCCCACCCACATGGTAGAAGCATAGAGAATTCCGTTGGGCTACGAGTTCTCTCTGGCGAAGGACTAATTCCAACTCCATGCCGATTGCAGAGGATTTTTGTAAATCATTGTTACACGGGAAGACATAATTGCTATTCATCGTCCGCGCTGCCTTCAAAGATGGAGTTGAAGTTTCAGAGTCAGGGCGGATTGTTGAAGCGCGGTTGTAGGCCAGCGAGGGCTAATTCAGATAAAACGACGGCGAATAAAATAACGAACAAACAAGCAGAAACAGAAAAAGAGGAGAAGCCAAATGGAGTGAGAAACGATGCCGTCGCTGCTAATGATGCTGCAGTAATATCTCATAAGAAAGTAATGAGAGTCGATGGTGAATACGCGGGCAGTGCCACAGATAACGGGAAATTTGACCAGCCAGGGAAGTGGCAATGGCCGCCGTGGAAGCGGTTACCTCAGAGATATAAGTTAATTGGAACGACTTCTCTTGCTTTTGTTATCTGCAACATGGATAAGGTCACAGCTCTACTTAAAGCTGAATTTATTTTAATTTTTATATTAAAATGAGGTTTTTTCGTAGTTCTTTTGGGGCATTATATCAAATGTATATTTTTGCTGGATCTTACCAGTTAATATTTGTCATGTGGGTTCTAACATATAAGTCCCAACATATCATGATTTTTATTGTCAATGGGTTGTCACTAGGGAGTGATATTTCCTACTAACATAATTCTTGGTTGTGGAATGGTATGAGTATGTTTCCCCGCTCAGCCTTTCCCTCTTTTATGAGACATATAAAAGAGACATGTTGTGTGCGAGAAACAACAGTTAGATATGCCTATCATTTTGGAGTTATTTCCATTAGTCTAAAATATCCTCCTCTCTCCTCGTTTTCTGCAAAATAAATCACTGTAGTTCAAGAATGGACAATACCTTTGCTTTTATGAACTTAAATTAATTTGTATTAAAGAACTATTATTTTTCATAAAATATAAAGTTTAAAAAATTGATGAGTGTCATATTGGACTTTGATGACAATTGCAATTCACCAATATTGTTTCTTAAAACATTTTATTTTTATTTTTAAATTAGGTAATTTTCTATAACAGGAAAATTTACATACAACACCATTTCCATTGCTTCTATAGCTGCTTTTATTAGCCTTGCCACCATAAAATGAGTAGAGAGTATTACTCTCCAATTAGGCATACCAGGACATTGAGGTCTTTTCTTTCACGGATCTAGCATGACAGGAGAAGTCAGAAGAGTGGAAGCAGTTGGAATGATTATTGAATGATATGTTGAAGTATTTTAGGAATTGTGTAGAATGCCTCTAAGCTGCATAATTGAGCACTGATTTGAATACCTGTTCTTTCTAACCATGCTCTGTGAGTCTATCACCTCAGTCATAAGCATAGTTTTAAAAACCGGAACCGGAACCGGAACCGGTGGCCCTAATGAACCGGGTTTCTAACCGGAACCGGTCTAACCGGGAGCGGTCAGATGCCAATGAACCGGTTTAAAAAAAAATACATTAAATAATTATTTTTTTAATAAAAAAAACTATTTTTAAGATTTGCAACCATGATTCCAAACCAATAGACACAAAATATGCAAAGTTTGTTCATATATATACCATGTAAAGGTGAATATATCAAAATGGAACCAAGTGCAATACATAAAAACAACAAAATAACAAAATATATAATCAATGAGGCTATAAATAGCCTCTAGAGTTAAAAAAACAAAGCCTACAAACTATAGGGCCACTGACCTACTACAAATCTACATATATGATATATCATACTACTAAATTTAATCACAATCAAAGTTCAAAACTTTCTGTTTTGGTTGAACTGAGTCTCCGACTCTCGACCGGCCAAATCCCCAACCCATACCTATTGGTTCGAAGTTGACTCGAGTCTCCAACCTCAAGGTATTCTGCCCTATAGAACATGCCTTATTACTCATTTATGTCTCCACATGTATGTCTTCTCATGGCTCTCATCCCGGCCCCTTTACAAGTGTTGCTTGAACTGTTACCCTCCCCATAGATTTTGGCAATATCTCAACTATTTTTCCACCAATCACATCACAATGAGCCTGGCGAAAGATCTCTCGGCTCTTGAGTACGATGGCTACTACAACATACTTAGCTCAAGGTCAAAGCCTCCAAAATAGCTCCAACTCCAACTCCAAGCCTCCAAGATCGCTGCTCCGGCAAACACTCAACACTCTCCAAGCTCTCAATCAAACTCACAAACAACAAATGAGTTGGTGTGAGACAAAGGAGAGGTTGCTCCTCCTTATAAAAGATTGGGGAGGGTGTTTTTGGAGGGAAACAACCCTCCCATTGGCTCCAAATCAGCCCTAAAACATCATTGCCACCGGAAATGTGGGGCCGCAGATTAGTTAGCAATAAACCGGCCGGTTCCGTTCCTAACCGGCCGGTTAGGTCCGGTTTTGTTAAAAAATGGCGAAATGCCCTAGATAGCTGGGTTGCAAGGCCGGTTTCGACCGGTGGGCAATCTAACCGGCCGGTTTGGCCGGTTTCCGGTTTAAACCGACCGGTTTTTAAAACTATGGTCATAAGTGCCATGTACCTCGTGTCCCTTTGTAGCTACTTCCTCTAGCTGAAGGTGATACTGATGTGAAAATTTCTTAATATATAAATCCTACTGCAGTGTCTCGATTTACTTTTCCTACTTGATTTACATTTACAAGTTAATTTTCTGAATTATTCAGTAAAATCAGCAAAGTAAATACAACTGCAGCCTACACATTAACAAATCAATTACTGAACATATCACACACATGACAAAGTGACACAGATTTTTCTGAAAAATGTCCCTCGAAAAACCCAATGCGGGAAAACCGGTGCAGCTAGCTCTAGAGGGTTTTATTATTATGCAGAATCTGAATATAACAATATCTGGGCACCAGACATGGTTGGCCCTACAGAGAAAATCACGGCAGTAATACCTCTTTCACTCGGAGATAGAAAATATGGTTGATTCACACCCTCAAACGGGATTTACAGAACTCGAGCCCTTTTTGGCCCACCGAAAACCCCAGCGCTGTCCCTCAGCCCTCTATGTCAGCCTTTCTGGCACGGGTCAACCTCTGTGCTGCTCTGGAAGGGCCTGCGTCACCCTCTCTAGGCTTACGCTGCCCCTGCGCTGCCCTGACTGGGCCTGCGTCACCCCTAAAGGGCTCCTGCTGCCTCTGCGCTGCCCTCTGCGTGGCTCTGGCTGATCTGCGTAGCTCTCGCTAGCCTCTGCGCTGCCCTCTGCGTGGCTCTGGCTGATCTGCGTAGCTCTCGCTAGCCTCTGCGCTGCTGGGTATGCTGCCTCTATGTCGCTGTTGTATTCTTGGCCTCAGATTAGAATCCCTTGCCAATCTCTACCCCTCACCGCACTGCAGACTCACTTCGAAGTTCTTAGCAAACCATGCCCTAGAATTTCGACTTAGCTTTAGTGCTCTGCCAATGCATGTCTTTTCCAACTGACCCCCAATCACCTCTTATACTTTTCTTATTGGCAAACCAATGGCCGTGATCTAATCTCTAATCAACGACTAAGATTAGAAGTTACTTGATCCACATCACTTGGAACATTCTCATCACATGTTTAATTTAATTCACTTTAATCTTTTAATTTTCCTAAGTTAGACTTAGGGTCCTTAATTAAAAAGATTAATTATTTGAATAACTATCAAACCAGATGGAATTTCCCCATACGCTTTCTGGGTCTTGGAGATCTAATGTACTCAAGCTCCTCCACAAAATTTCGGAGCTAGAGCACATCCGATGCTACCCCAAAATCTCAACACTCCCTCTTAGTGAGGAATGTGCTCTAGCAATAATTCCACACTGAAGCATTGCCCTGATCTCTGGCATCGGTCCCCGCGCTGATGCTTGGCCTGCTTCCCTCCATCACCGTGCTACTGCTGCTTTCTGTATTTCTGCCCATGACTCTGCCGCAATCACTGCCACTGCTAACTGCTGCACTACAACTCAATTGTTGAGAAGTAAGCCACTGAAGGACCCTTGCCCAATCACTGACAGACAAGTCAGTCGGGCTGCATCTCAACCCTGAAGCTCTCTCTGTTGCTGCTCTGCGCTGTCAGCTGCTGTGCTCTGCGTAAGCACTACCCCTCTGCATTGTTGAAATCCCATCAGCCTCTGCGCTGCTGCTGCCTCTCCTCTGCGCTGCTCTGACCTTTAGCGTTCAAGCACTGCCTTGTGCCTTTCCATGATCTTTTGCATCCACTGACTCCAATTATCCTGCTACCGTCTTAAGGCTCCTATAGCATGTATGTGATCCAATAGTTGGGCCTACTCAAGGATCTTGCGTCCCATATGTAGCTGCTCTACAGATTAATATCGCCCCACCTCTTCTCTCGAGGCACATGAGCACTCATGGTCATATCATCAGCAGAGCCATCGTCTTCTTTAGCTGTCGCAACCTTGGATTCAACTTCCTTGTCCTTCTTCCTTAGAGGACAAGTGGTGGCAAAGTGTCTAAGTTCACCACACCTGATGCATCGGATCTTTGATAGATCCTTCTTCTTCTTCCCTTACTGCTTCTTTGATGCAAGGGCTGCATCTTCCTCTTCCTTCTACTTCACTTTGCTGGATCCGGTGCTGGCTTGCCTCTTGGTCATCCGACGGATTTCCTCTTGTCGGAGGACAACCCACATGTCGTCCTAGCTTGGAAGGTCCTATCTGCCCAAGATACTTTGGACAAACGTTTCCCATTCATCTGTGACTGCATTGAGAGAAATACTCACCATGACATCATCCTCCACTTTAACCCCCATGGAAATTAGCTAATACCGGATCGACTGCAACCTGAAGAGGAAAGGATCAATTTCCTCCTTATTCATCACAAATAACCTCATCTAGTTCTCCGGAAGCATCTTCTTCTGGACAGATTTCCCTTGATACATTGTGGTTAAGGCTGTCCACATAGCATTAGTTGTCTTCTTCTCGGCGATGTGTGGGATCACATGATCTTTGACCCCGTCCATGATGAAGCACTTAGCATGCGTCTCAGCTTCATTATGCTTCGCGAGAAGAGCAACATCGGTTGGTGTAGCCAAGACGTTCTCTACATGCTCCTGTAGTGCGTATGCCTCCAGGACCGTCAGGATTCTGGCCTTCTAGATAGCAAAGTTGTACAAGCCGTCCAACCTATCCCGATCATGCAGTCCGTACGACGCCATATAGCTCAACACGATCTGTTGAAACATATACTCCTCTCCCTGTTGCTGTTACTACCCTCAATAGAAACCCGGATCTAGGGTCCTTGGCGAAAAGGCACCCTCTATAGTAACTTCTCCCTCTAACAACTGATTTCCCTCCTTGGAAATCTGCCAAATCCTCTAAATCAACCCTTTTCGATCACCCTCCTGATCGATCCTCAGATTTCTTTGGCAAAAATCTGCTGAGCGACTGTTCTCCTCCCGCTCTTTGTCAACTTAGCTAGGCACGATTATGCACCGATAAAATCTCCACCACACCAACCACTTCTGAAGATCTGAAGCTTTGCTTCCGGATTATGGAAAATCTGCACAGCAACCTCTGAACTGGACTGTGTCCCTTTGGCTGGCCTCTGCATGAACAGATCGGCTCAGCGCAGCGCAGGCTGCTCCTATGTCACTCTGGAAGGCGCTGCGTTGCCTCTACGTCACTCAGCTGGGACTGTGTCAGCCCCTGCGTGGCCTCTGCTAGGACTGCGTCCTCCTGGTGTTGCACTGCCCTCTCCAGAACTCTGCTGCTTCAGCTGCCTTCTCTGCAGCAAAGAAAATTCTTCAGCCACTTCGCTGGTGATTCAACTTGATCTGCAATGCTCTGATACCATGCGAAATTTTTTGAATATAGAAATCCTACTACAGTGTCTTGATTTACTTTTCCTACTTGATTTACATTTACAAGTTAATTTTCTGAATTATTCAGTAAAATCAGCAAAGTAAACACAACTGTAGCCTACACATTGACAGATCAATTACTGAACATAACGCACACATGACAAAGTGACACAGATTTTTCGGACAAATGTCCTCGGAAAAACCCAATGCGGGAAAACCGGTGCAACTAGCTCTAGAGGGTTTTATTATTATGCAGAATCTGAATACAACAATATCTGGGCACCAGACATGGTTGGCCCTACAGAGAAAATCACGGCAGTAACACCTCTTTCACTCAGAGACAGAAAATATGGTTGATTCACACCCTCGAATGGGATTTACAGAACTCGAGCCCTTTCTGGCCCATCGGAAACTCCAACGCTGTCCCTCAGCCCTTTGCGTTAGCCTTTCTGGCCTGTGTCAGCCTTTGCGCTGCTCTGGAAGGGCATGCGTCACCCTCTCTGGGCTTACGCTGCCCTTGCGCTGTCCTGACTTGGCCTGTGTCACCCCTGAAGGGCTCTTGTTGCCTCTGCACTGCGCTCTGTGTGGCTCTGGCTGGCCTCTGCGCTGCTGGGTATGCTGCCTCTCTACTGCTGTTGTATTCTTGGCCTTGGATCAGAATCCCTTGCCAATCTCTACCCCTCACCACACTCCAAACTAACTTCAAAATTCGTAGCAAATCATGCCCTAGAATTTCGACTTAGCTTCAGTGCTTTGCCAATGTGTGTCTTTTCCAACTAACCCCCAAGCCTTTCTCTTATACTTTTCTCGTTGGCAAACCAATGACCGTGATCTAATCTCTAATCAATGGCTAAGATTAGCAGTTACTTGATCCACGTCACTTGGAACATTCTCATCACGTGTTTAATTTAATTCACTTTAATCTTTTAATTTTCCTAAGTTAGACTTAGGGTCCTTAATTAAAAAAATTAATTATTTGAATAACTATCAAACAGATGGAATTTCCCCAAATGCTTTCTGGGTCTTATAGATCTCATGTACTCTAGCTCCTCCACAAAATTTCGGAGCTAGAGCACATTCGATGCTACCCCAAAATCTCAACAACTGGAAGATCCAATTCTATCTGGATTGTGAAATTTTCAAGAGGAAAATATTTCTGCAATACTTGGTTTATTTCTCCTACTTATGAGATAAGTTGTTTACAGATGCTTCAGTAAATTCTGAAATAAACACATTTGCATATCTTCACTATCGTTAAGAGCATAAGAACAGAAAGATAATTTACACCAATAGCACAATAGAAATAACCACATGACCACAGATGTTTTTGGACAATTGTCCCCGAAAAAACCCAATGTGGGAAAACCAGTGCAGTAGATGAGGGTTTTATATTTATCTTCAGAAATGAAAAGTACATTTACAGGAGTCTGATGAGCAGAGAAAAATTAGCAAACACCTAGCTGAATTTTCTAGACCTTCCAGACAATTTTCGGACCCTCAGGGTGACCTCCTTCACCCTCTGTGTCATCCAACGTGAATGCTCTGCGCAGTCCCTCTCTGGACTGTGTGATTCTGCGTGGAGGGGTTCTTGCTGCTGATTAGCTCACCCTTCCCTTCACCCTCCTGAGTTCTGCTTCTCGATAACTGACTCCTCCCTCCTCCTTCTGCTTCTGCAACCCAGCCTCTACAATCTCACCCACTGAAATCAATTTCTCTTGCTTCAGAATCGATTTCCTTCGGGAACTGAGAATGTCCCCGGCTTAATTTCCAGATGCCCTCAAGTTTCTTCTTATAGCCTTCTCGCTGATGAATCAATGACCAAGATTATATCTTTAATCAATGGCTCAGATTAAAAGATGACTTGATCTTCGTCTTTTAGAAGATTCTCACTCTACTCTATTAATACCCTTTAATTATTTAATTTCCCTAAGTTTATACTTAGGGTCTGCATTAAAATAATTAATTATTTTAATAAAGTCATATCCGAGTGGAATTTCCACAAACAATTTCTGGGTTCTCTGGATAACTGATGTCTAAGCCTCCCTACCAAAAATGAGACTTAGAACACTTTCCGATACTATAGAAATCAACACTCCCTCTTAGCGAGGAAAGTGTTTAAGCAAGATACCGCTGTACTGCTCTGACTCTATATCATCTGTTGCGCTGATGATGTCCTGGCTGCTGCCCCTCATCTTTGCGCTGCTGGTTCCTGTACTGCTGCCCTGTCACTGCAACATCTGTATTGCAGCTCCCTCTTCTTCTGAAGACCACCCTTTCCTCTAGTGGAAGGGGTTCTCGACCATCCCCATCTTCTCTATGAAGTAAGTGAACTTGATCTTACTTAGAGCCTTTGTGAGTATATCTACCACTTGTTCACCTGTAGGAGTGTATCGCAACTGTACTACTCCCCTCTGGACATAGTCCCTGATAAAGTGACACCGAATGTCAATGTGCTTCGACCGGTCATGAAACACAAGATTTTCAGAGAGCTTAATGCAACTTTGATTATCGCACATAATCTCGGTCGGTTCAATCGCCATATGGCCTCGCACGAAGCTGTGCTTGCTGCTATGTACTTTGCCTCGGCTGAGCTCAGTGCTACGGACTTCTGTTTCCTACTGCACCAGGAGGTCATTCCTGATCCGAGACTGAAACAGTACCCACTGGTACTTTTCCGATCTACTGTGCTTCCAGCCCAGTCTGCATCTGTGAACCCACTCAACTGGATCTCATTTCCCTTGGTGTATTTTAGCTCATACTCGACTGTCCCTCTCAAGTATCTAAGAATATGTTTGGCTGCTGCCCAGTGAGCCCTCCTGGGTTCCACCATGAACTGACTGAGGGTATTCACTACATAACAGATGTCTGGTCTCGTGTTGACTAGATACATCAATGACCCGATGAGCTGTCTGTACACTGTGGGATTAGCCTCATCATCCTTTGATGTGTCTATCTTCTTCCAGTTAGTAATCATTGGCGTGGCCATGGGTCTACAGTCCTCCATCTAAAATCTCTTCAGAATTTATGTCGTGTATCTTCCTTGTCCCAGGAAGATTTCCCCTTCCTGCTGCCAGACTTCTAAACCAAGAAAATAGTGCATCTGCCCCAGGTCCTTCACATCGAATTCTGTTGCCAGATTCTTCTTGTAGTCTTTGATGAGCTTGGATGACCCAGTCAAAAACAGGTCATCTACATACAAAACAAGAATAAGCGGCTCATCTCCTACTCTTAAGTAGTATAAGTTGGGATCCGCATCACTCTTGACGAATCCCATCTTCTACAAGTAGCCATCAATCCGACCATACCATGCCCTGGGAGCTTGTTTTAAGCCATACAAGGCTTTCTTAAGTCTACAAACATGACTCTTTTGCTCATGTGTCTCGAAGCCTTCTGGCTGCTCTATGTACACTTCCTCCTCTAGCACACCGTTCAAGAGCGTAGTCTTGACATCCATCTGGTGAATTTCCCATCCCATCTGCGCTGCCAGAGAGATGATGGATCTGATAGAAGTGTATCATGCCACTGGAGCAAAGGTTTCTTCATAGTCAATGCATTCTTTTTGGGCATACCCCTTTGCTACAAATATTGCCTTGAATTTCTCTATGCTACCATCTGCAGCATATTTGATCTTGTAGATCCATCTGGATCCTACAACAGATCTGTCCCGTGGTCCTGGGACTACTTCCCAAACATCATTTGTCATGATGGAGCTATACTTCTCCACCATGGGATCTACCCATACTTGATTTTGAGCTGCTTCCCGAAAGGTAGAAGGCTCTCCAACCTGAGCTACTAGCGCCTGATATCTGTTAGGTTGTTTCCTTATCCTCTTCCCTTCTTTAGTTGCTCCAGCAAATCCTTCTGCATCTCTAAGAATTTGTTGGAGTTCTCTGCTCGGTCTCCCATTAGTGGTGGGCGGTCTCACCTGTTCTTCCTCCTGTTCTTTGTCGGAGGAGCTTCCCTCAGAAATATTGTGCCTTGGAGAGGCACTGGACCTCTCCTCCATAGGTCGTTGAGGCTGTACCAATGGATCTTCCTCAATCTGCGTATCTGTGGCCATCTCTCGAGATTTCCTAAAGGCTTTCTCCTCTAGGAATTTTACATCCCTTCTTACCACGACTTTCCTGCTCTTTGGAATATAGACGCGATATGCCTTTGCATTCTCACTGTAGCCCATCAGAAAACCCTTTTCTGCCGTTTGATCCAGCTTCTTCCTCTTTTCCAATGGAACGTGGCAGTATGCAATGCTGTCGAATATCTTGATGTTGCTCACTTATGTCTTGTTGCTTGTGAACACACTTTCGGGAGTAACCTTCCCCAAAGTTCTATTGGGAACTCTGTTTTGAATATAAACTACTGTGTTGCAGGCTTCTGCCCATAGGAATTTGGGCATCTCGTGGTCATACAACATTGCCCTTGCAACTTCGATTATGGTCCGATTCTTCCATTCTGCAACTCCATTTTGTTCTGGATTGTAAGGAGCTGTCCATTCTCTCTTGATGCCTTCCTATGCACAGAAATTAGTGAAGTCTTTATCGATATATTCTCCACCGTTATCTGACCTCAACTTCTTGATCTTCTTTCCTGTAGAGTTTTCCACCAATGCTTTCAAATCTTTAAACCGATTAAAGACTTCATCTTTGGTCTTCAAAAAATAGATCCAAGTTTTCCTGGAATAATCATCAATGAAGGTGGCAAAATACTTTGCCCCACTGAGAGCTATTGTGGACATAGGACCGCAAATGTCAGAGTGTATTAACTCTAATACACCTTTGGCTCTGCTGCTGCTTCTTGGAAATGCTGCCTTAGTGTACTTCCCTAGTGCGCATCCCCTGCAAACTTCGTCTTTCTTTTTGCTGAGTTCAGGAGCCTCTATGACAGCATTTTTGAGAATCCCTAAGGCTCGATGATGTAGATGCCCCATTCTTCTGTGCCATAACTCATTCAGATCTCTGTCGTTTGTACTGCTGATCAGGGCCACCAGAGATTCAAGCTAGAGCTTATATAGCTTGTGACTCCTTACTCTGATTTGTGCCTTTTTGCTCCAGTTAGGGTGTTTGATATACACCTTATCTTGAGTAAAGTATACGTCATAGCCCTTGTCCTGAAGTTGAGACACCAAGAGTAAATTCATCCCCAACCCTGGTACATGCAGAACATTTGTGGCTCGAATCTTGTTGCCATCTTCCGTCTGAAATGTTACGGTACCTCTCCTGATGGGGGTACATTTTGCCTTATTTCCCATAGTTATTTGGAAATTCATCTGCTCTTCTTGATAGCTCGAAAAACATTCTCGAACCCCCATCATATGAGCAGATGCTCCACTGTCAATATACCAAACACTTGGAGGAGCTGTGCTTGACACACAGGCAAGATCCTCCTCTAGTCTGGGTGCCAGCATCTTCATGTCGTGTTCTCTCTGCATTTCTGCGTGCTCTGGAGGACTGCGTGAACCCTTCCTTTGGTCCATGGCAGATCATCCCTTCGTGTTTTTAGCCCTTTCCTTTGATCCCATGTGAACATTTCAAGAGGAAAATATTTCTGCAATACTTGGTTTATTTCTCCTACTTATGAGATAAGTTGTTTACAGATGCTTCAGTAAATTCTGAAATAAACACATTTGCAGATCTTCACTATCGTTAAGAGCATAAGAACAGAAAAATAATTTACACCAATATCACAATAGAAATAACCACATGAACATAGATGTTTTTGGACAATTGTCCCCGGAAAAACCCAATGTGGGAAAAACGGTGCAGCAGACGAGGGTTTTATATTTATCTTCAGAAATGAAAAGTACATTTACAGGAGTCTGATGAGTAGAGAAAAATTAGCAAACACCTGGCTGAATTTTCTAGACCTTCCAGACAATTTTCAGATCCTTGGGGTGACCTCCTTCACCCTCTGCGTCATCCAACGTGAATGCTCTGCACAGTCCCTCTCTGGATTGCGTGATTCTGCGTGGAGGGGTTCTTGCTGCTGATCAGCTCACCCTTCCCTTCACCCTCCTGAGTTCTGCTTCCCAATAACTGACTCCTCTCTCCTCCTTCTGCTTCTGCAACCCAGCCTCTACAATCTCACCCACTGAAATCAAATTCTCTTGCTTTAGAATCGATTTCCTTCGGGTACTGAGAATGTCCCCGACTTAATTTCCAAATGGCTCTCAAGTCTCTTCTTATAGTCTTCTCGCTGATGAATCAACGCCAAGATTATATCTTTAATCAATGGCTCAAATTAAAAGATGACTTGATCTTCGTCTTCTAGAAGATTCTCACTCTGCTCTATTAATACCCTTTAATTATTTAATTTCCCTAAGTTTATACTTAGGGTCTGCATTAAAATAATTAATTATTTTAATAAAGTCATATCCGAGTGGAATTTCCACAAACAATTTCTTGGTTCTCTGGATAACTGATGTCTAAGCCTCCCTATGAAAAATGAGACTTAGAACACTTTCCAACGCTATATAAATCAACACTGATCTCCCTTAAACAACTCTTCTGCGCACTTATCTTGAACTCTCCCTATATTGTGAGTCACTGACTGAGTGGTTGCCACCACTCGCCCTGGGCTTTACTCCTCATCATCTTGCTGGTCGGCCCAGTTGCCAACTAGTTGAGACTCAAACTGAGATACTGGCTGAGGTGTGAAAATTCCTAAAACTGGAATCCTATTGCAGCAACTGGAAAATATTCACCTAATTGTTAATCTTTACTTAACAATTTATTTGCAGTTATCTATGGCAAACGCTGAATACATCACACTAAAACCTATACAAATATAAGAATGTTGCGGAAACAAAATACAACACATGAAAGAAATAAACACACAATCGACACCGTTATTTTTGGACAAATGTCCCCGGAAAAACCCAATGTGGGAAAATCGGTGCAACAACTGAGGGTTTGAACTTTGTATTATTATGCAGTAGTTTCTGAATACAAATCTTTGGATGCCTTACTGGCTACCGATACAGAGAATATAACTGGCAGAAATGAAGTGAGAATTAACCTCACACTACCACTGGCGATTCGACACTGATCCAGCCTCTGAATGGCTAGCCCCAAGCTGCCTTTGAGTAGCCTCTGCATCACAACTCGTAGGGACTGCGTCACTCCTCTAACTGATCGATCTGCTGGCAAGATGCTCAGATCTATGACCCTTTGGTCTCACACCCCAACTCTTGGCACTAGATCTAGACTGCTCCTTAGCAAAACTGCGGATCTCCTCTTAGGCTCTTCGCTGCCTCAACGTGGCTTTGCGCTGCCCAACGTGGTTCTACGCTGCCTCTCTGGATCTCACTATGCCTCCTCTGCTCTGTATTCATCGGATCAGGGAAACGTCCACCGACCACTATCCCTGCCCCTCACTGCAAGATATCAACTCAATCACTCCTTCGGCAACTGTTACGCTGCTCTCTTGAGAATTCAATCTCTATATCTCTCACTCGTTGTGTTTTCCAAATGCCCATAAGGCTCCTTCTTATATTTTCTCGTTGACATATCAACAACCAAGATTAAAACATAATCAAAGGCTAAGATTAACTGGGAGTTGATCCATGTCTTTATCTAGAAGATTCACACCCGATCTAATTAATACACTTTAATTAATCACATTTCCTAAGTTTAGACTTAGGAATACATTAAAAATGATTAATTATTTTAATTAAATCCTTTCCGGGTGGAATTTCCCAAAACGCTTTTTGGGTATTATGGAATGCATGTGTCTTAGCCTCTCTGCAAAAGCTTGAAGCTAGAGCACATCCGATGCTACAAAAACCAACACTCCCTCTTAGTGAGGAATGTGCTCAAGTGCTGCAACCTCCTGAAGCGTCACTCTGACTTCTACACCATCCCAGTTGCGCTATTGATGTATGGCTGTTGCTGCCCACCAACTAATGCGTAGCTCTCTTTGCGTTGCATCTACACTGCTGCTGATTCTGCATGCTTCTATCAACTACTGCATCTGCACTACAACTCTGTTGCTGCTGTCACTGCAACATCCGCAACTCCCTCTCATCTGCTGCTGCTGAAACTGGGAGATGTCCATCAACTGAACCAACTGTGTTCAGATTGATGCAACTGTCCACTGAGTTCTGACTGCTGCTAGCCTTTGCGCTGTCACTGAAGCCTCTGCGTTGCTGTTGACACTACACTGTGCCAACTCCACTACTACCAACTCTGCTCCGCGCTGCTCAGTTCCTAACGCCGCTAACCATTGCTACTGTCATTCTGGCACCTGACTGCACCATCTGTCACTGGTCCATCCTCCTATTGCTGCTATGGGTTCCCATAGCAAGGTGATGATCCAAGAGGTGGACTCCTCAAGGACCCTGCCCATCCTGTATCTCTATGAGGCTACAAAACCATGGTTGCTTGGGAGCGGGAGCGCCATTTTCAAAAGCTCCCGGTCCAGAGCGTTTAAAAAATATATATATATATATATTTTTTTTTTATATTTTGATGTATATATGTCAACAAAAGCATGTAGAATGATGAATTAGACATAAAAAACATAAAAACATAGATTGAATCATATAACATCAATCATCTAGAAGTTATAATCTTCATCAAACACGCCCACGAGTTGGAAGCATACAACATATTGACTCTTGAGTCTCGCAAATCATCAATCTGAAGGTTTCAAGCTTTCAAAATTCAATATATAACATTTATCATCACTGATTTCAAATTTCAATATCTAACATTTATCATCATTGATTCATATCATAACTATTTATTTATAATCATTGGGATTCATTGATTTCAAAATTCAATATATAACATTTATCATCAATATATACTTTATAATTCATTTATTTATTCTTTATCCATTTATTTCAAAATTCGAATATATAACATTTAATATCATTATATATTTACCACGCCATCACATCTATTGATTTTAAAAATTCAATATATAACATTTATCATCATTGATAGAAAATATTTACCATCATTGATTCATTGACTACCATATAATCCTATGAAGCATCATATTCATAATTCATAATGACTTATAAACTTATAAATGCCAATTTCAAAGTTTCACCTTTCAAATTCAAACTTCAAACTTAAATTGTCATATATTGTTTACAAAAATTATCATAATAAATATGAAAGAGTCAAGTTTCAACTGTTCAACAGTTATAAAAGTTAAAAACTACTAGAAAATAGAAAAGACTAGTAAACAACAAATCTATTTATCTATTGGCTGGCCCCTTGCCACGCCCACGAGAAATGTCTAATTTGTGAGAACCACGAGGCAATGGTGGTCTTCTAGTACTCTCAGGAGTACCACGTCCACGACCATGACTAGAAGGCGAAGGGCAACGTGAGGATGTAGGTGGAGGCTGAATCTGCAAAGGAATAATAGTTGGATATCGAGCACTGGCACTGGCACCCGCACTGCTACTGGATGGTGGGACTAGCCCTGTGTGCGGTGGTGGCATGGCTACTAATGCTTCATCATCATCCCTCAAAAGTTCTTCTTCCAATTCTTCCATATGTACAGTGTCGTCCTCCAGATTATCATCCTCTGGGTTGTTGTCCCATACTTTATATGATTGATCCTCATATGCCCGATCATAGTAATGACTCAACAACCTCAAGTTGTAATGCACATAAACCAAGCTTTCAACTCGGTTTTCATTCAGCTTGTTTCTTCTCACACTATGTATGAAGCTGTAGGTGCTCCAACACCTCTCTGTAGAAGAAGTATTCACAACTTGTGAGAGAACTTTTTTTGCCAACTTTGGAAAAAGTCCCATGCTGCCATATGCTTACCACCATGTGAGAGCATCAAATCTGTCGCTATCTTCCATTGCATGGAAAGAACCAAAGTTTCCAGTGCAACTGAAGTATCTGCCTAATTCAAGGCACAATCTAGCACACTCCTCCCTGTCGGGGACCAACTTGTCTAATGCCTTCATGTACCCCTCTTTTACCTCTGGATCAGTGTGAGGTTTGATCCTAACCCCACCTCTAGGTGCAGGTTGGCCCAACCAAGATGGAGAGTAGTATTTTGGCATAAGGATATATGCCAAGGCATGTAGTGGAACATTGAGTTTATTCCACCGTGCACACACAGAGTCGTGAATCATTGCATACAAGTTGGGATCATTATCCTTAACAACATCTTTTATTTCGCCCAACATGCTATCCATCTGCTCATAAACCTCCCCAATCACTGGTTTATCTGTATCTGAAAAACGAATCATGTGATAAATGGGTTTGGTGAAGTTCAAAATTTCCCTCACACGTGTCCAAAACAAAGGGTCAAGGGCAGTCTCCTCCACATGTTCAAAACCTTGCTTGTCAACTATTGTCGCTGCCCTGTCCTTTAATACCTGCCAGTGTGGGCTTGATACCATTGCAGCCAATGACTCTCATACCTTCAAAAGGCGCTTGAAGGTGAGGTAATAGCTAGCAAATCTAGTCTTTGCTATCTTCAACAACTCCAATTTGGAGTGAGTACGGAAAAGCCCATGGGTATTGCTATGATTTGTAATAAATTTTATCATTTTTTTACCTCTCTTGTACAAATCACCAAGCCATTTGAATTGAGGTTGTTTTTTTTTAATGTTATCATGCATCAAAAGGTTCATTGTGTGAACCAAACACCTAGACCAAAATATGTTGGGGTATTTATCCTCAATAATTGCTCCTGCTGCCTTACAATTAGCAACATTATCAGTGATGACTTGGATGACATTGTATGGCCCAGTATTTTCAATTATTTCAAGTAATGGTTCTGCAATGTTAATGCCGGTCTTGAATTTGTCTGAATAATCATATGCTGAAAGGAATATTGCACCACTAACCGACACAGCCAGAACACTTATCAATGGCTTTCCTTTTATATTGGTCCATCCATCAGATACAATGGACACCCCATGCTCATTCCAAGAATTTGTCATTCTAGCCAAAGAATTGTTTATTTTAGCTCTTTCATGATCAAGTCCCATGGTTCTGGCCTTGTCATACCCAGGGCTCCTGTATCCTTTGGGGGCATCATTAATGGCAAAAACCATTTCATGCCAATAAGGTGAGCGAAGAACATTGAATGGCACCTCACATGCATATAGAAACCGATTTTTTTTTGAATTCACATCATTCCTACACCCTTTGTCAAGGAAATCGGATATGGTTCTATGCCTTAAGGAGATGTTTGGTCCAGGTGTGCCTCCATATCCACTGCCATGGGTGGAAGTTGATGGACTTCTTTGTCCATGATGTGATGGACCTGATGGTGTATAAGAATCAATGAAACCCATAGATCTTTTAGATCTCTGTAGGGCAGCCTCCTCTTCCTTTCTATATTTCTCTCTCTGTGTTGCTGGCACACTTACACAAATTTTGATTCCTAGATTTTTGTCTCCATCCCCTGGCATTTTCCCACAAAGGTGCCTTCTGGCACGGGTGTATGAACCTGTGTATTCTTTATTGCAATGGGGGCAAAGAAATTTAGTGGTTCCACCACCTTTCCCTCCTTCCTGCCTTTGAACATATTTCCACAAAGGTGTTTGACTTTGGTCTTGTCTAGTTGGGGTATCTGTGGCCTCATGTTCTCCACTTTCCCCTTCCTCCTCCACATACTCCTCCTCCTCTTTAGGATTTTCATCAAATCCACTATAACCCACTTCTTCATCCTCCTCTTCTCTAATGGGCTTCTTTCTTCTACTCTCCAACACCATTATTACAAAGAAAGGAACCAACATGAAGAAAATCCCTAGCCATATAGCCATGATGTTTCAAGTTTCAAGTTTCTAGCCTGCAAAAAAAATGGAGGAATGCCAAATGAGAATAGGAAATGCAACATAGGAAAAAAACAATTCAATTTTTCACTTTTCAACACACTAGAATGCAACATTGAGAAAAAAAATCAAGTTTTCATCTTTGAACAACTTAAAAACAATTCCTAGAAAATAAAAAACTAGATTAGAAGACCTACCTCTTTCTTGCAATCTTCCTCTTGCAAACTTGCTTTCTTGCAGCTTGCTCCTTTCTCTCTCCTTGGCACTTATGCTCTCCAAACTCTCAAGCTTTCCTTCTCTCCAAATCGCTCTCCAACTCTCAAGTTCTTGCTCCTCTTGCTCTCTCTCTCAAACTAAAACAATAAAAACTAAATGAGGAGGGTGGGATTTTATTTACCCAACCCCCCCTCCCTCCCTCCCAAAAAAAAATTGAATTTTGACGTCGGATTTTTTTCTACGCGCCGAGGAGCGTTCGGGAGCGAACGCTCCTCGACCGCTTCCGGCATTAAAAAATGCTCCCGAAGCGTTTTTTTAATGGGGGAAGCGCTTAGGGAGTGTTCGCTCCCGAGCGCTCCCTGAAACGCTCCCGAAAAGACAGGGAATGTTTTTTTAAGCTCGGAAGCGCGCTCCTGAAAACGCTCCCCTCAGGAAGCGTTTTCGGGAGCGCGCTTCCGAGCGCTCCCAAAGAGCCCCAAGGAGCGCGCCGGGAGCCAGTTCAAAGCTTCAACTTTGCAAACCATATAACCCCACCTCTCCCCTGGAGGTATATGGGCAATCATGGTAAATGGCTCAATAGTCCACAATAACTAATTTACTTGTACTTTTCCTAAGTTGGACTTAGGAGAGAAGTCATAAATCATTTACCCCACCAAGCAAACACCTAGAAGAGGCAAATAATGTCTTCCACATGCTAAGACACCAAGCCTATGCTTAAGACCTTTCAAAGCTACCACTCACTTCAACATTGAAGGAGCTATAACTTGGGTGTTTGGAAATTCCCATAGGCTATTCTCCTTGAGAACTGGTGCTATGCTCTCCTTCCATGGATTGAAGTTATAGGCCCCATCCAACTTGTCCTCGAACCTCAGATCGATTGATGCCATCCCGAAATCGAAAAATCACTAAAAACTTTTGACTATAACAACCTGATTGGCATGGCCTCCCTCTCTCCCTCTGAGGGCTGACCTACACCAATCACAATGGTATTGTTGTCTCTTCTGCCAAACTGTCATGGGCCCTGATGACGTATTTAGCCTGCTACCTTAATCTACAACTATTGTTGACCAACTACTTGGTGGCTATTCTGGGTGGGTTTTCGGTGCCCAATTCCCAAAATCTATATGTGCTTAGACTGCTTCCTCCTCCAAGCACTCAGCCACCCACAAACCTCTCCACCATTTTCCGACTCGGTGATGCTGTTTATACCTCGGGGGTCCCTATGAAAATTCCAAGTTCGGAATCCTGCTGCAGCCAACTAAATTTACTTCACCTACGTGTAAATTATATTAACAAGTTATTTGCATATTTATTCTGTAAATACTGAAGCAATTTCTGAAGCAACCTTCACTTAATTAAATTAATATGTGAAAGAAGGAACTGAGTAAGAGAAAAACATCACACACGACACTGTTTTTTTTGGACAAATGTCCCCAGAAAAACTCAATGCGGGAAAACCGATGCAACAGAGTTGAGGGTTTTATTATTAAGCAACAGGTATATCTGAATACAATCTCTGGATGCCTTGCTGGCTATCCAGTACAGAGAATATCACTTGGGAGAAGAAAGACAAATTGTGAGATTACCTCACTATGCAAGTTCCGGCTGATCCGGTAGCTGAAGTGATGAAACTCCAACACCCTCTGTGCTGCCTCTGCACAGTAATTGCGTAGGCTTGCATGGGGAACTCTGATGGACTGCGTCACCTCCTTTGCTAAATCATTCAGCCCAAAGAAATCTCGATTTCGGCCCTCTTGGCTCAGAACTTCGATCTCCCAGCTGAAACTCAGACTTCTCCTCTGAATACTACGCTGCTTCTGCGTGTGGCCTTCGTGGCCCTGCGTCACCCTCTCTGGGAACTGCATTGATTCCTCTGCATCTTTCTTTGCCTCTCTGCTGAGTATTCTTGGCCCCGGAGAAGATCCTCAGACCAAAACTGTCTCTGCCCCTCAACTGCATGAGAATCTCTTGATCAAAGTTTTCTTCTGAGCACTGCTCACTTCAGAAAATTCGATCTCTTGATCTCTCGGTGTATCTTTCCAAATGATCCTCAAGTCCTATTTATAGTCTTCTCGTTGAGACTTCAACGACCGAGATTAGATCTCCAATCAACGACGAAGATTACATTTTGACTTGAGCTGTTTTTTCTAGAAGTTACACCCACAATTTAGATTAGTACCCATTAATTATTTTAATTTCCTAAGTTTAGACTTAGGATCTCATTAAAAATAGTGGTGCGGAATCGGAAACCTGCCTCCGTGTACCCGCCTGTAAAAACGATCGTGTTGTTCCCTAATACATGTGTCTAAGCTTCTCCACAAAGTTTGAGACTTAGAGCACATCCGATGCTACCCCAAATCAACACTCCCTCTTAGCGAGGAATGTGCTCTAGCAAATATGTCCTGCTGCACACTGCTCTGACTCTGAAGCATCTCCCTCTGCGCTGCTGATGTTTGAGATGCTGTCCACCAACTACTGCGCTGCTGCTGCAACGGTATTGTTGTTGACCCTGCCACGATCAACACTGCATCCGTACTGCAACTCCCTCTCAAATGTTGCATCTGTTGCTAGCACTGCCACTGCTAACTCTGCACTGCAACTCAGTTGCTGAGAGAAGCAACTGAAAAACATCCATAAATCTGAACAAGTGTTCACGATGCATCTCGATGCTGAACCTCTGACTGCTACTAGTCCCACGCTGTCCCTCTGAAGCACTACGCTGTTGTTGCTTATGCATTGTGTTCCTTTGCGCTGCTGCAACTCTGCTCTGCATTGCTTCAGATTCTTGCACTACTAACTACTGCATCTGTCGCTCCAACACTCCTTTGCATTGCTGAAACTCCTCCAGCCTACTACTACAATCTTTGGGCACCTGTATCAAGGTCAGGATCCAAGAGGTGGACTCCTCAAGGATCCTACCCAATTGAAGTTCTTGTGAACTTACAACTCAATATCGCCCCATTTCCCTACCAGATATGCATAGGCGTTCATGGTATACTCATCCTCCTCGATCTTTGCGGATGCAACCTTCGGCCCATGCTTCTCGTCCTTCACCTTTTTTCTTCAAAGGACACCACGTTGCGTAGTGACTAAGTTCACCACACCTGAAGCATTTTATCTTCGAGATGTCCTTCTTCCGTCTCCGCTGCTCCTGCTACCCCTTGGATGCAAGGGTTGCATTTTCCTCCTCCTTTGTCTTCGACACACTGCTACTGCTGCTGTCAAGTTTACACTTGACTAGGTCCCTCCTTGGCTCTTCTTGCTGAAGAGCAACCCACATCTCTTCCCAGCCTGGCAAGGTTGCTTTGCCCAAGATACTTTGGAAAAAAACCTGCCATTCTTCAGTGACTGTGTTAAGAGTCAGTCTCACCATTGCTGTAGGAGAAGGGGTGGACCCCATGACTACTATTTGATCATGAGTTTCCAGAAGCCTAGTCAGGAACAGAACAATGCGCTCCCCTCTATGCATCTGCACCATCCTCAGTTTCTGCTCTAAGTACACCTTTTGTTGCTCAGAAGATCCTTCATATAGCGCTGCCAAGGCCTCCCACATCTGCCTAGCTGTGTCCTTGCCGGCTATGTGGGACACTATGTGATCTTTGACTCCATCTAGGAGCAGCCTTTTAGCCTTTGCCATATCAGAATTGTACTTCTTCAGCGGATCTGGATCTGCAGGGACAACTACCATACTTGTCATGAAAAGCTTGAGATCGTATTCATCTAGAAGGCATGTAATTCTCGCCTTCCAGATTACATAGTTGGAGGCTCCCTCCAACTGGTCCTGATCTCGAAGCCCATGAGCTGCCATTTATGCCAAAAAGAAAATGTCAAATATGCTCCCTCTCTTCCCCCTCTACGCAGCACTGGACTAGGTTACACACTCCTTGTTGGAGCTTGTAGATATGCCACCCGAATCTGCTGCTTAGATCACGAAAAAATGGAATTCTTCGGCTAGGAACTCCCTGAGGAATAAAATTCCCTCACTGTGCTTCTTCTTTCTCTTATGACGACTTTCTGCCCAAGAAAATTTGTCTGCAGAAAAACTGTGTCCCACCAGCTTTGTGCTGCTTCCTCTGGCTCGACAAAATCTCGATCTAGAAGTCCTACCTCTTTGTCGACTAACTTAGAGAGAGACTTTCCGCGAAACTTCAGCCCTTTTGCCCTGGACTGCGCAATACCTTTGGGGATTTGAACTACTGCTTTCTGCAGCCATTCGACCTCCTGCTCAGCGCTGGCTCTGCTCTTCTTGTTTCACCTGCAACGCTCTGATACCATGTAAAAATTCCAAGTCCGGATTCCTACTGCAGCCAATTGAATTTACTTCACCTACTTGTAAATTATATTAACAAGTTATTTGCAGATTTCTTCTGTAAATACTGAAGCAATTTCTGAAGCAACCTTCACTAAATTAAATTAATATGCGAAACAAGGAATTGAGCAAAAGAAAAACATCACACAGGACACCATTGTTTTTGGACAAATGTCCCCGGAAAAACCCAATGCGGGAAAGCCGGTGCAGTAGATTTGAGGGTTTTATTATTAAGCAACAGTTATGTCTGAATACAATCTCTGGATGCCTTGTTGGCTATTCAGTATAAAGAATATCACTTGGCAAAAGAAAGACAAATTGTGAGATTACCTCACTCTGCAAGTCTTGACTGATCTGGTAGCTGAACTGACGAAACCCCAACACCCTTTGCGTTGCCTTTGTGCAGTAATTGCGTAGGGACCTCTGATGTACTGCGTCACCTCCAATGCTAAATCGTTTAGACCTAATCTCGATTCCAACCCTTCCGACTCAGAACTTTGATCTCCTAGTTGAAACTTAGACTTCTGCTCGGAATATTGCACTGCCTTGCGTGTGGCCTTCGTGGCCCTGTGTCACCCTCTTTGCGTGCTGCATCACCCTCTCTGGGCACTGTACTGCTTCCTCTATGTCTTTCTTTGCCTCTCTGCTGAGTATTCTTGGCCCTGGAGAAGATCCTCTGACCAAAAATGTCTTTGCCCCTTTACTGTGTGAGAATCTCTTGATCAAAGTTTTCCTCTGACTGATTATTTCAGAAAATTCGATCTCTTGATCTCTTTGTATATCTTTCCAATTAACCCTCAGGTCTTCTTTATAGTCTTCTCGTTGAGACTTCAATGGTCGAGATTAGATCTCCAATCAACGACTAAGATTACATTTTGACTTGATCTGCTTTTTCTAGAAGTTACACCCACAATTTAGATTAATACCCATTAATTATTTTAATTTCCTAAGTTTAGACTTAGGGTCTCATTAAAAATAATTAATTTATTAAATAAAACTGTCTTTGGGTGGAATTTTCCAAAACGATTTCTGGGTTATCTGGAATACACGTGTCCAAGCCTCTCCACAAAGTTTGAGACTTAGAGCACATTTGATGCTACCCCAAATCAACAGTCCCGTGCTGGTCACGGCCTTGATTTGCTGCAGCTCAAGATCCTTGCATAACTAGAAGGCTCTGGTTGCTACTTGCACTGATCTACCTATCCTTGTTGGCATGGTTGGGCTGTTGTTCATATTGGAACCCCTCCTTAAGCTCCCTAGCTGGGCGGTCTTCTTGTTCCCGACTTGTTCTGTTGTGTCCCCAATGATTGCTGAGTTTGTTTGCTTGTGTGGGCCTTGGATGGTCTATGGCTATGTTGATCAATCCCGCGACCTATCTGTGCCCTTACTAGACGATTGTTGCCTGTGGTTTCTCTTTGCCACCCCCACTCACTCTTGCAAACCTGCCCACCAATCAGATTGTTGACCAATCCCGAACACCTGCGCCCTAATTCCTTGACCACTTGTTGCTATTGTCGTCGATATGGTTATGCTTGTCTAAGCCCCTCCAAGCTGCCACCTCTGACACCTCCCGCGCGGCTATGCTTGACAACCTTGTCGACCACCACTCATGGTCACAAATTTTATTTGTTTTCTCTAACTTTTAACTCAGTCTGATTTTTTTTTTGACCCACTTTAAATTTTTTGTTCGCTTTAGCGTCAGGTGGGTTGTATGACCAATTCCTTTGGCCTCCCTTAAAAAAATTCTCTGCTCATACCATCACAGCTGAATTTGGCCTCAGCGATCCTGTACGAACATGCCAACCTAGCACCTGTGATTCTGAGATTGGTGATTTTCAGAGTTTTATGCTCTGATACCATGTTAGAATTACTGCAAATCTAGCACCTAACACTTGATTCCTAGCATAAAACTAATCTACTGATTAATTGCGCGACTAGGTTCCTAACACGATAAATTAAGCGAAAGCAAAATTTACCAATCTCAATCACGAAAAAAGTTATAGTAGATTCTACCCAATCAAAGTTCTTCATTAAATTCTTCAAAACCTACTTGGGCTCCCATTGTGGGAAAATGACCCAACTGAGAAAGATTACATATTTCAAAAATGCCTTGGATCTGATCTAGTAGATCAAACCCTAGATTGGTGCTCGATCCCCTTGGCTGATATGGATCTCCAAGCTCTCCTTTTGCATCCCTTCAGACCCAACACACTAAAGTATCATACTTCTCATTGAGATGCCTCTCTCAATCTTGTGTTGTTATATGGTGTGTATTCTCCTTCTCTTTAGCGTTGCTTTTATAACTTAAGCTAAATCCCTAACCCTAATGTGAAAAGTGATTGACAACCAAGATTAGATCTTGCCTCACTTGAGATCAAGGGCTGAGATTAAAACATAATCACATAAGTAATTTACTTTATTTTTCTTAAGTTTACTTTAGCTCAATAAGCCAACATAGTAATTATGTGCTCTTCGTAAGTCTAACTTACGCTGAGTGTTAGGTCCCTATATTACTAGTGTAGTCGCTTATTGTTGTTAGTGTAGCCCCCTTATTGTTATTGTTGTTTCTCTTACATTATTATTGTTAGGTCGGCTAGGATTATATTGTGACCCCATAGACTCCTATATATAGAAAGGAGGTTTTGTTATTTGAATCATCCAAGAATTGTTCATTTATGTAATGTAAAGGAGGTTGCCCCCTCAAAGAGGTTGATTTCTAATGTGTTGCGAAGAAATCTCGAGGAACTGTGTAAAAATTTTAGATCTTGGTTCGCAATATTTTCGGAGATATGATCTGTGGAATTTAGGGTTTTTGCAGGCTCCCAAATTTCATCTCAAAGAGGTGACCTTGGTAAAATCGTCATAACTCTCTCACTAAGCATCGGATTGGAATTCTGTAAAAAGTGGCCGAAATTACATGGACTGTAGTTTCTTGTCTATTGATTTCAAAGCCAAAGGAGGAAACCGTGATACGTGGCACGCTATACAAATTTGCTCTATTGAACCAATCCATAATTAGGTCATTGTGGGAGATTGCGCATAACTTTGCCTTGAAGAATCCAAATCAGGGCATACTTGTGGCATTGGAAAGAAGATTTAGAGGGCTACTAAAGCACTGAAGATAAAATCTCGGGGATCTGAAATTACAGAGATACATCAGTTTCAATATCGAGCTCCTCAAACGCAAGAAAAATGTGTGTATTTTTTTTAAAAATTGCGTAAGTCTTGTTTGAAAAATCAGTTTGAAGTGATTCCAAGGGAATATTGAAGCATAGATATCAGTATTGGGTTCTAAAATGGCCCCTAAAAAGAATTCAACACCCATTAAGCCCTCAGAAGGCTCTACTATGACTCATGAAGAGGAAGAATTGCAACATGATATATCAAAATTACAAGAGCAAGTGCAACAAATTTCGCTCTCACAAAGAGTAACAAAAAATGAAATGGAAGCTAAGATGATTGGTTTGAAGAAAGGCGTGGAAGCTAAGATGGATGGTTTGAAGAAAGGCGTGGAAGCTAAGATGGATGGTTTGAAGAATGGCATGGAAGCTAAGATGGATGACATGGAAGTTAAGATGGATGACATCGTTGAAAAAATTAAAGGCAACATGGAAGACATGAAGAATGATCTAAAAGCAGACATGGAAGGTTTGAAGGAAGCTTTGACAAAGTTGATAGAAGAAATGATTCCTAATGGCGAAAAGGTAGTAAAGGAAACTTATGATGAGAACAAAAAAAATGTTAATCGTGATTTCATAAACTCTAATGTTGGATTGAAGACCCACCATATTCCAAAGATTGACACGAGGAAGTTTGATGGCAAGGATCCCATAACAAGGATGTTGAGATTTTGGGGTAGCATCGGATGTACTGTAGCTCCGAAAATTTGTGGAGGATCTGGAGTACATGAAATCTCCAAGACCCAGAAAGTGTTTGGAGAAATTCCATCTGGTTTGATAGTTATTCAAATAATTAATCTTTTTAATTAAGGACCTTAAGTCTAACTTAGGATAAGTAAAAGATTAAAGTGGATTAAATTAAATATGTGATGAGAATGTTCTAAGTGACGTGGATCAAACAACTTCTAATCTTAGCCGTTGATTAGATATTAGATCACGACTATTGGTTTGCCAACGGAAAAAGTATAAGAGAAGGGCTTGGGGTCAGTTGGAGAACACACACATTTGCAAAGCACTGAAGCTAAGTCGAAATTCTAGGTTGTGGTTTGCTAAGAATTTCGAAGTGAGTTTGCAGTGTCGTGAGAGGCAGAGATTGGCAAGGGATGTTCTGATCCGAGGCCAAGAATACAACAACGACAGAGAGGCAGAGTACCAGGCAGCACAGAGGCCAGCCAGAGCTACGTAGTTCAGCCAGAGCCATGCAGAAGGTAGCGCAGAGGCAGCAACAACCCTTCAGGGGTGACCCATGCCCAGTCAGGGCAGCATAAGCCCTGAGAGGCTGACACAGGACCATCCAGGGCAGCACAGAGGCTGACGCAGGCCAGAGAGGTTGACGCAGAGGGTTGAGGGACAACGCTGGGGTTTCCAGTGGGCCAAAAAGGGCTCGAGTTCTGTAAATCCCGTTTGAGGGTGTGAATCAACCATATTTTCTGTCTCCAAGAGAAAGAGGTATTATTGCCGTGTAATTTCTCTGTAGGGCGAACCATTTTAGTGCCCAAATATTGTTGTATTCAGATTCTGCATAATAATAAAACCCTCTAGAGCTAGCTGCACCGGTTTTCCCACATTGGGTTTTTTCCGAGGACATTTGTCAGAAAAATCTGTGTCACTTTGTCATGTGTGCGTGATGTTCAATAAATGATCTGTAAATGTGTAGGCTGCAGTTGTGTTTACTTTGCTGATTTTACTGAATAATTCATAAAATTAACTTGCAATTTAATTCAAGTAGGAATAGTAAATCACGACATTGCAGTAGGATTTCTGTTTAGAAATTTTCACATGGTATCAGAGCATTGTAGATCAAGCTGAATCACCAGCAAAGCGGTTGAAGATATTTTGCTGTAGGAAGGGCAACTGAAGCAACATAGACAAGAGAGGGCAGCGCAACGTTAAGAGGGACGCAGACCCAATTGAGAGCGATGCAGAGCTAGTCTGCTCACGCAGATGCTGATGCAGCACCACCAGGGTGACACAGAGGTAGCCTTGCTTATGCATAGGCTGATACAACACCAATAAGGGTGACGCAGTGCTGATCAAAGGCACACTGAGGTGATGCAGTAGCTCAAGTTGACCCTAGAGGGTGACGCAGTCCAGTTTGCTGTGACGCTGTGCAGTTTTCCGGAGTTGGAAGTGTAGCTTCCGGTTTTTAGAAGTTGTTGGTGTGGCACATGTTCTGTCGGTGCAAAACAATGCCTAGCTAAGTTGACAAAGAGTGGTAGGAGAACAACCGCTCAACTGATTTTTGCCAAAGAAATCCGAGGATCGATCAGGAGTGTGATCGAAGAGGGTTGATTCAAGAGATTTGGAAAATTTTCGAGGAGGGAAATCAGTTGTCAGAGGGAGAAGTTGATATAGAGGGTGCTTTTTCGCCAAGGACCCTAGATCCGGGCTTCTGTTGAGGGTAGCAACAACAGTAGGGAGAGGAGCATTTGTTTCGACAGATTGTTTTGAGCTAGATGGCGCCGTATGGATTGCGTGATCAGGATAGGTTGGACGGCTTGTCCAACTTTTCTATCTAGAAGGCCAGAATCCTGACAGTCCTGGAGACATACGCACTTCGGGAACATGTAGAGAACGTCTTGGCTACACCAACCGAAGCTGCTCTTCTCGCGTAGCATAATGAAGCGGAGGCGCATGCTAAGCGCTTTATCATGTACGGGGTCAAGGATCATGTGATCCCACATATTGCCGAGAAGAAGACGACTAATTCTATGTGGACAACTCTGACCACAATGTATCAAGGAAAATTTGTCGAGACGAAGATGCTTCTGGAGAACTAGATGAAGTTATTCGTGATGAATAAGGGAGAGGAAATCGATCCTTTCCTCTTCAGGTTGCAGTCGATCCGGGATTAGCTAATTTCCATGGGGGTTAAAGTGGAGGATGATGTCATGGTGAAGACTGCTCTAAATGCAGTCTCAGATGAATAGGACACGTTTGTCCAAAAGCATCTTAGGCATTCAAAGACCTTCCAAGCTGGGACGACATGTGGGCCATCCTCCAACAAGAGGAAATTCGCTGGATGACCAAGAGACAAAACAACACTGGATCCAACAAAGTGAAGAAGGAGGAAGAGGAAGATGCAACCCTTGCATCCAAGAAGCAACAAGGGAAAAAAAAGAGGGATCTATCCAAGATCCGATGCTGGAGGTGTGGTGAACTTGGACACTTCGCCACCACTTGTCCTGTAAGGAAGAAGGACAAGAAAGCTGATTCCAAGGCTGCGACAGCTAAAGAAGACGATGGCTCTGATGATGATGTGGCCATGAGTGCTCATGAACCTCAAGAGAAGAGGTGGGGCGATATTGATTTGTAGAGTAGCTACAGATGAGAGGTAGGATCTTTGAGGTGCCCAAACTCTTGGATCACATACGAGCTATGGGAACCTTAAGACAGTAGCAGGATGACTAGAGCAGTGGGTGCAGAAGATCATAGATGAAGCAGAGGCCATGCTGGGACGCTGGAGGGTAGAGCAATGCAGTGCAAAGGCAGCAACCACGCAAAGGCTGATGGGACTTCAACAACGCAGAGGGGCAGTGTTTACACAGTGCAAAGCAACAACGAAAACGCTGATGGGACTTCAACAACGCAGAGGGGCAGTGCTTACGCAGTGCAAAGTAGCAGCAGCGCAGTGGCTCTCGAGAGACAGTGCAACGCAACTGCCGAGGGTGCTTGAGTAATGAGATGCAACTCGACTGAATTGTCTATGAGTGATTGGGCAGGGGTCCTTCAGTTGGTTACTTCTCAGCAATTGAGTTGCAGTGCAGCAGTTGGCAGCATGATGCAGCAATTTGAGAGGGAGCTGCAGTACAGATGTGGCAGTGACTGTGGCAGAGTCATGGGCAGCAGTACAAAGAGTAGCAACAACGTAGTGATGGATGGCAGCAAGCCAAGCATCAGTGCGGGGACCGATGCCAGAGATCAGGGCAATGCTTCAGTGTGGAAGTATTGCTAGAGCACATTCCTCGCTAAGAGGGAGTGTTTTGATTTTGGGGTAATATCGGATGTGCTCTAGCTCCGAAATTTTGTGGAGGAGTTGGAGTACATGTGATCTCCAAGACCCAGAAAGCGTTTGGAGAAATTCCATCTGGTTTGATAGTTATTCAATTAATTAATATTTTTAATTAAGGACCTGAAGTCTAACTTAGGAAAATTAAAAAATTAAAGTGAATTAAAATAAACATGTGATGAGAATGTTTTAAGTGACGTGGATCAAACAACTTCTAATCTTTGCCGTTGATTAGAGATTAGATCACAGCTGTTGGTTTGCCAACAAGAAAAGAATAAGAGAAGGGCGTTGCTTTTATAACTTAAGCTAAATCCCTAACCCTAATGTCAAAAGTGATTGTCAGCCAAGATTAGATCTTGCCTCACTTGAGATCAAGGGCTGAGATTAAAACATAATCACATAAGTAATTTACTTTACTTTTCTTAAGTTTACTTTAGCTCAATAAGCCAACATAGTAATTATGTGCTTTTCCTAAGTTTAACTTAGGCTAAGTGTTAGATCCCTATATTACTAGTGGAGTCCCTTATTGTTGTTAGTGTAGCCCCCTTATTTTTATTGTTGTACCCCTGTAGTCCTCATCTTGTTATTATTGTGCTCCATAAAAGCCCACTATTGTTATTGTTGTTCCCCTTACATTATTATTGTTAGGTCGGCTAGGATTATATTGTGACGCCATGGACTCCTATATATAGAAAGGAGGTTTTGCCATTTGAATCATCCAAGAATTGTGCATTTATGTAATGTAAAGGAGGTTGCCCTCTCAAAGAGGCTGATTTCTAAGGTGTTGATCTATCTTTTCTTCTATTTTGTGTGTTGGTTTCATAACATTTGGTATCAGAGCTTTGGATTCTAGGGTTTCGCTGCTTCAAACAGGTCATCGTGGCATTTTCGCTATAACTTTTTTTCTACAAAGGTTTAGAAGCTAAAAAAACCATTTGCGGAGAAATCCCGAGGAACTTTGTGTAAAAATTTTAGATCTTAGTTCGCAATATTTTCAGAGATATGATCTGTGGAATTTAGGGTTTTTGCAGGCTCCCAAATTTCATCTCAAAGAGGTGACCTTGGTAAAATTGTCATAACTCTCTCTCTGAGCATCAGATTGGAATTCTGTAAAAGTGGCCGAAATTACACGGACTATAGTTTCCTTTGTATCGATTTCAGAGCTGAAAGAGGAAATAATGGCATGTGGCATGTCGTATAAATATGCTCTATTGAACCAATCCCATTGTGGGAGATTGCGCATAACTTTGCCTTGAAGAATCCAAATAAGGTCAGAGCTGTGGCATTGGAAAGAAGATTCAGACGGCTAATAATGGACTGAAGATAAAATTTTGAGGATCTGAAATTACAAAGATACATCAGTTTCAATATCGAGCTCCTCAAACGCAAGAAAAAGGTGTGTATTTTTTTTTAAATTGCATAAGTCTTGTTTGAAAAATCAGTTTGAACTGATTCCAAGGGCATATTGAAGCATAGATATCAGTATTGGGTTCTAAAATGGCCCCTAAAAAGAATTCAACACCCATTAAGCCCTCAGAAGGCTCTACTATGACTCATGAAGAGGAAGAATTGCAACATGATATATCAAAATTACAAAAGCAAGTGCAACAAATTTCGCTCTCGCAAAGAGTAACAAAAAATGAAATGGAAGCTAAGATGGATGGTTTGAAGAAAGACGTGGAAGCTAAGATGGATGGTTTGAAGAATGGCATTGAAGCTAAAGATGGATGGCATGGAAGTTAAGATGGATGACATCGATGAAAAAATGAAAGGCAACATGGAAGACATGAAGAATGATCTAAAAGTAGACATGGAAGGTTTGAAGGAAGGTTTGACAAAGTTGATACAAGAAATGGTTCCTAATGGAGTAATGGAGAAAAGGTAGTGGAGGAAACTCATGATGAGAACAAAATAAATGTTAATCGTGATTTCATAAACTCTAATGTTGGATTGAAGACCCACCATATTCCAAAGATCGATATGAGGAAGTTTGATGGCAAGGATCCCGTAACATGGATGTTGAGATTTTGGGGGTAGCGTCGAATGTGCTCTAGCTTCGAAATTTTGTGGAGGATCTAGAGTACATGAGATCTCCAAGACCCAGAAAGCGTTTGGAGAAATTCCATCTGGTTTGATAGTTATTCAAATAATTAATCTTTTTAATTAAGGACCCTAAATCTAACTTAGGAAAATTAAAAGATTAAAGTGGATTAAATTAAATATGTGATGAGAATGTTCTAAGTGATGTGGATCAAGCAACTTCTAATCTTAGTCATTAATTAAATATTAGATCACGGCCATTGGTTTGCCGACGGGAAAAGTATAAGAGAAGGGCTTGGGGTTAGTTGGAGAACACACACACTGGCAGAGCGTTGAAGCTAAGTCTCTAGGGCATGGTTTGCTAAGAATTTCGAAGTGAGTCTGCAGTGTAGTGAGGGACAAAGATTGGCAAGGGATGTTTTGATCTGAGGCCAAGAATACAACAATGGCAGAGAGGCAGTGTACCAGGCAGCAGAGAGGCTAGCCAGAGCTACGCAGTTCAACCAGAGCCACGCAAAAGGCAACACAAAGGCAGCAACAACCCTTCAGGGGTGACGCATGCCTAGTCAGGGCAGCGTAAGCCCCAAGAGGCTGATGCAGGCCCATCCAGGGCAGCGCAGAGGCTGACCTAGGCCAAAGAGGCTGACGCAGAGGGTTGAGGGACAACGCTGGTGTTTCTGGTGGGCCAGAAAGGGCTCGAGTTCTGTAAATCCCATTTGAGGGTGTGAATCAACCATATTTTCTGTCTCCAAGAGAAAGAGGTACTACTGCCGTGTAATTTCTATGTAGGGCAAACCATTTTGGTGCCCAAATATTATTGTATTTAGATTCTGCATAATAATAAAACCCTCTAGAGCTAGTTGCACTGGTTTTCCCGCATTGGGTTTTTTCCGAGGACATTTGTCTGAAAAATCTGTGTCACTTTGTTATGTGTGCATGATGTTCAGTAAATGATATGTAAATGTGTAGGCTGCAGTTGTGTTTATTTTGCTGATTTTACTAAATAATTCAGAAAATTAACTTGTAATTTAATTCAAGTAGGAAAAGTAAATCAAGACATTGCAGTAGGATTTCTGTTTAGAAATTTTCACATGGTATCAGAGCATTGTAGATCAAGCTGAATCACCAGCAAAGCGGCTGAAGTTTTTTTGCTGTAGGAAGGGTAGATGAAGCAGCATAGACCAGAGAAGGCAGAGCAACGTCAAGAGGGACGCAGACCCAACTGAGAGGGATGCAGAGCTAGTATGCTCATGCAGATGCTGACGCAGCACCACCAAGGTGACACAGAGCCAGCCTTGCTTACGCAGAGGCTGATGCAGCACTAGCAAGGGTGACGCAGTGCTGGTCAAAGGCATGCTGAGGTGACGGAGTGGCTGAAGCCGATCCTAGAGGGTGACGCAGTCCAGTTTGCAGTGATGCTGTGCAGTTTGCCGGGGTTGGAAGTGTAGCTTTCGGTCTTCAGAAGTTGTTGGTGTGGCACAGGTTCTGTCGGTGCAGAACATTGCCTAGCTAAGTTGACAAAGAGTGGTAGGAGAACAATTGTTCAGCAGAATTTTGCAAAAGAAATCTGAGGATCGATCAAGAGGGTGATCGAAGAGGGTTGATTCAAGAGATTTGGCAGATTTCTGAGGAGGGAAATCAATTTTCAGAGGGAGCATTTGCTATAGAGGGTGCCTTTTTGCCAAGGACCCTAGATCCGGGCTTTTGTTGAGGGTAGCAACAACAATAGGAAGAGGAGCATCTATTTCGACAGATTGTTTTGAGCTAGATGGCGTTGTATGAATTGCGTGATCAGGATAGGTTGGACGGCTTGTCCAACTTTGCTATCTGGAAGGCCAAAATCCTAATGGTCCTGGAGGCATATGCACTTCGGGAACATGTAGAGAACGTCTTGGCTACACCAACCGAAGCTGCTCTTCTCGCGAAGCATAATGAAGCGGAGGAGCATGCTAAGCACTTTATCACGGATGGGGTCAAGGATCATGTGTTCCCACATGTTGCTGAGAAGAAGACGACTAATGCTATGTGGACAACTTTGACCACAATGTATCAAGGAAAATCTGTCCAGAAGAAGATGCTTCTAGAGAACCAGATGAGGTTATTCGTGATGAATAAGGGAGAGGAAATCAATCCTTTACTCTTCAGGTTGTAGTCGATCCTGGATTAGCTGATTTCCATTGGGGGGTAAATTGGAGGACGATGTCATGGTGAAGACTGCTCTAAATGCAGTCTCAGATGAATAGGACACGTTTATCCGAAGGCATCTTGGGCATACAGAACCTTCCAAGCTGGGACGACATGTGGGCTATCCTCTGACAAGGGGAAATTCGCTGGATGACCAAGAGACAAAACAACATCGGATCCAGCAAAGTGAAGGAGGAGGAAGAGGAAGATGCAACCCTTGCATCCAAGAAGCAACAACGGAAGAAGAGGGATCTATCCAAGATCTGATGCTTCAGGTGTGGTGAACTTGGACACCTCGCCACCACTTGTCCTCTAAGGAAGAAGGACAAGAAAGCTGATTCCAAGGCTGCAACAACTAAAGAAGACGATGGCTCTGATGATGATGTGGCCATGAGTGCTCATGAACCTTGAGAGAAGAGGTGGGGCTCTATTGATCTGTAGAGCAGCTACAGATGGGAGGCAGGATCTTTGAGGTGCCCAAACTCTTGGATCACATACGAGCTATGGGAGCCTTAATACAGTAGCAGGATGACTGGAGCTGTGGGTGCAAAAGATCATAGATGAAGCAGAGGCAGTGCTGGGACGCTGAAGGGAAGAGCAACGCAATGCAAAGGCAGCAACAGCGTGGAAGCAACAACTCAGAGGCTTATGGGACTTCAGCAACACAGAGGGGCAGTGCTTACACAGTGCAAAGCAAAAACACAGAGGCTGATGGGACTTTAGTAGCACAGAGGGGCAGTGCTTACGTAGTGCAAAGCAACAACAGTGCAGTGGCTCTAGAGAGACAATGCAACGCAACTGCCGAGGGTGCTTGAGTGATGAGATGCAGTTCGACTGACTTGTCTGTCAGTGATTGGGCAGGGGTCCTTCAGTTGCTTACTTCTCAACAACTGAGTTGCAGTGCAGCAGTTCGCAGCGATTCAAGAGGGAGCTGCAGTACAGATATGGCAGTGACTGTGGCAGAGTCATGGGCAGTAGTACAGAGAGCAACAACAACGCAGTGGTGGTGGGCAGCAGGCCAAGCATCAATGCGGGGACCAATCCCAGAGATCAGGGCAATGCTTTATTGAGGAAGTATTGCTAGAGAACATTCCTCGCTAAGAGGGAGTGTTGAGATTTTGGGGTAATATCAGATGTGCTCTAGCTTCGAAATTTTGTGGAGGAGCTAGAGTACATCAGATCTCCAAGATCTAGAAAGCGTTTGGAGAAATTCCATCTAGTTTGATAGTTATTCAAATAATTAATATTTTTATTTAAGGACCGTAAGTCTAACTTAGGAAAATTAAAAGATTATAGTGAATTATATTAAACATGTGATGAGAATGTTCTAAGTGACGTGGATCAAACAACTTCTAATCTTAGCCGTTGATTAGAGATTAGATCACGACCATTGGTTTGCTAACAAGAAAAGTATAAGAGAAGGGCGTTGCTTTTATAACTTGAGCTAAATTCCTAACCCTAATGTCAAAAGTGATTGACAACCAAGATTAGATCTTGCCTCCTTTGAGATCAAGGGGTGAGATTAAAACATAATCGCATAAGTAATTTACTTTACTTTTCTTAAGTTTACTTTAGCTCAATAAGCTAACATAGTAATTATGTGCTTTTCCTAAGTCTAACTTAGGCTAAGTGTTAGGTTCCTATATTACTAGTGTAGTCCATTATTGTTGTTAGCGTAGCCCCCTTATTGTTATTGTTGTACCCTGTTGTCCCCATCTTGTTATTATTGTGCCCAATAAAAGGCCACTATTGTTATTGTTGTTCCCCTTACATTATTATTGTTAGGTCGGCTAGGATTATATTGTGACCCCATGGACTCCTATATATAGAAAGGAGGTTTTGTCATTTGAATCATCCAAGAATTGTTCATTTATGTAATGTAAAGGAGGTTGCCTCCTCGAAGAGGCTGATTTTTAAGGCGTTGATCTATCTTTTCTTCTATTTTGTGAGCTAGTTTCATAACATTTGGTATCAGAGCTTTGGATTCTAGGGTTTCACTGCTTCAAACAGGTCATCGTGGCATTTTCGCTATAACTGTTTTTCTATGAAGGTTCAAAAGCTAAAAAAAACCCACTTGCGAAGAAATCCCGAGGAACTTTGTGTAAAAAATTTAGATCTTGGTTCGCAATATTTTCAGAGATATGATCTGTGGAATTTAGGGTTTTTGCAGGCTCCCAAATTTCATCTCAAAGAGGTGACCTTGATAAAATTGTCATAACTCTCTCTTTGAGCATCGGATTG
Organism: Pinus albicaulis; assembly: GCA_034641835.2. Classification (NCBI taxonomy): domain Eukaryota; kingdom Viridiplantae; phylum Streptophyta; class Pinopsida; order Pinales; family Pinaceae; genus Pinus; species Pinus albicaulis. Next base: position 559,183,903 of record CM076582.1, read on the forward strand.
GAATTCTGTAAAAAGTGGCCGAAATTACACGGACTCTAGTTTCTTGTGTATCGATTTCAAAGCCAAAGGAGGAAACAGTGACACGTGGCACATCGTACAAATTTCCTCTATTGAACCAATCCATAATTAGGTCATTGTGGGAGATTGCAGATAACTTTGCCTTGAAGAATCCAAATCAGGTCAGACCTGTGGCATTGGAAAGAAGATTTAGAGGGCTAATAAAGGATCGAAGATAAAATCTCGGGAATCTGAAATTACAGAGATACATCAGTTTCAATATCGAGCTCCTCAAACGCAAGAAAAATCTGTGTTTTTTTTTAAAATTGCATCAGTCTTGTTTGAAAAATTAGTTTGAAGTGATTCCAAGGGCATATTAAAGCATAGATATCAATACTGGGTTCTAAAATGGCTCCTAAAAAGAACTCAACACCCATTAAGCCCTCGGAAGGCTCTACTATGACTCATGAAGAGGAAGAATTGCAACATCATATATCAAAATTACAAGAGCAAGTGCAACAATTTTTTCTCTCGCAAAGAGTAACAAAAAATGAAATGGAAGCTAAGATGGATGGTTTAAAGAAAGGTGTGGAAGTTAAGATGGATGGTTTGAAGAATGGCATGGAAGCTAAGATGGTTGGCATGGAAGTTAAGATGGATGATATTGATGAAAAAATGAAAGGCAACATGGAAGACATGAAGAATGATCTAAAAGCAAACATGGAAGGTTTGAAGGAAGGTTTGACAAAGTTGATACAAGAAATGATTCCTAATGGCGTAAAGGTAGTAGAGGAAAATCATGATAAGAACAAAATAAATATTAATCGTGATTTCATAAACTCTAATGTTGGATTGAAGACCCACCATATTCCAAAGATCGATATGAGGAAGTTTGATGGCAAGGATCCCGTAACATGGATGTTGAGATTTTGGTGTAGCATCGGATGTTCTCCAGCTCCGATATTTTGTGGAGGATCTAGAGTACATGAGATCTTCAAGACCCAGAAAGTGTTTGGAGAAATTCCATCTGGTTTGATAGTTATTCAAATAATTAATCTTTTTAATTAAGGACCCTAAGTCTGACTTAGGAAAATTAAAAGATTAAAGTGGATTAAATTAAATATGTGATGAGAATATTCTAAGTGACGTGGATCAAACAACTTCTAATCTTAGTCGTTGATTAGATATTAGATCACGGCCGTTGGTTTGCCAATGGGAAAAGTATAAGAGAAGGGCTTGGGGTCAGTTGGAGAACACACATTGGTAGAGCACTGAAGCTAAGTCGAAATTCTAGGGCGTGGTTTGCTAAGAATTTCGAAGTGAGTTTGCATTGTAGTGAGAGACAGAGATTGGCAAGGGATGTTCTGATCCGAGGCCAAGAATACAACAATGGCAGAGAGGCAGTGTACCAGGCAGCACAGACGCCAGCCATAGCTACGCAGTTCAACCAGAGCCATGCAGAAGGCAGTGCAAAGGCAGCAACAACCCATCAGGGGTGACGCATGCCTAATCAGGGAAGCGCAATTGCAACGTAAGCCCTGAGAGGCTGACACAAGCCCATCCACGACAACACAGAGGCTGACGCAGATGGTTGAGGGACAACACTGGGGTTTTTGGTGGGCCAGAAATGGCTCGAGTTTTGTAAATCCCGTTTGAGGGTGTGAATCAACCATATTTTCTGTCTCCGAGAGAAAGAGGTAATACTGCTATGTAATTTCTCTGAAGGGCGAACCATTTTGGTGCCCAAATATCGCTGTATTCAGATTTTGCATAATAATAAAACCCTCTAGAGCTAGCTGCACCGGTTTTCCCGCATTGGGTTTTTTCCGAGGACATTTGTCCGAAAAATCTGTGTCACTTTGTCATGTGTGCGTGATGTTCAGTAAATGATCTGTAAATGTGTAGGCTGTAGTTGTGTTTACTTTGCTGATTTTACTGAAAAATTCAGAAAAGTAAATCAAGACACTGTAGTAGGATTTCTGTTTAGAAATTTTCACATGGTATCAGATCATTGCAGATCAAGCTGAATCATCAGCAAAGCGATTGAAGATTTTTTGCTGTAGGAAGGGCAGTTGAAGCAGCATAGACCAAAGAAGGCAGCGCAACGTCAAGAGGGACGCAGACCCAACTGAGAGGGATGCAGAGCTAGTTTGCTCATGCAAATGCAGACGCAACACCACCACGGTGACACAAAGCCAGCCTTGCTTACACTGAGGCTAATGCAGCACTAGTAAGGGTGACGCAGCGCTGGTCAGAGGATGCTGAGGTGACGCAGTGGCTGAAGCCGACCCTAGAGGGTGACGCAGTCAAGTTTGTAGTGACGTTGTGTAGTTTGCCGAGGTTGTAAGTGTAGCTTCCGGTCTTCAGAAGTTGCTGGTGTGGCACAGGTTCTGTCGGTGCAGAACAATGCCTAGCTAAGTTGACAAAGAGTGGTAGGAGACCAACCGCTCAGCAGATTTTTGCCAAAGAAATCTGAGGATCGATCAAGAGGGTGATCGAAGAGGGTTGATTCAAGAGATTTGGCAAATTTCTGAGGAGGGAAATCAGTTGTTAGAGGGAGCAGTTGCTATAGAGGGTGCTTTTTCGCCAAGGACCCTAGATCCGGGCTTCTGTTGAGGGTAGCAACAACAATAGGGAGAGGAGCATATGTTTCGACAGATTGTTTTTAGCTAGATGACGCTGTATGGATTGCGTGATCAGGATAGGTTGGATGGCTTGTCCAACTTTGCTATCAGGAAGGCCAGAGCCCGATTGGTCCGGAGGCATACACTTCGGGGAACATGTAGAGAACGTCTTGGCTACACCAACCGAAGCTGCTCTTCTCGCGAAGCATAATGAAGCGGAGGTGCTTACTAAGCGCTTTATCATGGACAGGGTCAAGGATCATGTGGTCCCACATATTTCCGAGAAGACGACTAACGCTATGTGGACAACTTTGACCACAGTGTATCAAGGAAAATCTGTCCAGAAGAAGATGCTTCTGGAGAACCAGATGAGGTTATTCGTGATGAATAAGGAAGAGGAAATCGATCCTTTCCTCTTCAGGTTGTAGTCGATCCGGGATCAGCTGATTGCCATGGGGGTTAAAGTGGAGGACGATGTCATGGTGAAGACTGCTCTAAATGCAGTCTCAGATGAATAGGACACGTTTGTCCAAAAACATCTTGGGCAGACAGGATCTTCTAAGTTGGGACGACATGTGGGCTATCCTCTAACAAGAGGAAATTCGCTGGATGACCAAGAGACAAAACAACACTGCATACAACAAAGTGAAGAAGGAGGAAGAGGAAAATGCAACCCTTGCATCCAAGAAGCAACGAGGGAAGAAGAAGAGGGATCTATCCAAGATCCGATGCTTCAGATGTGGTGAACTTGGACACTTTTCCACCATTTGTCCTCTAAGGAAAAAGGACAAGAAAGTTGATTGCAAGGCTGTGACAGCTAAAGAAGACGATGGCTCTGATGATGATGTGGCCGTGAGTGCTCATGAACCTCGAGAGAAGAGGTGGGTGTAGAAATCAACCATAATTTCTGTCTCTGAGAGAAAGAGGTAATACTGTTGTGTAATTTCTCTGAAGGGCGAACCATTTTGGTGCCCAAATATCGCTGTATTCAGATTCTGCATAATAATAAAACACTCTAGAGCTAGCTGCACCGGTTTTCCCGCATTGGGTTTTTTCCAAGGACATTTGTCCGAAAAATCTGTGTCACTTTGTCATGTGTGCGTGATGTTCAGTAAATGATCTGTAAATGTGTAGGCTGTAGTTGTGTTTACTTTGCTGATTTTACTGAATAATTCAGAAAATTAACTTGTAATTTAATTCAAGTAGGAAAAGTAAATCAAGACACTGCAGTAGGATTTTTGTTTAGAATTTTTCACATGGTATCAGATCATTGCAGATCAAGCTGAATCATCAGCAAAGCGATTGAAGATTTTTTGCTGTAGGAAGGGCAGTTGAAGCAGCATAGACCAAAGAAGGCAACGCAACGTCAAGAGGGACGCAGACCCAACTGAGAGGGATGCAGAGCTAGTTTGCTCATGCAAATGCAGACGCAACACCACCACGGTGACACAGAGCCAGCCTTGCTTACACTGAGGCTGATGCAGCACCAGTAAGGGTGACGCAGCGCTGGTCAGAGGGACGCTGAGGTGACGCAGTGGCTGAAGCCGACCCTAGAGGGTGACGCAGTCAAGTTTGCAGTGACGTTGTGCAGTTTGCCGGGGTTGTAAGTGTAGCTTCCGGTCTTCAGAAGTTGCTGGTGTGGCACAGGTTCTGTCGGTGCAGAACAATGCCTAGCTAAGTTGACAAAGAGTGGTAGGAGACCAACCGCTCAGCAGATTTTTGCCAAAGAAATCTGAGGATCGATCAAGAGGGTGATCAAAGAGGGTTGATTCAAGAGATTTGGCAAATTTCTGAGGAGGGAAATCAGTTGTTAGAGGGAGCAGTTGCTATAGAGGGTGCTTTTTCGCCAAGGACCCTAGATCCGGGCTTCTGTCGAGGGTAGCAACAACAATAGGGAGAGGAGCATATGTTTCGACAGATTGTTTTTAGCTAGATGACGCTGTATGGATTGCGTGATCAGGATAGGTTGGATGGCTTGTCCAACTTTGCTATCAGCAAGGCCAAAATCCTGACTGTCCTGGAGGCATACGCACTACGGAACATGTAGAGAACGTCTTGGCTACACCAACCGAAGCTGCTCTTCTCGCGAAGCATAATGAAGCGGAGGTGCTTACTAAGCGCTTTATCATGGACAGGGTCAAGGATCATGTGGTCCCACATATTTCCGAGAAGACGACAAATGCTATGTGGACAACTTTGACCACAGTGTATCAAGGAAAATCTGTCCAGAAGAAGATGCTTCTGGAGAACCAGATGAGGTTATTCGTGATGAATAAGGAAGAGGAAATCGATCCTTTCCTCTTCAGGTTGTAGTCGATCCGGGATCAGCTGATTGCCATGGGGGTTAAAGTGGAGGACGATGTCATGGTGAAGACTGCTCTAAATGCAGTCTCAGATGAATAGGACACGTTTGTCCAAAAACATCTTGGGCAGACAGGATCTTCTAAGTTGGGACGACATGTGGGCTATCCTCTAACAAGAGGAAATTCGCTGGATGACCAAGAGACAAAACAACACCGCATACAACAAAGTGAAGAAGGAGGAAGAGGAAAATGCAACCCTTGCACCCAAGAAGCAACGAGGGAAGAAGAAGAGGGATCTATCCAAGATCCGATGCTTCAGATGTGGTGAACTTGGACACTTTTCCACCATTTGTCCTCTAAGGAAGAAGGACAAGAAAGTTGATTGCAAGGCTGCGACAGCTAAAGAAGACGATGGCTCTGATGATGATGTGGCCGTGAGTGCTCATGAACTCGAGAGAAGAGGTGGGTGTAGAAATTTCCAAACCTTAATTCTTATGCAGAAATTATTTTTGTTAATCTAGTTAAGCTTCTCCTACTTATACAAGTTATCAACTAAATAAATTCAAGTTAACATCAAAGCAAAACACATAACAAATCTCTACCAATTCAGATCTAGAATAAGCACCTGCACACATAGACAAAGTGACAGTTATTTCTGGAAAAACTGTCCTTGGAAAAACCCAATGTGGGAAAACCGGTCTCTGGCTACTGGAGGGCTCTATTATTAAGAATATTTCTGAATAGACAACTCTGGGTTCCAGATCTAGAAAACCCTACAGAGAAAACTCTAGATCTGCGATTCCTGGCTGATCTAAGACCAAAAATACTGACTAATCCACACCGTCAAATGGGATTTATAGAACTCACCCAGATCTAGGCCTAGAAACCCCAGCGCTGCCCCTGAAAGACACTGCTACTGCTGCTGCTGCTGCTGCCGTCTGCTGTTGCTACTATTGTCGTCTACTGCTGCTGCTGCCGCCTTTCTCTACGCTGTCCTTGCTGATCTCTTCTCTGCTTCTTGTGTATTCTAAACCCCGGGATCAGATCATCCCCTTGGTCTAAATTCCCCTCTCTACAACTGAAACACTTGAAAATTGTTAGCAACCCCGCCCTAGAATCTCAGCTTAGCTTCAGTGCTCTGCGTCTGTGTGTCTTACAAATGACCCCAAGCCTTTCCTTTATACTTTTCTCGTTGACAAATCAACGACCAAGATTAAATCTTTAATCAATGGCTAAGATTAAAAGAAAGCTTGATCCGTGTGATTTAAGACAATTTCATCACATGTTTAATTAAATTCACTTTAATTATTTAAGTTCCCTAAGTTTTAACTTAGGAAATACATTAAAATAATTAATTAATTTAATATCTCCTAAACCAGATGAAATTTCCCAAATCCATTTCTGGGTCTTGTAGATCAAGTGAACTCTAGTCCTTCCTCAAAATTTGGGACCTAGAGCACAACCGATGCTACCCCAAATACACAAAATCTCAACACTCCCTCTTAGCATCAAGGGTGTGCTCTAGCAATACATCACACTTATGCATTACATGATTTTGGGCACTGGTTCTGTGCTGCTGAAGCTTGGCCTCCTGCCACTCAACTTTGCACTACTGCTGCCATTCTGTACTACTGCCCATGACTCTGCCACTCCCACTGCAACCATTGTACTGCAGCTCCCTCTCAAAATGTTGCATCTGTGCTACTCATAGCACTGCCACTGCTGATTTGCTGCACTGCAACTTAAGTTGTTGAGAGAAACAACTGAATATCTTGCCCAATCTTTGACAGACAAGTCAGATGGGATGCATCCTCATCACTGAAGCTCCATAGGCTACAGATCTGTGCTGGCATCTAAAGAACGATGCACAGCTACAACTCTGCCTGCGTAATCAGACTCCCTTTGCACTACTGAAGTCACATCAACTCCTTGTGCTGAAATCTATCACGCTGCTGCTGCACTGCGCTATCCCTCTGAAGCTCTCTGCGTTGCTGCAGCTCTGCACTGCTTAAGCAGTACTGCACTGCGCTGCTGAAGTCACATCAGCCTCTGCGCTGCTACTGCTTCTACGCTACTGCTGCTATGCTCTGCGCTGCTTCTCCCAGCCTTCGGATCTGCCTCTGCCTCTGCCTCATCTGTGATCTATGCACCCACTGCTCCACTTGTCCCGCTACTGTCTTAAGGCTGCCGTAGCTCGCTTGTGATCCAAGAGATGAGCTGCTCAAGGATCTCGCATTACTTCCATGTAGCTCCTCTACATGTCCATGTCACCCCACCTCCATGGTTCATGAGCACTCATGGCTACATCATCTCCCGACCCATCATCTGCCACTACTGCTTTGGAAGAAGAGGCTTCATTTTCCTTCTTTTCTGTACAATGGCTGGCAAAATGTCTCATTTCGCCACACTACAAGCACTTGATCTTAAAAATATCCTTCTTCTTCTTCGACTGCTTCTTTGATGCCAAGGCTGCATCTTCCTTCTCTTCCTTCTTTACTTTGCTCAACTCAGGGCTGTGCTGCTTCTTGGTGAACCTTCGTAGTTCTTCTTGCCGCAGGATCGACCACAAGCTGTCCCAATCTGCGAGGTCCGCTCTGCCCAAGATACTTTGGACAAAGGTTTCCCACTCATCCGTGACTGCATTGAGCGTAGTCTTGACTATCACTGCATCATCTACTGTTGCACCCGTTGTAGTCAGATGATCCCTGATTGACTGCAATCTGAAGAGGAAATGCTCGATGTCTTCTCCCTTGGTCATCATGAATGACCTCATTTGGGCCTCCAACAATATCTTTCTTTAGACTGATTTTCCCTCATATAGGGAAGTCAAGGCCTTCCACATCTCATTAGCTGTCCTCTTCTCAGCTATGTGTGGTACAATATGGTCCTTGATACTGTCCATTATCAACTGCTTGGCATGCCCAACAGCTTCTCTATGCTTCCGTAGGAGATCTGCATTTGTCGGTGTGGCTAGGGTTTGCTCTGTATGGTCTCTTAGATCGTATGCCTCAAGGACAATCAAGATCCTTTCTTTCCACACCGAAAAGTTTGAGAGGCCCTCTAGCCTATCCTGGTCACGTAGTCCATGAGGAGCCATCTGCTCAGAATGTGTCGGAGCTCCTCTTCTCTATGCTAGAGATCTTGGATCTATGGTCCTTTTCGAACTGGGAACCCTCTGCTCCCTCTAACACTTGATTTCTTTCCTTGGAAATCTACCAAATCAACTATGATTCAGCTTCTTCTTTGATCCTCTGACCAAACTGCAAGTTTCCTTTGGCAAGAAACTCTCTGAGAAGCTGATCTCTTCCCAAACTTTGTCACTTGTGCTAAGGTTAAAAATCTGAAAACTTCAGAAGTTTAACCCCACCAGCTCTTCTGAATTTCTGCAACTTTTCTGCAGACTTTTTCTGGATCTGACAGATTCAGATCTGAATCACATTGGCTGGCTTCAGACCTAACCAGCGCTGTTTCTGAGCTACCTCTGCGCAGTAATTGCGTGGGCTTGCTAGGATACAGCGCTGGACAGTGTCACCCTTCCCTCTGCGTGAATCTCCTCCTGAAAACTGTGCTGTCCCTTTAGATCTGCGTTTCTGCTGCCTTTCCAGCTGCTTTCTGCAGCTAGATCCTTCAGATGCTTCAACTGGTGACGCTTCTAGATCTGCAATTGCTTCGATACATGTAGAAATTTCCGAATCTTAATTCTTATGTATAAATTATTTCTGTTAATCCGGTTAAGCTTCTCCTACTTATACAAGTTATCAACTGAATAAATTCAAGTTAACATCAAAGAAAAACACATAACAGATCTCTACCAATTCAGATCTAGAATAAGCACATGCATACATAAACAAAGTGACAGTGATTTCTGGACAAACTGTCCCCGGAAAAACCCAATGTGGGAAAATCGGTCTCTAGCTGCTAGAGGGCTCTATTATTAAGAATATTTTTGAATGCACAACTCTGGGTTCCAGATCTGGAAAACCCTATAGAGAAAACTCTAGATCTGTAGCTCCTGGCTGATCTAAGACCAAAAATGCTGACTGATCCACACCCTCAAACGAGATTTACAGAACTGAGCTAGATCTAGGCCTAGAAACCCAAGCGCTGCCCTTAAAAGACATTGCTGCTGCTGTCGTCTGCTGCTGTTGCCGCTGTTGCCTTTCTCTGCGCTGTCCTTGCTAATCTCTTCTCTGCTTCTTGTGTATTCTAGTCCCTGGGATCAGATCATCCCCTTGGTCTAAATTCCCCTCTCTACAACTGAAACACTTGAGAATTCTTAGCAACCCCGCCCTAGAATCTCAGCTTAGCTTCAATGCTCTGCCTCTGTGTGTCTTACAAATGACCCCAAGCCTTTCCTTTATACTTTTCTCGTTGACAAATGAACGACCAAGATTAAATCTTTAATCAATGGCTAAGATTAAAAGAAAGCTTGATCCGTGTGACTTAAGACAATTTTATCACATGTTTAATTAAATTCACATTAATTATTTTATTTTCCTAAGTTTTAACTTAGGAAATACATTCAAATAATTAATTAATTTAAGATCTCTTAAACCAGATGAAATTTCCCAAATCCATTTCTGGGTCTTGTAGATTAGATGAACTCTAGTCCTTCCTCAAAATTTGCGACCTAGAGCACAACTGATGCTTCCCCAAATCCACAAAATCTCAACAGCGGGGCGATATTGATCTGTAGAGTAGCTACAGATGGAAGGTAGGATCTTTGAGGTTCCCAGACTCTTGGATCACATACGAGCTACGGGAGCCTTAAGATACTAGCAGGATGAATGGAGCAGTGGGTGCAAAAGATCATAAATGAAGCAGAGGCAGTGCTGTGACACTGGAGGGCAGAGCAGCGCAGTGCAGAGGCAATAACAGTGTGGAAGAAACAACGCAGAGGCTTATGGGACTTCAGCAACGTAGAGGGGCAGTGTTTACGCAGTGAAAAACAACAACGCAGAGGCTGATGGGACTTTAGCAGTGCAGAGGGGCAGTGCTTACGCAGTGCAAAGCAACAGTAATGCAATGGCTCTAGAGAGACAGCGCAACGCAACTGCCGAGGGTGCTTGAGTGATGAGATGCAGCCCGACTGACTTGTCTGTCAATGATTGGGTAGGGGTCCTTCAGTTGCTTACTTCTCAGCAACTGAGTTGCAGTGCAACAATTTGAGAGGGAGCTGCAGTACAGATGTGGCAGAGTCATGTGTAGCAGTACAGAGCGCAGCAGGCCAAGCATCAGCGCGGGGACCGATGCCAGAGATCAGTGCAATGCTTTAGTGTGGAAGTATTGCTAGAGCACATTCCTCGCTAAGAGGGAGTGTTGAGATTTTGGGGTAATATCAAATGTGCTCTAGCTTCGAAATTTTGTGGAGGAGCTGGAGTACGTGAGATCTCCAAGACCCAGGAAGCATTTGGAGAAATTCCATCTAGTTTGATAGTTATTCAAATAATTAATCTTTTTAATTAAGGACCCTAAGTCTAACTTAGGAAAATTAAAAGATTAAAGTGAATTAAATTAAACATGTGATGAGAATGTTCTAAGTGATGTGGATCAAGCAGCTTCTAATCTTAGCCATTGATTAGAGATTAGATCACGACTGTTGGTTTGCCAATGAGAAAAATATAAGAGAAGGGCCTGGGGTCAGTTGGAGAACACACACATTGGCAGAGCACTGAAGCTAAGTAGAAATTCTAGGGCGTGGTTTGCTAAGAATTTCCAAGTGAGTTTGCAGTGCAGTGAGGGGCAGAGATTGGCAAGCGATGTTCTGATCCGAGGCCACGAATACAACAACGATAGAGAGGCAGTGTACCAGGCATCCCAGAGGCTAGCCAAAATACGCAGTTCAACTTGAGCCACCCAGAAGGCAGCCTAGAGGCAACAACAACCCTTCAGGGGTGACGCAGGCCCAGGCAGGGCAGCGCAGGGGCAGCTAAGCCTTGAGAGGCTGACGCAGGCCCATCCAGGGCAGCACAGAGGCTGACGCAGGCCAGAGACGCTGACGCAGATGTTTGAGGGACAACGTTGGGGTTTCCGCTGGGCCAGAAAGGGCTGGAGTTCTATAAATCCTGTTTGAGGGTGTGAATTAGCCATATTTTCTGTCTCCGAGAGAAAAAGGCACTACTGCTGTGTAATTTCTCTGTAGGGCGAACCATTTTGGTGCCCAAATATTGTTGTATTCAGATTCTGGATAATAATAAAACACTCTAGAGCTAGCTGCATTGGTTTTCCCGTGTTGGGTTTTTCCGGGGACATTTGTCCGAAAAATATGTGTCACTTTGTCATGTGTGCTTGATGTTCAGTAAACGATCTTTAAATGTGTAGGCTGCAGTTGTGTTTACTTTGCTGATTTTACTGAATAATTCAAAAAATCAACTTGTAATTTAATTCAAGAAGGAAAAGTAAATCAAGACACTGCAGTAGTATTTTTGTTTAGAAATTTTCACAATGGATACTACAGATGGAGCAATATTTTGATCTCCATAATGTGCAAAACACACAAAAGGTACGCATTGCAACTTTATATTTAGAAAAAAATACATTTGTATGGTATCGATGGCTTTGTTCTCGTAAAAAAATTGTCACTTGGTCAATTTTTATGGAGGAAATGATAGCACATTATGAGGATACAAAGAGCAACACCTTCTTTAGCCAATTGATAAATCTCAAATGAAAGGGTTCAATGGTGGAGCACATTGAGGACTTCCAAAAATTGAATATAAGGGTAACTAATATTCTAGAGGAACATAGGATTGATGTCTTCATAGGGACTTTAAAGGATGACATCCAACATGAGGTTCACCTTTGGGAACCCGATTCATTGGAGAAGGCATTCAGGTTGGCAAGAAAAATTGAAAGTAAAATTATGGCGACAAGGAAGCCTACCACTCACACCTATAAAGATGGAAGTGTTGCTACCCCTAGATTTCCACAACCTACAAGGTTGACACCACAACAATTGGAAGAAAAAAGAGCAAAAGGGCTTTGCTACAGTTGTGATAGCAAATATACTAAAGGTCATAGGTGTGCTGAGAAGAAATTATTTTACATAGATTGTGAAGAGGAGGAAGAAAATGAACAAGAAACTTCAAAAGAAGAGGATATACACTAGAAACCAACCCTAGAGAAAGATGAAATGAGTCTGACCATATCCTGTAATGCATTGGCAGGAATTACCACTCCTCAAACTCTCAAGATAGGACATATCAAAAAGAAAAATGTAATAGTGTTGATTGATTCGGGTAGTACCCATAATTTTATTCATTGTAAGCTAGCCAAGGAATTGATTTGCTTCCTATACCCAACACCAGAGTGTTAAGTGATGGTTGCAAATGGAGGAAAATTGCTCTGGAAAGTGCCATAATATCAAGCTAACCATGGGGGAATATGTATTGAATAGTCCAATGCTTTCCATTCCAATGGGAGGTGCTGATGTTGTACTAGGAGTACAATGGTTACAATCTTTGGGGATGGTAGCTTTTAATTTTCAAGAACTTTTCTTGAATTTTTTTTCGAAAGGAAAGGAAGTTGACTTACGGGGTATTGCAGGGAAGCCAAGAAAGATAATAAGCTCTAATGTCATGACAAAGCTTCTGAAAAAATAACAACGAGGCGTAATTGCACAATTATGCACTGGAAGTTCCAACATCAAAATCATCTATTTCTCCAGATCTCCAAAAAGTCTTGGACAATCATTCCAATGTGTTTGAAACTGCCAAAGGACTCCCACCTATTCGTGATCATGATCATGCTATTCATTTGATTCTAGGAAGTGTTCCTCCAAACATCAGGCCTTACGGATATCCTTATGTCCAAAAGAGCGAAATTGAACGTATGATTGCAAAAATGTTAGAGGCTGGTATAATTCAACCTAGTCAAAGTTCTTTCTCTGCTCCAGGAGTGTTGGTGCACAAGAAGGATGGATCGTGATGTATGTGTCCGGATTATAGGGAGCTCAATAAGCTCACTATTAAAGATAAATTTTCCATTCTTGTGATTGATGAATTATTGGATGAATTACATGGAGCAATTTATTTTACCAAGTTGGATCTCCATTCAGGATATCATCAAATTAGAATGAAGACTGAAGATATTCCAAAAATAACATTTCGAACTCATGAGGGTTATTATGAATTTTTGGTCATGCCTTTTGGCCTTACCAATGCACCTTCTACATTTCAAGGGTTGATGAATTCCATTTTCAAACCCTGCTTTAGAAAATTTGTGTTAGTATTTTTTGATGATATACTCATCTACAGTAGGTCTTGGAAGGATCATGCTCAACATGTTGACAGGGTGCTCAAACTATTGGAGAAGCAATTATATGTAAAAACCTCCAAATGTTTCTTTGGAGTACAAGAGGTGAAATATCTGGGTCATATTGTATCTCAGGAGGGTGTTAAGGTAGACCCTAACAAAATTAAAGCCATGAAGGAATGGAAAGTGTTCAAAATTGCAACTAGGTCGGTCTTCATGTTGACTATGTAATTATGTATTTTATGTAAAGAAGAAGACAAAGATAATAAAATGTATTTTGTACTTGCTTCATGGGTTTCACGAGCAAGATTTTATTATAGTTTAAATAGACTTCTTCTTGATGTCTATTATGGTTTGTCTTATATTTATAAGTGTAATTAAGAGTCATGAAAATGAAGTGTCTAGTCTGAAGAATGTTCTCCAAGACCTTGCAAAAGAATGACCCATAATGGCACTCAAGACTGCCCACAATCTACGTTGAATGATCAGCTCCTAAAGTCGGCCTCCAATAGCTGGGCAAGTCGGCCTACATACTAAAGGTAAGGTCAGCCTAAACTTAGAAACAAAGCACTATATATATAGTGCTGAAGCTGCAGATCAATTGGAGGAATAACAAGCGGATTCCTCGGTGAATGAATATAGATAAGAATTGCGGTCTCTCTCTAAGGAAAGACGGTATTAAAAACAGTGATTAAATGTGGATTTCTTTAGGGGATAAACATAGATTAAATGCGGATTTCTGCAGGGGATAAACAGAGATTAAATGTGGATTTCTTCTGGAGATAAACAGTGATTATATGTGCACTGTCCTGTGCAAGCAAGTGCGGATTTTGAAGACTAATAAACAATGGATCTGTGATGGAGAAAAACAATGCAGACATATCTGTGTTCCAAGGAGGAATTCAACTTCGGTCAAGTGTGGATAGCTCTGTTTTAAATGATAGATTCAGGCAGCGTTGAAGTATGATATAAATGCGGAATGTTAAGCTCAGGCAGCGTTGAAGTATGTCAAGTGATATGGTTAAGTCTGATATAAATGCGAACTATTATGATGTCTATAATGCGGATCACTATGATGTCTATGTTGCGGATCACCATGATGGAACACTATGATGTATGCTGCTGTAAAGAAGAGATTCGGGCAAAGATACTTATAAGTACGTACGATCTATGACTGAATCAAGTATATAATATGAAGATGCGAAAGCTAAGGATCATTGCTGGATAAGAAAAGAGAGGATGATTTACCTTCCCTCTCATAGTTCATAGAAGAAAGGTTAGTACAGGTTAAATGAAGAAAAGAAGGACCAACAGCAGTATCAAGGTCTTGGAGACATTCATAGGTCAAGGCTCTGAGTCTTGGTCATGGTACTTGTCATTTGAAGATCTATAAGAAGAATTTATCGTGGGTTTTCCTCTCCAAGAAGGAGAGGATTTGCCCTGGCTCTAGAAGCCTACTTTTGTGTCTCTTGTAATTTGATAATTGACTTGATGAAAGACTAAATAAGATAATGAAGAAAAGACATAAGTATCTCAGGTAAGCTCACAAGTAATTATCGAGAAGAGAATCTGTATTAATCATTAGCCCTCCAAAATTCTCAACAGAAACTACCCACAACCATAAAGCAGTTGCGAGGATTTCTCGGGTTAACAGTGTATTATCGCAATTTTTTTAAGAATTATGGGAGAATAGCAGCACCTCTAACAACATTATTGAAGAAAGATGCATTTTCATGGATTCCTGAAGCAACCAAGGCCTTTGAACATGTTAAAGAGGCAATGTGCCAAGCACCGATAGGAGACTGGATATTTTTACGGCTACAACCATACAAACAAATGTCCCTCAAGAAAGCTAAGAAGGATATTAAATTATCGCCAAAGTACTATGGTCCTTACAAGATGTTGCAAAAGATTGGTACTATGGCATACAAATTGGAACTTCCTGCTTCTTCCCAAGTACGCCTAGTTTTCCATGTTTCATGCTTAAAGAAGGTTATAGGTGACATACTTCTAGTTCAAACAATATTGTTAGAACTTGATGAGGAAGGAAAAATCATACTGGAACCTGAAGCAGTCACGGAAATGAGAACTCGACAGCTACGAAATCGATCAATTTCATAGTATCTCATCAAGTGGAAGAACTTACCCACTGAAGATTCCACATGGGAGGATGAGAATTTTATACAGAAGCATCCAGAACTACTCAAGTGTTGAGGACAACACTTTTTTGAAGGAGAGGGGCATGTTAGGTCCCTATATTAGTAGTGTACACTGTAGTCCCTTATTGTTGTTAGTGTAGCTTCCTTATTGTTATTGTTGTACCTCTGTAGTCCCCATATTGGTATTATTGTGCCCCATAAAAGCCCACTATTGTTATTGTTGTGCCCTTACATTATTATTGTTAGGTCGGCTAGGATTATATTGTAACCCCATGTACTCCTATATATAGAAAGAAGGTTTTGTCATTTGAATCATCCAAGAATTGTTCATATTTGTAATGTAAAGGAGGTTGCCCCCTCGAAGAGGCTGATTTCTAAGGCGTTGATCTATCTTTTCTTCTATTTTGTGAGCTGGTTTCATAACACTAAGTTACAAAAACAACTTGCTCACACTAGAGTAGGTGTCGAAGGAGACTTTGGGTGACTTCTGCATGCCTAGACACATGGGCCTGTGCAGAAGTACCTGCCTGATTTACAAACATCAACACAATCTCTTTGATGGCATACTTATGTAGGATGTCAAACTGGAGGCTTGATTTCTGTTTATTACTTCATTGTATGGTGTTCCAGTTTTGGGTGTAGCCACTATCCTTAGCATTTTAAGAAGTAACTTGTTGAAGATTGACAAGAGCCAACAGAATGGCAATGTTTGAACTTTGAAGTTGTAAAATAAGTATGTGGCAATTGAATTGAGATACAGATTACAAGTATTAAGTTACACTTGATATGGTGGTACTTGTTTTTCTGTTCAGCTTTTAAAAAAATTCTGAAATGGTAAGACAAGTAATTATAGTTTTCAAATAGCTCAAAATTTGTGAACTTCTAACTCTAATATTTTCTATACACTATATAGTTATACTGGTGTTGATTCTCCTTGCAAAAGGATTTTTATTACCAACTCTCACACATTACATTTTGGATGACACAATCAGTAATGAGTTGACTTGGGTTGCAGATGGCATACTCTAGCTTGCACCTTTATTGTCTGCATTGTAGTAGTGTTTTATAGTGAAGCCTTCTATATTTAGTCCTTCACTTTCATGTACATTAGAACTTGTCCCCTTCGTAGTGTCTAGATACAAACACATATGTTAGAGTTAACCTATTGATTATTAATAGTTAAGGGCATCAAGGGTGACCTATTTCTGTTTTTTCCACATCTATGTATAATAAAGGAAAAATATAAGAAAATGTTCTCATTATCACAATTCCTCTGCCTGGCAGGTTAATCTCAGTGTTGCAATTATTCCCATGTCTCATCAGCTAGGTTGGAATTCATCAACTGCAGGATTGGTTCAATCATCTTTCTTTTGGGGATATGCTCTTAGTCAATTACCTGGTGGGTGGTTTGCAAAGGAACTGACTGGTGGGTAAGTTAAGTTAGATTCCTTTTAGTCACTGCATATCACTTTTATTTATGTGCACCTTGCATGGGTAGAATGCAACAGTTTCCTATGCAGTTTTCTAAGACCAACATTCTGCTGCATCTATGTGCAGCTATCCACTTCTAAAACACACTTATTTATGGGTGTTTTTCCACACCATATGTATCACTTTTGTATGCTTTCTTTGTTGAAGGAACACTTTTAGATCAAACTAGCTATAAAACATTTTTGTTTTTTCTTGAATGGCATAAGGGGTTAAATGTTCATGAAAGATGCAATGTAAATTCATCTAGTCCTAAAAATTCAAGTTCTCCTGAGACTCCCCTCAACCATATCCAATGGAAGCTCAAGCATTCAAAAAATATTTATTACAGCCCAGTATTTTCTGTTGTTGGACTCAAATTTCTGTCATTGGACTCAACATTTCATGTAGGAAGTACATACCTACACGTGGGAGTAATTTTATTATGAGTTATGAGTTTGATTAACTTGTTGGAGGAGACAAATATTATCTCTGACATATTATTTATTATGTGACCACTTATATTGTTGTAACGTTGTGTTTCATAACATGTGAATGTATTATGTTAGAGTGGTGTGACCAATGTGATGTTAAGGTTAATGTTACATGGTTAAAGTTTAAACTCCCATAATGATCCTACAGTACTATGAATAATGGATCCAAGAGATGTAACTAAGAAAGTGGCATGCATGTGACAGGCTGCCTAAATATTTGATTAATTCTGAATAGAAAGTCTGGCTTTCTAGTATATTTAATTATCAATCAGGGTTTGTAAGATGGTGAAGTGTTGTGAAAAATATATGCAAGTCTCAAAATGTAAATTAAGAGTTGAACACTTTCATGCTATTCTGATCTAATGATTGGGAATGTTTTGCAACAATACAGAAAATGTGTTCAGTAGCAAAGATAGATATTTACACCTACGCCATTTACAAAAGTCAGAAATAATTTATAAATAATGCTATGTTTAATTACAGAAAATAGAAGAAATATACACAACAGCAACCTGACTCGTTCAGAGTGGCCCTTACTCTCCTGAACAAAGCGCTAGAAAACCTTAGGAACTAAGTATCAGCTCAGTATTTCAACTAATCTTGCTTATTTGCAGAGGAAGACAGGAAAGGAAAATAGAACAAACTATATTATCAAAATATCTACAGTGGATAACAGCTTTCAGATGTCAACGTTTTTTTTATAAGCTTCCAAATAACAATTTATTTAATATTATTAACTCCAGTGTGCTTGAGAATAGATGATTCTCGAGCTGCTCATGAAATGAAATGCTAAAATATCTACAAAATTAGTTTCCACATATTTATCCTACAGAGCAGGTAGTATCTTTTGATTAACGTAATAGAACTGGATGTTATTTCAAAACAAGATCACACATTTAAACAGTTTGGTTCAATATCTAAGGATCGCACGACAATGAAGTGGGGTTACGGTTCTACAACAATGCATTTGTAGCAATTGAGCATGTGGCAACAAGGAATATTGTTGCTGGAATGCAGATCTGTAGCAAAGGTTCTGTCGCGATGGAATCTCGTAACGAATTGGCTGGAAACCATGTATCCATAGCAGCAGTTCTGCAACATTGGAGACTTGTGGCTCGGAATTTGGATTCACAGCATCTATTAGGACGATTTGTAGCATTGCTTTAAATCTGCAGGTTAGACACGAAGAATACAGAAATCTCATAGTACATTAATAAAATCCGTTAAAATACTGAACTATAAATAAACAAGTACCTGTAACATCTTTAGTTAGGAAATGGTTAATGATAATGGAAAAAAGGCGTCTAAGAGAAAGGAGAACAGAGTAAAGTCATGCCAAAATAGAGACTCATCATTTCCCCTATTAAAGCTGTTGTTTGTCATAATGCAATCTTCATAGTCACTTTGAGTTAGAGTTACTGTATGCATGCGTTCCATGGAAGTTGCCACTTTGAGTTAGAGTTAATGTGCATGCCTTCCATGGAAGTTGCTTAAGTTGTAAGAGGGATAACCATCCTCATCTTTTGAGCAATATCCTCTGTTTCTTTTTAAGATTTGCCAAAACCTGCCCTCTTCATGCATCCTCCATTTGTATAGTTTCTGATACTGGGGTGCAGGGCACCAAATTACAGGAAAATGAAAATTTAAACCAATCCATGCGACCATATTGTTTCAGATAGGCAATGTATCTATCTGCTCTATTCAAGGCTTCGGTGAAGTTTGGATAGTCAAATGGTTCTGGTTACCTCAACCATTTTGATAAATGATCCCACTGATCGCTACAGGTCCATAAGGTTTCCAACCTGACATTTCTGATTTCAATTTCACATTACAAAATAGCTTCTTGTCGAGTTTCTGACTTTCTGTGGTAAATGGCATCCATATTGATGCCCTCATCAGTGAATAGTGTATCCCAATTTCACTCATTATGTTCTGGAGACTGCTGTGCAGCCTTCCATTCTAGTTGGTTGTGCATATAAGATGTAAATGCCCTTAATTAAATATCTGCCATGAATGGATTCAGATTCCATCTTCGGTCATGGAATAGTAAAATTTCATGTTGATATAATTCACATAACAAAATTTTGTCATCAGAGTTATTGGCAGCAAATGCCTGCAAAAAAAATCACTTGAGCCAGATTCTTTAGTTGCTTTTTCTCTTTGTTGAGTTTTGCTACCTCTGCTTCTAGTTTAGGGAGTCTTTTCTGATCTTCTTTCCAACTATCCCATTTGATTTTGTCAACAACATAAAATTCAGCCTATTGTTCTGTCAGAGTTTGGATTGTATACCGGTTCTCTTTTAATGGGAAAACTCCTTGTTCAATAAATTTTGTTGCTCTTTCCACTTAACAACTTTTGTGCCAAGGTTGACCCTCCCTTGCAAGCATTTGGCCAAAAGTTTGACGAAGTTACATCTGATCTAATGCAAGGGCAGGTGGCTATGATGAACAAGCTTTCTATTTTGGAAAGGGAGAGGGGAGCCCGCCAGAATTTTCCTCCTAAAACACAATTTAACAAGGAAAGGCCTCCTGAAAAGAACCCTTTCAATGGAAGCAATGTTGCACAACAAAATGTGCTCTGTACCGCTCAAACTAGCATGGGTCCTAAAAGGGGGTCCTTGAAGGGCTACTACCAGGTTAAGGGCAACCATGGAGAAATAGCCCATTGTCACCTCGGCTATGGCTCCCTTCTCTTTACGGACTTTCACTGATGGGAGGAGACCCGTTATAACAAGGATCACAAAATGAATGGATCAATGATAGGTTGAGAGCTGATCCTGAAAGCCTATTCACAAGAGAGGCTCAAGTATATGGCTTGCTTGCTTTGGAAGACAAGGTTGAAGGCTCTCAAGGGCGGGCTCAAGGAGAACTTGAAGGTCTAGATTTAGGGTAAGTATCTTATAATGGAGGTCCCTAAGCCTTGAAATTCTTGTGAAGGCTTGGATTCCAAGTGATCTTTGAAGAACTGTCCTTAATAGCGTATGGGACCACACGAGACCAAGTGGATCCGGGGTTAGGTCAAAGTGTAGGGTTTAGCAACCAATGATATACTTGACCTAATCTAGAAGGAGAAGGGACCAAAGAATGAGTTTTTAATCTAAGGCAATGTGAGGATCCCAATGAGGTTTCTAGCGTAAGGAAATGATGGAAAAACTCGATCTCGAGGCTAGGGATTGAGGTATCTCAAAATCCCATTGTCATAGTTTCTTCAAAATTGGAGGACACCTAGGAGAAACCCCAACACAAAAGATCCCAAAAGATTGAAGTTTTTGAGTGGGTAGTTTGTGAGATAAATGATGCCCTAGGAGACCTAATGGGCTAGTCCTAGAAAAGAAGAGATGGGAGAGGAAAATTAGGTTTAAGGTGATCACCTTTTGGTAGACTAGTGCCTAACCCTTTAGGGAGATTAGAGTCAAGAGGAATTATGATTATGGATTTTGGGTTTTCTCTGTCAAGGAGGCCTTAAAGACAAATTCGCTTAGCATTAGGGTAGCAACAAAAGCAACTTCAAAGACTTTATACTTCATTTTGTAGAATAGATGGCTTGTCAAGATGGTTTTCAACGATGATACATCCCTAGGAACATTTATTCATTATACATGAAGCAATTGTGAAAATTCCGTCACACTCAGGAATCCTACTGCAACAACTGATGGAAAGTCTTCTATTCATTATTTACTTAACAAATTATTTAATGTGTTCTACAAGTAAATATCGAAATCCATTCACTACAGCCTACACAATTAAACTGCGGAAGAAATATAAGTGCGGAAACAAATCTGAACACACATAGATCACACAACCATTCGACACAATTATTTCTGGACTAATGTCCCCAAAAAAACCCAATGCGGGAAAATTGGTGCAGCAGATTTGAGGGTTTATGTTATTATGTAGTAAATTCTGAGTACAAATCTATGATTAGCGAGACTGTCAAATCGTACAGAGAAACTGACAAAAGAGATGTCGTAAGATAAACCTCACTCCTCCACGGGAAACTGGCACTGATCTACACCAAGGCTGGACTGCCCTGCACTGCTTCTGTGTAGTGATTTCGTCACCCATGCAGGCTCTGTGTCACAAGTACGGTTTCCCTTCTGCCTTTGCGTTGGTCTCACTGTTGGCTGGAAACTGAAGCCTATTGGCCCTTCGAAAAATCTCTCCGGGATCTGACTATGGCTTTGCGTTGTCTCCTCAGCAGGAAAACACCTTTCCTTCTAGCTCTACGCAGTGACTGCGTAAGCACTACGTCACTAGCTCTGCGCTGCTGCTGTGGCTCTCTCTGTCTCTGTTGCTATGTACTCTCTGGCTCAGGAAATCTTCCAACCGGATCTACTGCCCCTCACTGCAATCATGAATCAGTTAGATCTAATTTTCTTCCGAGCACTGCTCTGTCAGAAAAAATTCGATCTCTAGATCCTCTGTGTCTCCAAAAATGTATCTTCCAAATGACCCTTCAAGCCATTCTTATAATCTTCTCGTTGAGACTTCAACGACCCAGATTATATCTCTAATCAACGGCTAAGATTAACTTTTGACTTGATCCATGTATTCTAGATCATTCTCACTCATATTCTATTAATACACTTTAATTATTTTATTTTCCTAAGTTTAGACTTAGGGTCCCTTTAAAAATAATTAATTATTTCTATAGAATACAATCCGACTGGAATTTCACCAAACGATTTCTGGGTTATCTGGAATACATCTGTCTAAGCCTTTCCACACAATTTGAGACTTAGAGCACATCCGATGCTACCCAAAATCAACACTCCCTCTTAGCAAGGGATGTGCTCTAACAATATGCCCTGCTGCATACTGTTATGACCCTGAAGCATCTCCCTCTGCACTGCTGATGTTTGACACTGCTGCCCATCTATTCTACGCAAATGCTGCATCTGTACTGTTGCTGTCACTGCCACAGTCAACACTGCATCTGTATTGACTCCCTTCGAATTCTGCATCTGTGCTGCTGCTGGCTCTGCCACTGCCAATTGCTACTACACTGCAGTCTGCAACACAGTTGCTTTCTGCAACTGAAAAACATCCAAAATTGGATAAGTATATTGCATCTCGGTGATGAAGATCTGACTGCTATTAGTCTCTGCGCTGCCTCTCTGAAGCTGCTGCGTTGCTGCTGTTGCTCTGCACTACGCCCCTCTACGCTGCCTCTCTGAAGCTGCTGCGTTGCTGCTGTTGCTCTGCACTACGCCCCTCTACGCTGCTGCAACACTGCTCTGCGCTGCTCAGACTCTGGTGTTGCTAACCATTGCGCTGTCATTTCAGCACTCCTGTGCACCAACTGGCACTAGTCCATCCTGCTACTGCTGTTTTTGGCTCCCGTAGCAAGGTGATGATCCGAGAGGTGGACTCCTCATGGATCCTGCCCATCTTGTAGATATCCATCTTGTAGATCTCTGGGTCTATAACTCCAAATCATCCCACCTCCCTCCTGGAGGTATATGAGCAATCATAGAAAACTCCTCCTCTATATTCATTCCTCCGGCCTGAGGATCATGCTTTTCATCCTTGTCCTTCTTTCTGATAGGACATTGTGTGGTGTAATGTCCCATCTCGCCACACCGGAAGCATTTGATCTTTAATAGATCCTTCTTCCTCCTGTGTTGCTCTTGATGTCCCTTTGATGCAAGGGCTGCATTCTCATCCTCCTCCTTCTTTACCTTCGAACCACTGCTATTGCTGCTCTCAAGTTGACACTTCAGTAAATCTCTCCTCATCTCTTCTTGCTGAAGAGCTACCCACATCGCTTCCCTGCCAGACAAATTCTCTTTGCCCAGGATGCTCTGGACAAAGATTTGATAGTCTTCGGACACGAAATTTAAGGCAAGTCTGACCATCTCTGTGGCCTGAGGAGCTGCTCCCACAACTGCCAATTGATCTCGGTTTTCCTGAAGTCTAGACAGGAATGGATCAATGCGTTCTCCTCTCTGCATCTTGGTGGTCAGCATTTTCTCCTCCAAAAACATCTTCCACTGCTCGGAAGACCCCTGATATAGTGTTTCCAACGCATCCCACATCTCCTTGGCTGTCCATTTGGCTGAGATGTGAGAAACAATATGATCCTTCACTCCATCGAGTATCAACCGCATCAACCACTTGGCCTTTGCCATATTAGTCTTGAAGGCCCTTAATGGTGCTGCATCCACTGGTTCAACTTGAGCACTTTCGATAAAGTGCTTGAGGTCATGCTCATCTAGAAGGAAGGATACCCTTGCCTTCCAGATTACATAGCTGGAGGCACTCTCCAACCGGTCCTGGTCATGCAACCCACTGGCTGCCATCTCACCCAAACGTTGTCAATCTATTGGCTCTCACCCTCTGCGCAACTGGCTTTACACACTCTTGATGGAGCAAGCCACAAAATCTGCTGCTATTGCATGGGGAATCTGAGTTTCTTGGGAAAGAAAACTCTCTGAGGTCAGAAATCCCCAAAACTGTGTTTCAGCTACGCTTCCTGACGCTTTCCACCAACGATCATTGCTGCGTAGTCAACTCCGTCCCTCCAGCTGCTGATCTACGTAGATCTATTTGCACTTCTCCCTCTGCCTCAGGAAAACAGCAACCTGGAACAATCCTACCTCTCTGTCGTCTCACTCAGAGAGAGATTTTCCTGTTGGTCTAGCCATCCTGGCTTGCACTGTGCACTTCACTGGGAAATTGATTTGCTTGCGTAGTTCTTTGATCCCAACTTCACCAATGCTGAATCTACTGGATTTGTTCTTTGTCTCGCTTGCACTCAGCTTAAACGAGCTTTGATACCATGTGAAAATTTCGTCACACTCAGGAATCGTACCGCAACAACTGATGGAAAGTCTTATATTCGTCATTTACTTAACAAATTATTTACTATAGATAAATGTCTTTATGGATCACAAAAGTCCCAGATCTAACAATAAAATTATTTACTGTGTTCTACAAATAAATATCGAAATCCATTCACTACAGCCTACACAATTAAACCGCGGAAGAAATACAAGTACGGAAACTAATTTGAACACACATAGATCACACAACAATTCAACACAATTATTTTTGGACTAATGTCCCCGGAAAGGGCTTGCGAAATGGCCCATTTCACATTCCACTCATCGTATTAAACATTGAGCCATCGGAGGTGCGAAATGGTGTAAAGGTCGTTCGATTAGCTGGTGCTAATCGGATGGTAGGATGAACTATGATGGGTTCAAGAGGTGGGACCGGGGTGATTTATGTGAGGGGATTTTATATAGGTACAAAAGGTTCTAAAAATGGATACGAGTTGGGTAATATGAACTGGTTAGGGAAGTTATATGTGGAGATAGGGGGTTAATGTATTTAAGTGGGGGGATATGTATATGTTATAATGGGAGTTAAATAATATGTAAATTATATGCGAATGGTTTAATATATAAAGGGATCAGGAATAATATAACATGGGGGTCTAAAAGGATATATATGAAGCGGGAATTAATAAATATATATTTTGGAACATTATAACGGGGGTTAATCAAACTATAGGGTGTAATAATATAAAGGGGTTAATATAATATAGGGGTAGGGATATATATTTGCGGGGGTTTTAATGTGAAATAGAAACTATAGGTTAAAAGGGTTTGGGGAATATAAGAGCGGGGTATTAGAACTACATTAGGATGGGGGGTTGAGAATGATATCGGGGAAGGGTGTTTGAAGTAGGGACCGATTCATTTTAAATGTTTTTAAAAATATACAAAAAGTGGGTTTTTGCATTGTTTAATTGAAAAAGGGTGGAGTTTAATTAGGGGAAGGGGTATTAGTAATGAAAATAGGTTTTCAACCTATTGGGGCTTTTAGGAAGGGGAAATTAGTAAGATATTAGTGATAAGAAACAAACCAAATTGATGCTTTCTAGTGTTGGTGAAAGTAATCTACCTACCCTTTTTATTCTAACATTTTTATTTCCTTTCTTGGGTGCTTTTGAGCTTGCTGCCCCTTTATTTTCAAACTAACTACTTCTAACCTTATGACATCCAACGGCTCAGATTAAACTAATGAGCTCGTTTATTTCTCTACCTAACTACTGATCTTCCAAAATTAAATAGTTTGGCTAGATCTTTATTCTCTAACTATCAACATGAAATTTAAAGCATGAATAATCAAGATTAAGCTATATGATTATCATGGATTGTGGCATTTTGGACAAGCTGCACACTTTCTTATTTGCAAAAGTAAACTAATAGTAGTTGGATTTGAATGTGCAACACTTTCATGATCTATTTTGGTGTGGTTCATATTTAATATTCTTTTTGATCTTTGTTTGTTTTTGTCCTTTGATTGTTCTTTTGGGATATACCCTCTTTTCATTTTTTAATAATATCAGAAAACATTTGCAAAAAGCAAAGGTATGTACAATATTACAAGATTTAAACAAAGTCAATTCAAAATTATGAATCCTATTATTATAGGACCCTAACAACTTCAATGGCCCAGATTAGATCTCTAATCAACGACTAAGTTTAACTTTTGACTTGATCCATGTATTCTAGATCATTCTCACTCATATTCTATTAATACACTTAATTATTTTATTTTCCTAAGTTTAGACTTAGGGTCCCTTTAAAAATAATTAATTATTTCTATAGAATACAATCTGAGTGGAATTTCACCAAACGATTTCTGGGTTATCTGGAATACACGTGTTTAAGCCTCTCCTCAAAATTTGAGACTTAGAGCACATCCAATGCTACCCAAAATCAACAACAACACTATCAAGAAACAAAATTTCCACAACTTCGCATAAATGGATGCAGTAAATTAGCCATAGTATAGAAAAAATGCCAACAACAATGTATGTGACAAAATAGAAAGAAAGAATAACATTAAATCATACTTACATTTATAAGAGTATATCCGACAATCAAAATTTTGCCAATCAAGAAGCTCCAAGACAAGAGAAAATGATCCAAATATCAAAATTCATTCCATGCCCCAAAAATTCATCCTCCAAGAAGGATAGCAAAGTTCTCTAAAGAGAGACAAGTCCAATCCAAGTGATGATGCTAAAATGAAATCATATCACTGGTATTTATACATGTCCAAATGAATTCAATTTTCCTAATGAGGCCTAATTGAACCCCTAAAATAAAATAATGTACAAAATAACAATCTTTTGGTGACAAGCTGTTAAAATTGGACAACTAGGTCCAAACTCCATGTTGTGATGCTCAGATTAAGACACTGATATTTTTGTTGGATTCCTCTTTCGGAGAGGTGTAAGATCCATATATAATTTATCTTAATCCGATGAGCAGAACATGTATTTTGAATTTATTATTTATAATAAATTATATGTGCAGGTCGGCCTTAAGGTTTTGCACCCCCAGCAGATGTGTCACACACCTCAATGATGGATATAAATACAGTCAAAGTTGGAGAGCATTTCACTCATCTCATCTCATCACATCTTCTTCTTCTCTAATTTAGTACAAGCTTCTTGGAGGACGAATTCAGCTCACACGTGGCAAAGAGGACAAGCTACTACAGCCAAGAAGAAGGACGCAGTTTGTTGCAGCTAAGGTTTCCTAGGAAGTTTGACCAGCATTGACTTTGGTCAACGCATGGTCCAAAGAGGCCCAAAATTTGTGGAGACTTCGATTTTAGCAGGCTGTACACTTTGGCACAAGAACCGAGGTCAAAAGGTTGACCGAAGTTGGAGCTGCGTTGACTTTTATGTTGCTGCCCTGCGTTGACTTTTCTGGACAGCGTTGACTTTTCTGGAGTTGACTTGTGTTGACTGATTTGAGGATTGTTGTGACACATTCTGGGTTGGCCGATCAAGAAGACTTTGCTGGTTGAAGCATCCTGTTGACCGCCGTAATGCACCATCACATTTTTCCTGTTTCTGGTTTGTCTTCTACAGATCCACTGGTATGTTCTATCAGCGTTTTACTTAACTGTTTGGGTGATTGCTGTAAGAAAAGTAAAGTTGCTTCAAGCATAGAACATCTACAAAAATTTACATGGTATCGGAGCTGAGGTGAAGACAAGCCCTAACTTTAGCAATCACCATCTAAGAAAATGGGTTCCACAAGTTATGAATTCAAGGAGAATGACAAGCTGACTGGAAGGGATGACTTCCATGCCTGGAAGATGATATTAGATCTCAAACTGGAAGACCATGATCTCATGGACCATGTACTAGGTAAGATACAAGAACCTCCATCCACTGCTTCTGCTGCTGCTAAAACCAAGTGTAAGAAGGGGGAGATCAAAGCAAAGCTGATGATCAGGGAATCCATTCATAAAAGTCTGGTAGCCTACATCTCTGAGTTGGGCACATCCAAAGAGATGTATGATAAATTGATCCTAATGTTCAAAGTAAACAATGTAAACCAAGTGCTATTCCTCAAGAATCAATTGAAGAATCTGAAGAAAGGTCGGGATGAGTCTGTTCAAGAATACTTTCTGAAATTGACCGAAATCAGGAACAATCTGCTGGCTATTGGGGAGACAATAGCCGATCGTGAGATGGTACTCACCGCACTTGGAGGACTCCCATATGAATGGCAAGTATTCACTACTACCATTCTCAATAATAGTACTATTCCTAACTTTGACGAGCTACTGTCTAGATGTATGCAAGAAGAGACAAGAATGAAGGAATTCGAAAACAACAGAAATGCTGCCTATGCTGCTCGTTCCAGAAAGAAGAATTCTGGTGGTCCTAAGAACAAAGGAAGAGCTAGGGCCCAAGGAAAGAAGGGCAAGTGTTTCACTTGTCATAGGCCTGGTCACCATGCTAGAGAATGTCCTTTCAAGAAGGATTCTCCCGATAGTGATGAGAACAACAACAACCGGAGGAATGGAAATCAAAGAAACGACAGGTCCAAAGGAAAGAGGAAGGCTCCCTCTGGCGGAAACAATCAACCTTTCAAAAGGTCTAGAAACTCCAGGTATGAGGAGTCTAATGCTGTTGATAAAAGAGATGAATACATTCTTGTATCTGCTCTCTCTGCTGCATCTCCGCCCGACACCTTGGATGTCTGGCTGATAGATAGTGGTGCCTCAAGACACATCATTGGGTTCAAGGAAGCACTCTCTGACATGGTTGAAAAGGATACCAATCTGGAAATTATCCTTGGAGATAATGCCACATATCCCGTGAGAGGGACAGGGACCGTGACCCTCCACTTGTCTCAAGGACAAGTCCTACATTTGCAGGATGTACTCTATGTACCAAAATTGAAGAAGAACCTTGTGTCTATATCGGCAATTGAAGACAAAGGCTTCAATGTGTCATTTATTGATGGAAAGGTGCGCATGTGGAAGAAGAATCTCAAGGAAGCTATCGTGATTGGTTTTAGAGTTGGAACACTCTACCAGGTTGAAGGAAGTCCACTAGGAGCTATGACATGTGATACTATGCGAAAAACTGAACTATGGCACCGAAGGTTTGGACACCTTCATTACAAGGCCCTTCCCGAAGCAAGGAAGGTGGTGACAGGGATGCCCGACTTTGGAAATAATCATGAAGGTGTATGTAAGGGTTGTGCCGAAGGAAAGCATACAAGGGGACCTTTCCCTTCAAGTGCCACAAAGACATCTGATATTTTGCAACTGGTCCATTCTGATCTATCTGGTATGCTACCCGTGACATCCCTGGGAGGATGTTCTTACTATATGACATTCATTGATGACTTCTCCCGCAAAACCTGGATATACTTCTTGAAGAAGAAGGATGAGGCTTTCATGTGGTTCCGTACCTTCAAAGCCTTGGTGGAAAATATGACAGGGAAGATCAAGATTTTGAGGACCGACAATGGCACTGAATATGAGTCAAATGAGTTCAAGGACTTTTGCAGAGAAGCTGGCATTAAGAGGGAGACTACTACTGCCTATACTCCTGAGCAGAATGGTGTTCCTTGAGAACGCGGAAACGAGGACTATTGTGGAAGCTGCCCATGCCATGCTATGTGACCAGGGTCTACCGAAGTTTCTGTGGGGAGAAGCTGCGAATACTGCTGTATACATTCAAAACCGATGCCCTCATTCCGCCCTGGACTCCAAAACTCCCGAAGAGGTTTTTTCTGGTAAGAAACCTGACGTCTCACATTTTAGATTTTTTGGATGTCCTGTTTATTTTCATGTGCCAAAAGAAAAGAGAAGTAAGCTGGATGCTTCTAGGAAGAAAGGAATGTTTGTGGGCTACAACGAAACCTCTAAGGCCTATAGAGTCTATGTACCTGGTCAAAGGGAAGTAGAGATATGCCATGATGTCACTTTTGACGAAGATGCTTCCCTGAAGAAAGTAGTAGATCTTCCAAGATCTGAAGAAAATCATGAAGAAAGGCCCGGAAATCAAGAAGAACCGCAGGATGAGACAATGCCTGATATTGAAGGACCAATGGACCCTATTGATCCATCTCCTTCACTGGGAAAGAGACCATCATGGCTCAGGGACACCCTCGAAGATGCTGAGGGACATGCTGCCCCAAGGGGGACTTTCCGAGAAAGCAAGAAGCCGTGTAGATACCAAGGGTATCTAGCTGCCATGAGTACTATTGTACAATCCGAACCTGGATCTTTTGAGGAAGCCGTAAAGCATCAAGTCTGGAAGGATGCTATGCACGAAGAATATGAGTCCATAATGAAGAATGATGTCTGGGATGTGGTCCCGAGACCGAAGGACAAATCTGTTGTCATCGCAAAATGGCTCTACAAGATCAAACATGGATCTGATGGGAGTGCTGAAAAGTTCAAGGCAAGGTTTGTTGCCCGTGGCTTCTCTCAAAAGGAAGGAATTGACTATGATGACATATTTGCACCTGTGGCACGATATGCCACCATTCGATCAATCATAGCCCTTGCTGCTACGCAAGGATGGAGTCTTCATCAGATGGATGTCAAGACCGCTTTTCTGCATGGTGCAATAAAGGAAGAGGTGTATGTGGAACAACCTCTGGGATTTGAAGTTCGGGATCGAGACACTCATGTCTGCAGGTTGAAGAAGGCCCTCTATGGGTTAAAGCAAGCACCCAGAGCTTGGTACGAGAGGATGGATAGTTACTTGATGAAGTTGGGCTTCACTCGAAGTAATGCTGATCCGAACCTTTACTTCAAGGTTGTACAGGGGAAGCCTCTCATTCTGGTGCTATATGTGGACGACCTCTTCCTGACAGGTGCTGACCCTCTCATTCATCAATGCAAGAGGGAGCTCGCTGCTGAGTTCGAGATGAAGGACCTAGGACTGATGCACTATTTCCTAGGCCTGGAGGTCTGGCAGAGACCTGGAGAGATTTTCCTTTCTCGAGGAAAATACATTGTGAAACTTCTGGAAAGATTTGGTATGGTGGGATCCGCAAGACACGTGTCAACACTAAATGGAACTCAACTTCAAGAAGTTGAGTGGCAGTGCTGCTGGGCCCGTATTGGCCAATCCTACTGAGTATCGTCAACTCGTAGGAGCTTTGATGTTCTTAGTGAACACCCGTCCAGATATATGTTTTGCAGTGAACACTTTGAGTCAGCAGATGGTTGAGCCTCATCACTTTCACTGGGTTGGTGCCAAGAATCTTCTGAGATATCTTGGGGCACGATAAACCATGGGTTGAGATACACTGCCGGGAGTGTAACACTCCGTGGATATACTGATGCCGATTGGGCTGGCAGTGTGGTGGATCGTAAGAGCACATCGGGATGCTGCTTCAATCTTGGTTCTGCTTCGATTTCATGGATGAGCAGGAAGCAGAAGTCGGTGGCCTTGAGCACCGCAGAGGCCGAATACATTGCAGCAAGTATGGCCTGTTGTGAAGCAGTTTGGTTGCGAAAGCTCTTTAGTGAGTTGTTTGGACATGTGCTAGATACCACTGTGATACTCTGTGATAATCAGAGTGGGATTCGTATGACTGAGAATCCTGTGTTCCACGACCGATCCAAGCATATTGATATCAGGTACCACTTTATCCGGGATATGGTACAGCGAGGCGCCGTAAGGCTCGATCATATAGGAACTGATGAGCGGGTCGCGGATATTCTCACTAAGCCCCTGGGGAAGGTCAAGTTCCTAACCTTCCGTGAGAATCTTGGTATCGTGGAACGACCCTATGATGTGGGTCCCGTTGGACGATGAGCTCTGGGAGCTCTGGGGGGCTTTGGGGATAGCTTCTCGGAGCTATAAGCACTCATAATGCTTCTGCCCCACCCTTGTGATTATTGAGCTGGTTCGCCTCTCATTTATCTGTGCCCCGTATGCATCCTACCCATTGAGTTCAGGGCTCATGGGAAGTACCTCTCATTTGGCAAATGAGGTGGGAAAAGCTAGAGACTAGTAGCAAATACTGATGGACGCATCAGAGATTGCCGTACTCTCTATCTAGGATGGCACGGTCCAACCACTTGATCTGGGATCAAGTTTAGTGAGGTCTGGGACCTCTACCTGACTTCGGGTCAGATGAACCAACTTTGGGTTGGTTGGATACTCTTTATGAGTTTGATAGAGGTTTCGAACCTCTGGACTGATTATGTCAGTCGGGGGATGATGTCTTTGTGACTGACCCACTTTTGTTCTGAAATAAAGAGGCCAGCAAAGCAAGTTACGGCGAGATGACGCACGATGTTTGATTGCACTGATGGATGGAGTTCTCCCTAGTTGAGAGGGAGTGTTAAAATTGGACAACTAGGTCCAAACTCCATGTTGTGATGCTTAGATTAAGATACTAATATTTTTGTTGGATTCCTCTTTCGGAGAGGTGTAAGATCCATATATAATTTATCTTAATCCGATGAGCAGAACATGTATTTTGAATTTATTATTTATAATAAATTATATGTGCAGGTTGGCCTTAAGGTTTTGCACCCCCAGCAGATGTGTCACACACCTCAATGATGGATATAAATACAGTCAAAGTTGGAGAGCATTTCACTCATCTCATCTCATCACATCTTCTTCTTCTCTGATTTAGTACGAGCTTCTTGGAGGACGAATTCAGCTCACACGTGGGAAAAGGACAAGCTACTACAGCCAAGAAGAAGGACGCAGTTTGCTGCAGCTAGGGTTTCCTAGGAAGTTTGACCAGCGTTGACTTTGGTCAACGCATGGTCCAAAGAGGCCCAAAATTTGTGGAGACTTCGATTTTAGCAGGCCGTACACTTTGGCACAAGAACCGAGGTCAAAAGGTTGACCGAAGTTGGAGCTGCGTTGACTTTTATGTTGCTGCCCTGCGTTGACTTTTTTGGACAGCGTTGACTTTTCTGGAGTTGACTTGTGTTGACTTGGTGACTGAGTTGAGGATTGTTGTGACACATTCTGGGTTGGCTGATCAAGGAGACTTTGCTGGTTGAAGCATCCTGTTGACCGCCGTAACGCACCATCACATTTTTTCTGTTTCTGGTTTGTCTTCTACAGATCCACTGGTATGTTCTATCAGCATTTTACTTAACTGTTTGGGTGATTGCTGTAATAAAAGTAAAGTTGCATCAAGCATAAAACATCTACAAAAATTTACACAAGCCCACCAAACTAGTTTAAAATCAAAAGAGTAAGCTTCTTAAGAGGTCGAATGATCAATAATACATTTGATTGGGCCCAAGAGGAGGTCTAATGAAGTCCATAGGTGCCATAATGTGAAATAAGACTCCCAAAAGCAGTGGACAAGGGGTTGGCCCCTTGTTCTCCAAATAATAAACTTGTGGCACTCCCAATTGGGTGTGGGGGGCACACACGTGTCCTCATGGGTTGCCAAATAGATTGAAGATGCCTGTAGATCATTTGCAAGGGCTTAGATGATGGTATAAGTGATGTCACATCATCTTACAAGTCCTGGGTCATGTGCCAAGTGCATGATGTGACTGTGAGGCCGACTGGGCATGGTGAACCAGGTGCATCTTCCTCGTCCAATAGGTGAACCACGAGCAATCTCTTAATGACTTTGGGGATCCATAGAATGTTGTTTGCTGCTGTGGAGGCCCATGGCTTTCTACACACACCCTACATGTGCCAATGTATCCCTTTGGAGGGTTAGGACCCTATATAGGGAGACCAAACCCAAGATGGAGACCATCTCCAATCCTTCATAAGATCCAATGCATCCCCTTGCCTTCAAGTACATGAAGTCATTAAAGAAATCAAGTTAAAGAGTTTACAAACCATGGACAACAGGTGGGTACTTCATAATGGCATGCGCTTCCATAGTGGGCTTTGGCATGTGCTGATGTCTCCAAGCTCCAAAGGGTTTTAACCAAGCACCTTATTAGGTGGTTTCTACTCGTAAAGGGGATAGTATGTCCATGGTACATCCTTCAAATAGCGGCAGCACGTGATAAAGTGATGGAACAGAGTAGGGGATGAAAGGGGCAATCCTGGGTCACATGCCAGGGTACAAGGGTAAATGGAAGCCCACACTTGGGTACATAATGTATAGGAGGGAGAAATTGTGGTACACGAGTTGCCCCAACTTTGATTTTTCCACCCTTCTTCATATGCCTTTTACCTTTAATGATTTCTCTTTGGTTAACTGCTCCAGACTCGAGGAATGAGAGCATGATATGTGAAGTATAACAATGGATACCCCCTTTAAGGTGGGGCGGTTCATTGCCCACCAGGGGTTGGGACAATAATGGATTCCTAAATGATAGAGGAGGCCCATCTAGGGCTTATAGGAACCAGGGTGATGGTCGTGGAAATGGGGTAGAGCTCATGTATTGCCTTTTGCCGACGTGCTAAATGTGTTTGTCCTGACCATCTTTTGCATTTTGTGGTACTTTTTCTTGTTGATTGTGGCCAATTATGTTTTTTATTTTCTTTTTAGCTGCATCAACCTCCGGGCATCGTTCCAGGTTCAACCCAGGGTGTGGGCAAAGGGGAAGGGAATGTTAACCCTTTGTGGACCTAGGTGGGAAGAATGATGAATGGGGTTATAATGAGCGGAAGGGGAGTGATATATGTGGATGAGGGAGCTGTTGATTTTTGTAGCATCGGAAGGTGCTCTAAGCCCCAAATTTAGTGGAGAGGCTTAAACACGGGTATTCAAAAGAACCCAAAAACCGTTTGTGAAAATTCCACTCGGTTAATGTTTTATTAAAATAATTAACTATTTTAATGGAGACACTAAGTCTAAACTTAAGGAAATTATATAATTAAAGGACATTAATAAAACAGAGTGAGAATAATCTAGAAAAGACGAAGATCAAGTCTAATATAATCTTAGCCGTTGATTAGAGATCTAATCTCAGGCATTGATTTCTCAACGAGAAGACTATAAAGGAAGGCTTGAGGGTCGTTTGGAAAGACACACAGAGAGTGAATCTTGAGATCAATGAACCGCTATTGTTGCCGCCCTCAAGTTGACACTTGAGTAAGTCTCTCCGCATCTCTTCTTGCTGAAGAGCTGCCTACATTGACTCCCAGTCCGACAAGTTCTCTCTACCCAAGATGCTATGGACAAAAACTTGATAATCCTCGGACACTGAGTTGAGGGCCAATCTCACCATCTATGTGGCCTTAAGAACTGCTCCTACGACTGCCAACTGATCTCGGTTTCCCTGAAGTCTAGACAGGAATGTATCAATACGCTGTCCTTTTTTCATCCTGATGGTCCGCATTTTCTCCTCTAGAAACATGTTCCGCTGCTTGGAAGACCCCTGATATGGCGTCTCCAGTACATCCCACATCTCCTTGGCTGTCCCTTTGCTAGAGATGTGTGAAATGATGTGATCCCTCACTCCATTGAGGATCAACCGCTTGGCTTTAGCCATATTCTTCTTGAAGGCCCGTAATGGTGCTGCATCCATTGGTTCAGCTTGAGCACTGTTGATAAAGTGCTTGAGGTCATGCTCATCTAGAAGGAAGGAGATCCTTGCCTTTCAGATTACATAGTTGGAGGCACCCTCCAACCGATCCTGGTCATGTAATCCGTTGGTGGCCATCTCACCCAAACGCTGTCGATTTGCTGCCTCTCACTCTCTACGCAGCTGGTTTTACACACTCCTGATGGAGCAAGCCACAAAATTTGCTGCTACTACACTGGGAATCT
This sequence comes from Pinus albicaulis, assembly GCA_034641835.2. NCBI lineage: Eukaryota > Viridiplantae > Streptophyta > Pinopsida > Pinales > Pinaceae > Pinus > Pinus albicaulis. The sequence continues at coordinate 559,219,207 of CM076582.1, forward strand.
GAGTTTCTTGGGCAAGAAAACTCAATGAGGTCAGAAATCCCCAAAACTGTGTTTCAGCTACACTTTCTGACGCTCTGCACCAGCAATCACACTTGCGTAGTCAACTATGTCACTCCAGCTGTTGATCTACGTAGATCTGCTGCGCTGCTCCATATACCTCGGGCAATCAACAATCTGGAACAATCCTACTCTGTGTCGACTCACTCAGAGAGAGATTTTCCTGCTGGTCTAGCCCTCCTGGCTTGGATTGCGCAATCAACTAGGAGATCGATCTACTGCTTACGCAGTTCTTTGATCCCAGCTTCACCAACGCTGAATTTGCTGGATCTGTTCTTTGATTCTTTTGCACTTAGCTTAAACAAGCTCTGCTACAATGTGAAAATTCCATCAACTCAGGAATCCTATTGCAGCAACTGGAATATATTCACCTATATATTCCAAGCTCACCACCAATCCATCAAAACTCCCAACCAATCTCGCTACCAAGCCAGTCAAGACCACATCTCCATGTCTTTAGCTGAACCCTCTGCTCCATGGTCTAGACAATCTTTGCTCCCTTCGAGCTGCTTTGCTGTGCACACCCTGATTCACCGACCCTTCAAAGTAGCTCTGATACCATGTTGTTTTTCCAAGATACTGGAGTCTAGGATAGAATCTTAAATCAGTGACGCTACCAAACCAAGTATCACAACAAGTCTACGTTGCATAGTGAAATATAAACAACAATAAATCTACTAGTGCACAAAATATACACAACTTTTTACAAACTTATGTACAACAATCCAATCTTCATTATATTAATCAAATTGAAAATACAACAGTTTAGGGCTCTCGTACCAGGGTAATGTCACTCATACATCCACTGATACAAAGATACAAAACTGGGGCTTGGTGTCAGTCCATCGACAACCAATCTACCCTTAACAAGATACTCTGACCATCTCGCTGATGTACCATGCAGTCACAACTCCTCTCGATCGTACCCTGTACCTCATTAGGGGAATTTTGAGGTATAAAATGGGCCTCCTAAGGAAATTATAAAATAATAAAATAAGGTTAGATTACATCATCAAATTTTAGAGGGAGAAAAGAAAAAAACCATTTTTTTCAACTCGTATTTTCAACTTATCTCCCTATGGGTTTACTCAAATTTCGAGCGGAAACACTTGTTGGATACAGAATTTGATTCCTCATCCAAGGAGTACCCGTGTTGCATACTTTCGATGGACCCTGCTACACGAAGAATGAGAAATACATGAAAAAACGTGATTGCAATCACGTACTTTCAACTTATCTCCCTAAGGTTTTACTCAAATTTCAAGTAGGAGTACTCGTTGGATGCAAAATTTAATTCCTCATCCAAGGAGTACCCTTGTTGCATACTTTCGATGGACCCTACTACACAAAAAATGATAAATACATCATTCACGTTTTTTCATGTATTTATCATTTTTTGTGTAGTAGGGTCCATCGAAAGTATGCAACAAGGGTACTCCTTGGATGAGGAATTAAAGCATTCACGTTTTTTCATGTATTTCTCATTTTTTGTGTAGTAGAGTCCATCGAAAGTATGCAACATGGGTACTCCTTGGATGAGGAATTAAATTTTGCATCCAACGAGTACTCCTATTTGAAATTTGAGTAAAACCTTAGGGAGATAAGTTGAAAGTACGAGTTGACAAAGTTGTTTTATTATTTTTTAATATTTTTACTTTTTTATGCCAAAAATGGTGAATCATCCCGCATGGTTGACATCATCATCTTGAATCCTATTGGTTCTTATAAAGTTTATTTTGGTTGTACATTTTTCTTAGGAGGCCCATTTTTGACCTCAAAATTCCCGTAATGGCCCGGTCCTTTGGCTCCCGATCTGTAGCACTGCCTCTTTCAATGCTCCAAGTCCATCTGGCCACTGAATCTTGGCTATCCAATCTTCTCTCTCGTTGATCGTTTGTCCATCAATGCATCAACACATTGAGACTCCTGTTGAGTTTTTCACAACTCAGTTTGTGAACAACTCTCATTTGCCCACTACTGCTCCTCAACTACTTAAGGACTTCAACCCACTACAGTCTTCCTGCGTTGCTCCAATGAAGACTAACATAGGGCACGGAGGGCTGCCACCTATCACTGCTAGAAGTCCTTCTCCAACAATGAACACGGGATAGGAGGAATGCCCAACTTTTGTTGTAGATTTCCTTCTCCACAAGGCAGGTCTAGGGTTGCACAACTGCTCCTCTGACTGATCAAACCTTTAGCTCAACAACTACCACTCTAGCAACTATTTTTTCCATCTAAGTGCTGCACACGGGGCTCCAACTTTGGCACTATCATGCTGTCCTCCAACATACCATAAATTCCCAATCCACTGTCCACACTTGGTCCACTCTCACGCTGCCCTCCTACAGACCACGAGTGACCAATCCTTGCAGTAGTAACTGCACTTTGGTTAGGGAATCCAAACCTAGGATCGCCCTTCCTCTTGGTTGCTAATAGATTTCACCAATTGTCCAACCCTTGGACACCCATCCAATTAGCATCCGCTCATCATCAAGAGACTATGTTGCAGGAAACATGGGTCTAACCCTCGTTTCAACCTAGAAGCGAAACGAAAACGCGTTTCGCCGTACCGTACGGCCTGGAAACATGTTTCCAACCGTACTGGGCCGTTTCTTGTTGGGGAAATGTGCCCAGTACAACCGCGTTTCCGTTTATTTAACTTGTTTTTTTTATTTTTTATTTTTTTGGTTTGCGTGTGTTTTATTATTTTTTTAATTGTTGAAAGTGTTTTTTGTGATGTAATAGTTTATGCTTTGAATGTAATAAATTATAATTTATCATGTATGTTTTATGATTTCACATAACATTTCTTAAATGTCCTAAATTCTAATATATATATATATATATATATATATATATATATATATATATCGCGTTACCCCGTTTCCAAAATTTGGGGAGGTCACGTTTCATACGGTACCCCTTTTCGGAAACTCGTTTTTGTTTCCCGGTTTCCTGCAACTTAGTCAAGAGACCATCTGCAACCTTATTGTTGCTGCCTTCTTGCCGTGGGATCTGTACTTGCTTGAGCTTTGGTTAGGGCACACCAACAACCCTAACCCTGCTTCAAATCACTGTGATTCCGTGTCCAACTATGATGCCACCTTAGCTGTCCTACTAAGCATTCAACATACTGCTTGTCGGGCTTAAGGCTCCTCCTCAAGCCTCCTACAATCCACGTGTTTGCTACAACAAGGTCTAGGCCTTCATATGCATGGAAATACACCTATTCTAACTATGTTGTTCCTTAGGATGATTGCGGCCTAGGTAGAGGACCTAAACTATGCCTTTATACCCTCAAAACAGACATCCCAATCTGTTGTAACAACAACCCTTCTTTGCGGCCCAGAACAAAATGACAATCTCTTTCTTAGGACAAGAAACCACCCCTTTTTACCTGTGCTATTTCTTGAGATGACTGCAGCTAGGGCAGGAGGTCCCTTCTAAGCCTCTTGGCCCTCTGCGTGATTCTGCTCCTGAAAACTGCTTTTCCAGCTGCTTTCTGCAGCTAGATTCTTTAGATTCTCTTACTAGTGACCCTCCTAGATCTTCAATTGCTCTGAAACCATGTAGAAATTTATGAATCTTATACTTTATGCAGAAATTATTACTATTATTCCAGTTATGCTCCTCCTACTTAGATAAGTTATTAATTGAATAAATTGAAGGTAAAATCGAAGCAAAACATATAACAGAGCTCTACCAATCTAGATCTAGAAATAGCACATGCACACATTGACAAAGTGACACAGTTATTTTTGGACAAATAGTCCCCGGAAAAACCCAATGTGGGAAAATCGGTCTCTGGCTGCTAGAGGGTTCTATTATTAAGAATATTTCTGAATACACAAATTTGGGTTCCAGATCTGGAAAACCCGATAGAGAATATACTAGATCTATAGCTCATTGGTTGCTCTAGGGCTAAAATAATGACTGATCCACACCCTCAAATGGGATTTACAGAACTCAGCCAAGATTAGGGCCTAGAAACCCCAGCGCTGCCCTTGAAAGCCTCTGCGTTAGCCTCCGAAGTCCTCCAGACCCTCAGTGCTGCTCCGGAAGAGACTGCGTTACCCCAGACTGGGTGACGCAGTCACTACGCTGCCCCTGAAGGGTCTCTGCGTAACCCCTAAGGGTTTCCTGCTGAAAATCACGCTGTCCTTGCTGCCTTCTTCTGTGCTGTCCTTGAGTTGATCTCTGCCTCTTATGTATTCTAGACCCCGGGATCAGATCATCCCCTTGGCATAAATTCTCCTCTCTGCAGCTGAAACACTTCTGAGTATTCTTAACAAACCCTGCCCTAGAACCTCAGCTTAGCTTCAGTGCTCTGCCTCTGCATGTCTTTACAAATGACCCCAAGCCTTTCCTTTATACTTTTCTCGTTGACAAATCAACGACCAAGATTAGATCTTTAATCAATGGCTAAGATTAAAAGAAAGCTTGATCCGTGTGACTTAAGACAATTTCATCACATGTTTAATTAAATTCACTTTCATTATTTTATTTTCCTAGGTTTTAACTTAGGAAATACATTAAAATAATTAATTAATTTAATACCTCCTAAACCAGATGAAATTTCCCAAATCCATTTCTGGGTCTTGTAGATCAAGTGTACTCTAGTCCTTCCTCAAAATTTGGGACCTAGAGCACAACTGATGCCACCCCAAGTACACAAAATCTCAACACAATCTTGGATATGAAACATCACAATCTGATGAAGGCTCTAGCCTCCCACTCTGCAGTCCATCACATGAAGCAATCTAGATTATATTGATCTCGTCTAAGCCAAAGCAATTTTCGAGCTGTCCCAACCATCCATGACAAGTCATAGGAAGTCCACGATCAACAACTTGCCCTACAACAAATTGTTGTTCACCAGGCTCGCCACCAATCCACCAGATTTCCAAACCAATCTTGCTGCCAGGCCAGTCAAGACCACATCTCCATGTCTTGAGTTGAACCCTCTCTTGCATGGTCTAGACAATCTTTCCTTGCTCTGAGCTGCTTCGCTGTGCACACTCTGATTCACTGACCCTTCAAAGTAGCTCTGATACCATGTTGTTTTTCCATGATACTGGAGTCTAGGATAGAATCTTAAATCACTGATGCTACCAAACCAAGTATCACAACAAGTGTACTTTGCACAACGGAATATAAACAACAGTGAATCTACTAGTGCACAAAATATACACAACTTTTTACAAAATTATGTACAAAAACCCAATCTTCGATATATTAATCAAACTGATAATACAACAGTTTAGGGCTCCCGTACCAGGGATAATGGCCCTCATACATCCACTGATACAAAGATACATGAACCACAACATAAAAGAAAAAAAACTGGGGCTTGGTGTCAGTCCATTGACAACCAATCTAACCTCAACAAGATACTCTGACTTTCTGGCTGATGTAGCATGCCTTCACAGCTCCTCTTAGTCATACCCTGTACCTGCCCGGACCTTTGGCTTCCGATCTGCAGCTCTTCCTCTATTAATGCTCCAAGTCCATCTGGCCATTGAATCTCGGCTATCCAATCTGCTCTGACAAAAAAAATAAAAAAATAAATTGGGGCTTGGTGTCAGTCCATCGACAACCAATCTAACCTCAACAAGATACTTTGACTATCTGGCTAATGTAGCATGCATTCACAGCTCCTCTCGGTCATACCCTGTAACTGCCCGGACCTTTGGCTTCCGATCTGCGGCTATGCCTCTATCAATGCTCCAAGTCCATCTGGCCATTGAATTTCGGCTATCCAATCTGCCTTGTGGTTGATCGTTTGTCCATCAACGCATCAACACATTGAGACTCCTGTCAATTTGTCCACAACTCTATTTGTGAACAACTCTCATCTGCCCACTGCTGCTCCTCAGCTACTTAGGGAATTTAGCCCACTATAGTCTTCCTATGCTGCTCCAATGAATACTAACATAGGGCATAGAGGGTTTCCACCTCTCACTGTTAGAAGTCCTTCTCCAAAAATGAACACGGGCTAGGAGGACTGCCTAACGTTTGTTGTAGATGTCCTTCTCCACAAGGCAGGTCTAGGGTTGCACAACTGCACCTCTGGCTGATCAAACCTTGAGCTCAACAACTGCCACTCTAGTAGCTACTTTTGTCCATCAAAGTGCTACACACTGGGCTCCAACTTGGGCACTGTCACGCCGTCCTCCAACAAACCATAAATGCCCAATCCACTATCGACACTTGGTCCACTCTCACGCTGCCCTCCTGCAGACCATGAGTGACCAATCGTTGCTCTAGCATCTACACTCTGGTTAGGGCATCCAAACCTAGGATCACCCTTTCTCTTCGTTGCTAACAAACTTCACTGGACACCCATCCAACTAGCACCTGCTCATCATCAAGAGACCATTTGCAACCATACTACTGTTGCCCTCTTGCCTTGGGATCTGTGCTTCCTTGGGCTTTGGTTAGGGCACGCCAGTAGCGCTAACCTTGTTTCAAATCATTGTGATTCCTTGTCCAACTATGCTGCCACCTTAACTGTCCTACGAGGCATCCAACATATTGCTTGTAGGGCTTAAGGCTCCTCCTCAAGCCTCCTACAATCCACGTCCTTGCTATAACAAGGTCTAGGCCTTTAGATGCACGGAAATACACCTGTTCTAACTGTGTTGTTCCTCAGGATGACTGCAGCCTGGGTAGATGACCTAAACTTAGCCTCTATACCCTCAAAATAGACCTCCCAATCTGCTGTAACAACAACCGTTCTTTGCGGCCCAGAACAGAATGAGAATATCCTTCTTAGGACAAGAAACCACCCCTCATTACCTACGCTATTTCTTGAGATGACTGTGGCTAGTGCAGGAAGTCCCTTCTAGGCCTCTCGACCCTCTCAAATCCTCCTCCACATGCTACTTTAACTGCACCTCCTTGTGACCTTGTAAACAGAGACAAACCCTCCACAAAATAGCACTGAAAACCACCAATACTTACCTCTGGGCCTGCGGCCTGGTCTGCAAATGATTCGTTGCCTTTCACTGCCCTTTCAAGCCTCCATGCTGGCTGGAACAGGCTAAGACAACCGCGCAGGTTTGCAAGAAGTCCGCTCCAAACCACAGAGAAAAACTTCTCAAAAACTCGTCCTTCATGCCTCTTGCTCCTTCCCTCAGGTCCGCACCACTTTCAGAGCTTATCTATGATGTTAGATGCCCATTTGATGTGTGGAATGACCTCCTACGTCACTCCTTTTTATACGTTTTCTAAGGGCTACAAATTACTTCCCTTTGAAGGCTTGACAACCTGTCATAAGGCCTCCTAACAGCTAGGCCGACCTCAACTTTGTGCCACAAGCCCACACCATAACTTCAAAAATTAATATCTCCACTTCTACAACTCAGATTCGAGTGATTTTCGTTGCATCTGGTTACTCTCAGAGTCCTCTATCAACTCAAATCATCACATGTAGAAATATTCTCATGGAATTAGACCCATATGCTCGGGGTGCAAAGCCCACAGGCTTGGGTTTCATTCCCACAAGCCACACTTATATGCCAGCTCCTCCACAACCCTCAGGCCTGGGGTTTGGCATACATCCCAAGCTACAAATCTCAACAGACCTAGACGAAAACCATATTGGAACTAAGGCTTGATGTTTCTCTAAAACTAACTGTGGGATTATATTGAAACTTGGAGGACCAGAAGAGGAGACACCAATGCAGTTATCAACGAACTCATACCTCAAATGGTTGGCTGTAAAGAAAATCGATTGATGCCCTAGCTAGGGCATCTAGGGTTAGGGCAGAAATTTGTGGATAGAAAGGAGAAGAATCTGGGGTGATGACCACGGATTGAGATTAGTGCTTAGCGAATTGTGGAGAATGGAGTCAAAGAGAATTTGATTTTAGGATTTTCGCTCTACCAAGGAGTTCTTTTGCAACTTTGCTAACTGTAGAGAGGCAACAACTAGGTCACAAGAGGAATTTATACTTCACTTCATAAATTGATGGAGTTTCAAGGTGAAAGGTATACAACCCACCCCTAGGAATAATTCGATCTTCTTGCCAAGATTTGTAACATATGCAACAAGACAAGATTGCAAGCATTTCATGAATTTCACATTAATAATTAAGGCACAAGCATGATCAAAGCAAAACATTCCATACATTAGACATAAAACATAAAAAATTTCACATAAAAGAGTACTTACATGACAAAAATATTATATCCAGCCATCACATTTGCAACAATGAAGTTCCAAGATAATATAGCAATTATCCAAACATCAAAATGCATCAATAAAACTCCAATTCGTCCATCAATAGCAGGTTTGAGTTCTTTTCTCCAAAGAGATACAAGTCCAAGTGACGATGAATGAGAGAGAATTCCTCTCTTATATTTATACAATCCTCTAAGGAGTTCGAATGGCCTAATTTAGCCTAATCATGCCCCTATAATAAAATAATGTGCAAAATAACCTTATTTTGGTGACAAGCCCACCAAATAGCTCCATAACATGTATAATTAGCTTCTCAAGTGGGCCAAAATGATAGAAAAGTAGCTAGAAGGGCCGTTGGAAGGGCCAATGAAGTTCCTCATCTGCCATAATGAATAAGAGGGCTCCAAAAACAATGATGAAGGGGGTGGCTCCTTGATCTCCAAGCAAATGACCTATGGTGCTCCCAAGTGGTTGTGGGGGCACAAAGAACATCCTCATGGGTCTCCAATTGAATCGAACAAGTCTGTGCTCCATTTGTAAGGGATGGAACAATGATGCAAGCCCTCCTTTGTCTCCTTAGGTGAGACAAAAGTCCATCTGGGCCCTGGATCAGTTGCTAAGTGTGTGGTACAAATGTGTAGCCGGCTGGGCAAGGTGGTCCAGGTGCATGATCATCAACGAACAAGTGGGCCACGAGTATGCAATAAGCGGTGTTGAGGATCCCATGGCGTGGCTATCTGCTCTTTGCTGTAGTGGAGGCCCATGGCTCTCAACGCTCACACTACAAATGCCGAAATGATAGAAAAGTAGCTAGAAGGGCCGTTGGAAGGGCCAATGAAGTTCCTTATGTGCCATAATGAATAAGAGGGTTCCAAAAACAATGATGAAGGGGGTGGCCCCTTGATCTCCAAGCAAATGACCTATGGTGCTCCCAAGTGGCTGTGGGGGCACAAAGAACATCCTCATGGGTCTCCAACTGAATCGAACAAGCCTATGCTCCATCTGGAAGGGATGGAACAATGATGCAAGCCCTCCTTTGTCTCCTTAGGTGAGAAAAAACCCCATCTGGGCCCTGGATCAGCTCCTAAGTGTGTGGTGCAAATGTGTAGCCGGTTGGGCAAGGTGGTCCAGGTGCATCATCATCAACGAACAAGTGGGGCACGAGTATGCAATAAGTGGTGTTGAGGATCCCATGGCGTGGCTATCTGCTCTTTGCTATAGTGGAGGCCCATGGCTCTCAACGCTTACCCTACAAATGCCATTAAGACCCTTTGGGGGGCTTGGATCCCATATAGGGAGACCAAACCCTAAGATGAAGACCCACCTACATGTGAAAATTTGGGAATCCTGAATCCTATTGCAGCACTAATATTATTTCTTGTATTTGTTAAATAAATTAAACAAATTATTCGCTATATGCTATGACAAATATCGAAACAAATACACTGCAACCTTCACAAAACAAATACCGCGGAAGAAATAAAAACACTGGAAGAAATAGATGCACGTACACAATATGACACCGTTATTTTTGGACTAAGTCCCTGGAAAAAACCAACTTGGGAAAACCGGTGCAGCAGCAGAGGGTTTTAATATTATGCAGTAGTGAAATCTGAGTACAAAACTATGGATGCCCAAACTAGCAATCCAAACAGAGAAATGCTGGCAAAAATAACTAGGGAGAAATTTATCTCACTCCACAGGCGATTTGACATTGACCTCAACTCGAATTGACCTCAACTTGAGTTGAGCTACTCCTTGCTCCCTTTGTGCAGCGACTGCGTCAACCTACGTAGTTACTGCGTCCCACAAGCTCAGAACTGCGTCTCCTCTCACCATCTCGTCAGTTGCTGTCTAGGAAACTGATACTCTTTGCCTCTGGACCCTCTGCCCAACTTCTGGCTCAGAATTTCTCCTTCTCCCCAGCAAAGCGGAAATCTCCTCAAGAGAGCTCTGCGCTACCTCTCTGCAATGTATTCACTGGAACTGGAAAAGATTCCTCTGACTCAATGTTACCAGACTCGGAATCGGCAATAAATCGGTGAGGCAAAAGAGTGAAGAGTTTTAATTGGATCGGGAAAAAATCGGGAAAAAATCGGTGAATTCAATAAATAAAAATACACATATATTGAACTAAAAAAACATTTTTCATTGATATTCAATAAAGGCATATCCAAACAATACATATTATCAATAGATGTCCAAAATATCACGCTCTCAGTTACAAGTTTTGAGGGAAAGAGTTTTAAGAGGAACTCTATGTTAAGGCACTAATCATCATTCATTATTATTATACAAGTTATGGTTATGTGAACTGAGTGTGAGGCTACATCATGCTTACTTTATCTTATATTTCTAATAAAAAAAATTCATTTATACAAGCATATTGTTTTGTTCATTAAATATATTATAAAAAGAGGTTTCTTACTTGAACTGATTTAATATTGATTAACTTTTTATCTAAATTACTTATTTCTATCCTCGTGTTATTTGTGGAGTTTGGTTCATAACAACTACTAGGGATGAAAATATTTTTCATGTCAATTTTAATTATTTATATATGTGTAAGTCGAGCTTAAGGACATATTAGCATATTTAATATAGTCTTAACATTGTAGTTCTAATTATTATAACATTTAATTGTGATTATTCAATGATTTTAGCAATGAAATAGGAATCGCCGGCTCTCAGAAATTTACGGGCAGATTCTATACTATATAGGCATAAATATATATCTATAATACTAATGAGAAGGCCGGCCCCACAGAAATTTACGCAGGCTGACAACTTGGCAGTTTGAACTTTGGAGCAAATGTCGGATGGCTCACAGCGATGACGAGCGCTGTTTGGCGACCGGATGGCTCCGCTACTCCCACAGTGATGCCGCACTGGTGACTGTTCGAACTTCAAACTTCAGCAAGCAAGAGTGAAAACCTGTTCATTGAGCAAGCAATGTGATGCAGCGGCGAGAGTGAAAGACTGTTCGGCAAGCGGACGGCAATAGTTAAATAATAAATACAAATCTAAAACCTAAAAATTCCCGATTCACTCGCAAAAATCGCCGTCTAATGCTGCCGATCGTAATCGTTGAGTGAAAATTGCGTTGACCACGAGTCAAACTCGGTCAACGCGAGTTTGACTCGTGTAGATTCAAATCTGCTCGTTTAGCTGCCGATCCGAGTTGCACTCGCGAGTAATCGGAATACTCGGCGATTCCTATTTCATTGCTCTGACTTCACTATCTTTGCCCCTCTCTCACTGCTTCGACCTCACTGAATCACCTCTGGCAACTGAATGCTGCTACTCTGGAGATCGATTTCTCAGGAAAATCGAATGTTTAACTGATTTGGTGTGTCTTCTCCAAGCCCCATCGACTTCTTATTATAATCCTCTGTTGAGGCTTCAATGAACACAATTAAATCTTAATTGATGGCGAGGATTAACTAGAAAATTAGAAATCGATCCATGCACTTTTCTAGAACATTCTCACCATGACTTAATTAATTATGATTAATTAATCATATTCCCTATATAGGCACACTGCCACGAAGATTTGTAATCACTAATTCATATTTTTATAATACAATTACTACTACTACAATTACAAGTCTACACACAATCATATTCTTGCATATAGATTTAAATGTATCTGAGATTTGAGAACACCAGTGAACAAATTCATTGTTCCACTATTCTGAACCTATAAGTATGATTTTCTGTAAAGAACACAGGAACAACATGCTAGGGCCCACTTCAATGTCATCCAAGAGCCAAAAAATATGCAATAAATACTTAGATATGGGTTGGAAGTGGTAGTACACTGAAATACATTTCCAATGAACCTACAAGCACCTCAAAATATTGAGTATTGCAAAAGATATTCAAATCTGAAAAAATACACTCAGATGTTGGGTTAGATCCCCACTAGGGCAATAACCCAGAATTATTTTCTTGCCGATTTTTAATCCCAACAAGCTTGGGATGGATTTTATGCTTCAAAGAACCTTCAATAAGTTTCCAAAAGCGAGAAAGTCAAAGAGGATGGAGTAGATATACTTTAGAGATCAAATTCACTTTGGAAAAGGGGTTTTCACCTTGTAACTGTTGGCTGTAAGTTGCAACTTGTTGTTGCATACCTGCAAACCTTTGGACAATAGCTTGTTTTGATGGAATACACCCTTATCTGCACACACAAAGCTGCTACCTTTCTTGGGCAAATTGATTAAGTTAATCGTAGCAAAACCCAAGTGGCAAACTTAGCTGAAATTGACAAATTAAGCACAAGCTAGTAATTTATTTTTGTTTTTGTTTGATTTTCTTATTTTTGGTTAATAAATATATATAAAACATAAATTGTAAAGAGATTTGAATTTTGAGAATTTTGGGATGAAATGAAATTATGGATTACATTTACCACACCAATTACCTCTTAATGCTGGACTGTGATTAAACCCTCCTTAAATCAACCCTTGAGTTTTATAAAACAAAACGTAAGTTTGGAGTGCTTGCACTGGTTGCCTCCCCACTTGTTTGAGATTCTGTTCCAGTGCCTAAATTCACCTAGGAGTGGCTCCTTCAATGGAACACCTTCGGCGAATGGATTAATTAAGAGACTAAAACAATTTAATTATTTAAGGAGGAACCACCTATGAGGGTTCGTCCAAAAATCAGACTTCAAAAGCCTCATCTCAACAAGAAAACGATGTGGCCTAGCGACCTAGACCTTTTTCTCGAAGTGACTATGTAGCCTCTCAATGGGTCAATACAAAATCTGTGTAATTTCAATGATAAACCAGAAAATTATCTCATTAAGCACAATATCCTTGCAAGAGCCAAGAAGAGATGATCTCCAATTGGTGAATTCACTATGATTTTCTGTGGTTTCTAGTGAAACAGTTCTGCAATTCTTGTGCTGCTATGCACTGAGGTGTGATATTCTTAATGAACTACACTCACATAATTGAATTTTATTCTAATGCATATATATTTTTTCTTTTTTGATACGAATTGAACATGATAATGCTAGTTATATGTTGATACAGGAAGGTTCTCAAATTTGGAGTCCTGGTTTGGTCCCTGGCCACTGCACTTGTACCCACTGTTGCTGGTTTTACACCTGGACTAATCATTTCTAGAATTCTGGTATCTATCCACCTTTGGCCTAAGTTTCAGTGGCTCTTTGTGAAAATTGTTGAAGTAGTTTTAAAGCACATGAAGCCTAAGATGGCTATTTTTTCATAGGATCTTGCTTTACTATAAGATTGAAAATCATGTTATAAATAGCAGATATATTTTATCTAGGTGTAGGACTAGAAAGGTTACCGAAGTAAATTGGGAAAGAGTATATTTATAGCAACTTAAGAACTAATTCATTAAAATTGGATGCGAAGGGAAATTAATTGTCTTTGTTGACATCCAAACCGCTGGTACATTTAGCAAGTTTTGAAAGCAGTGATGTGCTGCATACATTTTATCCTTGAAATGCCAAGACATGACACTTGAACTGATGGTCTTACTTTACGGCTTATCAATTCAGAAAACTAAAGTTATATGCAGTATGGATAGGTCAATCTTGAAATATAGCAGTAATATTAGAGTGAAATCAGAGATTGAGTTGCACCATCTCTTTGTTGACCAAATGTATTAAGTGTTTATTGCAAGTGAGTTCTGTAATCCACTGGGTCTTAATAGAGAAAAAATTAGTCATTGAAGATAATATCCATTGAATGTTATATCTTTGAAGTTTCCAGACATTGTAAGCACGCCACTTAGTGCAAACCATGTTTTGTGTTTTCAGATAGTTTAATGCACAATTGTCTCCATCTGCCATTAATAACATTGATAACAATATTTTTGGGTTGCAGGTTGGTATTGGTGAAGGTGTTTCTCCTTCAGCTGCAACTGACCTCATTGCCAGGCAAGCTTGTGTTTGATACCTTCTCTCAAGTATGGTTGTATGGTTATTCTTTTGAATTGCTGGGTTTGTCTCTCTTTTTCCAAAATTAAGCCCTTTATGTGTTTAGAAAATGCTAGTTGATATAAGTCTCAACTGATCCTTTAAGAATCATTCTTTTGAATTTACACTTCCAAATTAGAAATGATAAAGCTTTAGAGAACAAGTGAAAATAACTTTGTGGAAACTTATTGGAAAAATTCACTTATCCCTAAAGGACAATGTTGTTATTTCTAAATTTGCAAATCTAAATTATTGGATCCATTAGTCCTGTGTTCAGGATCGGTGTATTCCTGTTTCAGACCTGGTGACGGATCGGATTTGTTCATGATAAAGTTTGTTACCCTGTGAAAATGCAGGTGTCATAACATTTTTATGGGCTTTCCTTTCTCACTGAGCACATCAAAAGAGTCTTGGAATTCAATGGTAGTTATAGGTTGTTGGAAGAGAATTGGAGGTTGTGCACCTTATTCTATCTTGCTTGAGCACACCTCATCATTTAGGGCAAGAAAAGAGGTGTGGAGTTGTAATATTCCAAATTAGGAAAATACAGCAAATAGCAGATGTATAAATTAACTACAACAATAAAAATTTGAACAAGAGCACAAATCAGAAAACCCCAAAATCTGGGCAATAGTTCTGAGCCATTTTATTAATTATGCATGGAAAATCAAGCACAATAGGATGAAATCCATAGAACTTGGGCTTGCTACAGCAACCAATGCAAAACCCCAATGTGCAGGATCAGGAGCTAGAATTGGCCCAAATCTATAGCTTGAACTTGCCCAGAAACTTTGCTGCTGACTCGCTGAATGGAACTGGTCATTCTGCTCAAAATAATGCCTGAAATGCTCTGAAATTGCAGCCACGAGCTCCTCTCCTCAAACCCAGAAATACCCAGAAAATGTTTGGCCTATCTCCAAGCCAAAATCAAACTCACAAAGTGATGCAAATTTCATAGCTAACCAAAAATTCACGCCGCTATAAGAATGAGTATTTCATGCCTGAATATCACCCGAAAAATCATGTAAAATTGACTATAGACTCCTCTCAATAAACCCACAAAAACCCTGAAAGGGTTTGGGCTGAATCCACCAACCCCCGGTGACCTCCAACAAGTGCAAATTGCCCAATTTGGCCAAAAAATGCCCCACAGTACTGATACTGCTGAATTAAGCCCAAATCCACGACTGGAAATCTTTCCCAACTCTGGCTAAATTCCCCGCTGTGAAATACCTCCTATCTCTAGCCCTTATCTCTCTTCAACCTCTATTCCTCAAGCCCTTGTGCAAGCCTGCCTGGAGACCCCTGTGCTCTTCCACAAATGTAGAATTTCGGCCCCAAGAATTCTCTCAAACTCACCCCTGCTAATCACCACAAAATATCTAGATAAAATAATGGAAAACACTTGCAAATCCTCTGGTGTTCTGCTCCGTAACTGAGCTCCCCACAGGGATTTCGAGCCACTACTGTGCCTTGGAAGAAACACGCGCTATGAAAATTCCAAACCGGAATCCTATTGCAGGAATTATTCTCCTAATTGTTCATTTTATTTAACAATTTATTTGTTGTTTGCTACGACAAATACTGAATAAATCACACTACAATCTACACAAATAAAACTATAGAAAAATAAAACGCTGGAAACTGAATAAATCACACTGCAATCTACACAAATAATACTGTAGAAAATTAAAACACTGGAAACTGAGAAATGCTAGCACACACACATAAAAATAACACAATTGTTTTTGGACAAAAGTCCCCGAAAAAACCCAATGCGGGAAAACCGGTGCAACAGTTGAGGGTTTTATTTTATTAAGAAGCAGTGAAATCTGAGTGCAATCTATGGATGCCCAACTGGCTATCCAATCAACAAGTATTTAACAGAAATAATTAGAGAATATTTCTAATTATTTTTGTCACCCCACTAGCAATCCCGACACTGGCCTCTGCAGAAATCTGGCAATCCAAACCCCAACGTGAGCACTTCTGCGCTGTCTCTCCTACGTGTGGCTTGACACAGCCTCTGTGCTAGCTGTCTAGTCTACCTCTGCTGCTGGAAGTGACTCTCCGACACTCTGGAAGACTTTCTAGGCCTCTGGAAACTGAATCAACTTCCTCCTCAGTTAAATTGAACTGTTCTGCGTTAGCCTTTGCACAGTCTCTTTGCTGCTTCTACATGGGTTACTTCTGTCATTTGTTGCTGCCTCTCCGGATGTGGAAAACTTCCTCCGGTTCATTGTCCCTGCCCCTCACTCACTGCTTCGATCTTTGGCTCTCTCTGACAATTGACTGTTGTTACTCTGGAAATCGATCTGCCAAGAAATGGAACTGCTCAAGTGTTTTCTCCATCACCACATTGACCTCCTATTATAATCCTCTATTGGAGCACCAACGACTAAGATTAAAACATAATCGATGGCTAGGATCATCTATGGATCGATACATGTGAGTTTCTAGACTATTCTGGCCTTGACTTAATTAATACTGAATATTTAACCCGTTTTCCTAAGTTTAGACTTGGGAAACATTAAAAAATTGGTTAATAATCTAATTAAGTCACTTCTAGGCGGAATTTCCAGAATAGATTTCTGGGTGTTGAAAATCTCTTGTATTCTAGCCTCTCCACAGTTTCGTGGCTAGAACACATCCGAGGCTACAAAAACTAACACTCCCTCTCAGCGAGGAATGTGTTCTAGTGTTGCTACACATCCTGTAGCAACATCTTATCTCTGCATCATCTCTTGTCACACTGTTGATGTCTAGCTGCTGCTGCCCACCAACTACTGCGCAACTCTGATATGCGCTGCATCTATGCTGTTGTTGACCCTGTTGAATTGCTGCCAACACTGCAACTTTGTTGCTATTGCTACTGCAACATCTGCAACAGAAAAACATCCAAAATATTGAATCAACTGTGATCAGTATAATGCATCTGTCACCCGAGTCTTTGACTGCTACTAGCCTCTGCACTATCCACTGAAGACTCTGCGTTGCTGCTGACTCTGCAGTGTGCCAACTGCTTTGCTGCTAACTCTGCACTGCGCTCCCCAACGTTTGACTGCTACTAGTCTCTACAACTGTCACTTTGGCATCTGACTACATCAATTGTCACTAATGCATCCTGCTACTGAATAATGTGGGCCCCCGTAGCTAGGTATTGATCCAAGAGGTGGACTCCTCAAGGATCCTGCCCATCTGTAGCTCTTTGGGGCTACAACACCAAGTCACCCCACCTCACTCCTGGAGGAATATTGACGAACATAGCGAAGTCTTCCTCCAGCCTGGAGGAAAGCCTATCGATCTGTGCAGAAGATGCTTGCTGGTCGTGCTTCTCCTCCTTGTCCTTCTTCATGAGAACACTGGGTACTGTGGTGATCGAGCTCACCACACCTGAAGCACTTGAACTTTGACAGGTCCTTCTTCCTCTGCTCCCCCTGTCTCTGACTGGGACCCTTAAATGCGAGGGTCACATTCTCCTCCTCCTTTATCGCCTTCGATCCGCTGTTGTTGCTGCCACTGATGGAGCTCTTCAAAAGATCTCGTCTCAACTCCTGCTGCAAATCAACCCACACCCTGTCCCATCTTGGTAGCATGTCTCTGCCCAATATACTTTGGACAAATACCTTCCACTTTTCTAAGACACTGTTGAGAGCTAATCGCACTAGCTCTGAAGGTTGAAGTGCTGCCCCAACAACTGCTACCTGGTCTCGGACCTCCTGAATCTTGGTAAGGTAGGGGTCTATGCCTTCCCCTTTCTGCATCCGGATGAGCCTCAACTTCTCACGTAGAGACATCTTCCGCTGCTCGGAAGTACCCTGATATAGTGTGGCAAGAGCATCCCACATCTCTTTGGCCGTTCCCTTTGCTGCCATATGTGAGACTATATGATCCCAAACTCCATCTAGGATCAACCGCTTTGCCCGTGCCATCTCCTTTATGTACTCTTTCAGCTGATCTGCATCCGTAGGAACCGACATTATCAATGTAGGATTTCAGGCCAAATTCATCCAGAAGGAAGGACATCCTTGCCTTCCAAATGACATAGTTGGAAGCTCCATTCAACCTGCCCTGATCACGAAGCCCTGCAGTGGCCATCTCAACGAACTGTCGAAAAATCTCTCTTTTTTTATGCTAGAGTGTTGTTATGCTACTCGCACTCCCTTCTAGAGTGAGAAGATCTTCTCACAACTACTGCCATTCTGCAATGAAAATTGAACTTCTTAAGACTAGAAGTTCCTTGAGAGAAATTTTCCCTTTGTGTGTGCTCCTCTCTCTTCCTACCATCTAGCAAGCACTTCGTAGTTCGTCTACTGAGAAATATGTTGTCTAATGGCAACCCAAGATGTGATGTTTGCTCTCTTAAAATATCCCATCCCGAGGAGAGCTATTAGAACATGAGGACTGGGGGCTCATTACTGTTCTGTGGGAGTGGGTAGGAGCAAGCATATATGACAGCAAATATATATTGGTGGGGTAGGAGTTTCTAACCCTCTAGTGGGGGATCCATCTATTAAATAAGAAAAAATTGGTCTCTACTTCAATCCAAGGAGCGCTGGTGAGACCTTGGTTGCGGTGTCCATTATGGGGAGAAGAGAGGACTGGAATTGTTGATTAATACGACGTTTAATATAAATAGAACTTTGTTTCTATTTATCCGATCCCACCCTATGAGGGAAGGCCACGAGTATGTATATGATCCTGTGGTAATCACAAACTTTATTCCCAGACTGTTTGTTCAGTGGATGCACTAGCAATCTGCTGCAAAACCCTCTGCATCCAGCTAGAGATTTGCCCAATGAAAACTCTGAGTTGCTCCCTCTACCTTTGGAATCAATCGTTCTGGAGAGATCAAATTTTTCTGACCCTCACTCAGAAAAGTCGAACATCCACAAGTAACTTGGCCTCTTGGCAGAATTAATACGCTGCCCTTGGGAATTTCGGCCTGCTGCCCACACTGAGCAACAAAATTCCTTCTTTTCGCCTTTGAGCTCTCTGGCTGATCAATTGCGCTCTAATACCATGTGAAAATTCCAAACCGGAATCCTATTGCAGCAACTGGAAAATATTCTCTTAATTGTTAATTTTATTTAACAATTTATTTGATGTTTGCTATGAAAAATACTGAATAAATCACACTGCAACCTACACAAATAGAACTGCGGAAAAATAAAACGCTGGAAGCTGAAAAATGCTAGCACACATAAAAATAACACAATTGTTTTTGGACAAAAGTCCCCGGAAAAACCCAATGCGGGAAAACCGGTGCAACTACTAAGGGTTTTATTTTATTAAGCAACAGTGAAATCTGAGTACAATCTATGGATGCCCAACTGGCTATCCAATCAGCAAGTATCTGACATAAATAATTAGAGAGAATATTTCTCTCACCCCACAAGCAATCCCGACACTGGCCTCTACAAAAATCTGGCCGTCCAAACACCAACGTGAGCACTTCTGCGTTGCCTTTGTGCTGTCTCTCTCACATGTGGCTCAATATTGCCTCTATGCTATATCCGTCTAGCCTACCTCTGCTGCTGGAAGTGACTCTCTGGCACTCTGGAAGACATTCCAAGCCTTTGGAAACTAAATCGACTTCCTCTTCAACGAAATCGAACTGCTCTGCGTCAACCTCTGCGTAGTCTCTGCGCTGCTTTTGCGTGGATTACTTCTGTCACTTGTTGCTGCCTCTCCGGATCTGGAAAACTTCCTCCGGATCATTGTCCCTGCCCCTCACTCACTGCTTTGATCTCTGGCTCTCTCTGGCTCTCTCTGGCAACTGATTGCTGCCACTCTGGAAATCGATCTGCCAAGAAATCGAACTGCTCAAGTGTTTTCTCCATCACCACATCGACCTCCTCTTATAATCCTCTGTTGGAGCACCAATGACCAAGATTAAACATAGTCGATGGCTAGGATCATCTCTGGTTTGATCCGTGTGAGTTTCTAGACTATTCTCGCCTTGACTTAATTAATACTGATTAATTAACCCGTTTTCCTAAGTTTAGACTTAGGAAACATTAAAAAATTGGTTAATAATCTAATTAAGCCACTTCTGTGTGGAATTTCCAAAGACGATTTCTGGGTTTTGGAGATCTCATGTATTCTAGCATCTCCACAAAGTTTCGTGGCTAGAACACATCCGATGTTACCAAAACTAACATGCACTAGCTGAAATAACCTGCAAATATGCCTAATGGAAACTCTGAATTGAGCTCCCCAAATTTGCTTCACTGGGGAGACACTCGAATTTTCTCTGAAATGAACGTGGAATTCCCGCTTGGAAATTCCTTGTGCTGAACAACAGGGATTGTCTTGGCTAACCAGCTCAAGAAAAATTGTGTTGAATTATCAAATGATCAAAGAATACCAAATGGAGGCCTCCAAGCTCTATTTGTTATTGCTGGCACTCTCTCTCTTGTTGGTTCCCACCTTCACTAATTCACACCCCTTCCTTTCTCTCTCTCTTCTCACTAGTGCGAATTGTCTCTTGGGTCAAATTTTTTCTCCTTGCAATCCCCACTCTCCACTAAGGCCGTAATTTTCCTTTTTCCTCCTAAGTCCCAATGCCAGAAATGTCTCCCTTTTTCCCAAAATTGTCTCTAATGCGGAAAATCAAAACTGGGGATATCACAGTCCCCACCAAAAATTGCTTGTCCTTAAGCAATGCCTGAACAAGCACCCTCTTGATCAACTGACCCAAATAGTTACTGCAAACAATACCGGGGTTCCAAATGTGCCATTGAGTCATCCCTAATCTATGCACACCCTTGCCATGGGGAAATCCCTCGATAACAGGATCCAAAGCCCCTGGCTTCACTCACTGTCTGGCTCGGCATAGGCACCAGAAGCCCTCTGCTTACCGTCATTAAGTAGAGTATCACGGTAATATAAAATCCTCATAAATTCCTTGTGAAACTGCTCTACTAAGTAGTCCCTCTCGTGCACTTCAGGAGTAGACCCTTGAAGATACAATCCGATCCCTGTGGGGTTGAATCCTTGTCTGCATGAGATTTCCCTGATTTCATCCTTCTGATTACCCTGCCACACTGGTGAATTCCCCCACGCCATCAACGAATCTCTAAAATCCAATGGAAGATCTAGATGACATACCCCTGTAGGAACCGACTCATTCCTAAGGGTAGCTGAATTGCTAAGTCCTACGATGTCAGGATCCCAAGCTCATTGCAGAGTGAACATATCCTATTGACACCGCGACATCCCAGTCAGGCCCGACTTCCCAACACGCTCATACCAGATCCTCCTCCCCTGTAACACTCGACCACTATATTTGTCATGATCGACTCTATGCCCAACTTGCAAGGGAAACTCAACAATGCCCGAGTCCACCACTTCTCGGCTAGCCTTGATCCTGAGCAGCAACTTGCCTCGCCATATGATAGTCTAAGCGATTCCCCATGTGTCAGCAAGAGAAAGAGCTGAATCACTCTCTGTCGTAACCCTTCCTATCAAGAAGTGGAGTGATCCACTCCCCAACAAGATCCCTGGATCCCCCAACCACACTAGGAGCTCACAACTCCAACTCCTAATTGGCTACTGCTGCGTAGCATTGCTACCCATTAGAGCCCATCTGACTCTCATCTCTTACCCCTGTATGTATCCAATAGGTGGACCTGAAGCATCAAGAATCTGTCCCACACATGACAATATTCCCTGCTCCTGCTAGATCACACAGTGAAATATGTTATATCCCAACTCCTGATGAGACACCCAAACACTACTTGGAGTCTGGACACCCTCCTATAGACGAAGTCTACCATCCACTGTCCCTCATGCTCATGTAACACCTCAGACTACCTTGTCGCAAGTGCATCATGTAGCTTTCTCACGACAACCTCCCCAAATGCGAACTCAGGGGTGGAACATATGCTACCTGGGCTGTAGACCACACCATCCCTGAGCCTGTAATCCTTATCTCGCGCACCTACTGCATGTCTCAATTAGAGAGTCTCTTTCTTGCCCATGATACATTGTGTATCATCCAGCTGCTTAGGGTGAGCCTCCCTAGTTTCGCTGCCTATCCTGAGAGCATCAAGGGGCAGCAACCCAACACTCTGCAACTATAAGGCGTAATGGAGAGTGATAGGCATGTAAGCCCCCAAGGGTATGATCAAGAGTCCACATGGACACTGAAAGGTGATCCCATGGATGCCCCTCCCTCTGTCTCTGTCCTGCTGATAACTCCTTTGAAGACCCGTCTTTGCTGAACATGATGTCCCTAGATGTTTATCAATGTCGTCATCGATCCGGGGTGAGCTGCATCCAATGGTACACCTAATGTCCCCGTCCATAAGTCTCTTGAGAGGCAACACTCCAAGAGCCCGCTGTGACGCTCCATATGCCATTGCATACCACCACCTATCCCTGTACTCCTCGACAGGCCACTGTACACTGCATCCTATCGATGTACACCACTAGATACCCTTGCATGCTGTTGTATAACCCTGTACTGTCCAGGGTCCCATATGCACCAATGCATCTATCACTCCACTAGCAAACTCGATGTGGTGTAAGTCGCTCCTCCCACTCCATTGTGCAAACCCATGCACCACGACACACCATGCATCGACGTGCGCACCTACAAACTACTTCTCATCGCTGTATACTCCTACACACCACTGGATGCCTTGGTCTAAGGCCGGGACAATATGTGTCAGTCCTCACCCTGCCAGTATCACCACCTTCACTATCACATCACCATACCCTCTGATGCATGGATCTCCCCTCCAAATCCCCCCTGAGAGACCCGCGAGGTGAATCTCTCTAAGTACTAGTGGCGATGCCATGACTGCACTGCTCCTCGGTTACCGCTGAGTCCTATTGCACCCATTTTTTTCAACATTCCAGGTAAGCAGGATCTAAAGACTTGAAGGAATTTTTTCAAATTTCAGAACCATCAATTTACACCGTAAAACTTTTAAACAATGCAATAAATACCCAGAACAATCAAATTCATGGAAGCAAATGAGCCATTTTATTATAGAAATGGGCAAGAGTACAAATATCTAGAAGAAATGCACTTGGGCTTGCCTTTTTGGCAAGCGGAGCAAAACCCAGGTAAGACAATGATAAACCAAAAATTGCCTAGTGAAGGCTTTGCGCTGTCCCAACAATCCTGCACTAGCTGCTTCAAAGGAATGACTGAAAACCCCACCTCCGGTGCTTAGAAAATTATGCAAAATTATATCTGAGGTCCTTGTAAAAAACCTAGAAAAACCCAGAAATGGTTCGGCCTGGTTTTGACCTTCCAAAATTGACCTCCAAAAACCCTAACAAATCTACATGATCTGTCGCAAAGATATGGCTAAAAACCCCATCTTCGGTGGTTAGAAAATTCTGCAAAATGATTTTTGAGGTCCTTGTCAAAAACCCAAAAAAACCCAAAAATGTTTTGGCCTGGTTATGACCTTCCAAAATCGAGCTCCAACGGGCCCTATGCTCCCCAGTGAGAGGGAATAACCCTTCCAAGTGGAAATAATGGCTAGTTGCATCGATCCATGGCTTGATCCTAGGGTAAAAAAATTGAACCCTTGATTAGCTGGCACAAATCTCCAAAAAATTTTGACCTTCCTTGTTCACTACGCTTGAGGGGTCAAACTTTGACTTCTGGACCATGGAGGACCTCCAAAAAATAGAATTTTCGTTACTTGTGCAAAATAATTTTCTGCTTGGCCCCAAAAATTTGATTTGCTAGGAAAATAATCTTTTTTGCCCCAACGAATTTCTAGACTGAGTTCTTCTGCGTTGGAAATGAGGCAATTTATCTTTGACTTGAATTTTTCCTTTCAAAATAGCCTCAAATAATTTTTTGATGAATTTTCCACTAGGAGGGTAATTAATTTTCCCTTCATTTTATTTTTTGGATAATTTATGGCTACTTTAATTTTTTAATTTTTTTTTCTTGTTCTTCTAGAAATTAAAATAAAAAAGGCTCAAGAGGGGATTAATTAATTTTTTCCACTCTCTAAGGTTATCTAAAAAATATTTTGGTAATGGTGTTTTAATTATGAGGAACCATTCACCAAAAGTGTTTCTAAACACCCTTTTACATTAGAATAACAATTCAACCCTTAGAAGGGGAAATACACATAGACACAGACCACTTGAGACTCAATCAAATTCTGCAACAAGACACATTATTTAGTATGAAAAATACATACACTCGATAAACACTAGGACTCACCTATGACCTTGTTAATGTGTTCCACCCTAGCTTTGGGGTATTTATGAGAGAAAAACTCTGCCAATTATCCGTGTTTACAAACACACATAATTTGGTGAGGATAAAAAACTCCCTAGAGTGAAACCCTTTGAGAAGAATCATAGACCTAGGTGTTGTTACATGGCTTAATAGTCATACTAGAATCATTTTTACAATAAACTTGCAGAATTTCAGATTACAATGATGACATTGACTAAAAAAATTGTCAGCTGCTTTATACCCTACTTCTTGGACTATTGACATGTACATGGTCAACATCCCCAAAAACGAAAGATGCTGCATGATTTCATTGTGATGTTGTTGTGGTAAAAATGTTGTGCAAATATTTCAATCACCCAATGGGAGGGGGGCATCCATAAGTTCAAACAACACTTGGATGGTATAAGAGGCCAAGTAACCCCATGTGATGCACTGAATGATGTGATATGGCCTATTATGGAAGAATACCTTGAAACGTTTAAGAAGTTTGAGGATGCAAAAGCAGGTTATTACCATGGAAATGGAGTTTCAATGGTAAGGGCCACATTTCCCTAGTAAAATATTTTAAATCATTTTCAACTAATCATCACATTATTTTTTTGCTGGTGAGACCCCTTAAATGGACGTTGGGCTGATGAGGTGTCATTGGTCAAATATTTTTATTGAGGATCGATTTTCCTTTGTGGAGCATTATTATATTCTTTAGTGTACATGTGGCAAAGTCACTTTTCCTTTTTCAATAATTTTATTGTATTCTATGCCTAGAAGTTAGACTAGGTCTAAGGAGCTCCATAGAAATTATTATTTTAATGTAAAGAAAATTCTCTGCCTCCTTTGTATAAGGAAGGATTTCCTCATTTAATTGGTTGGATAGTGGGAGTATTCTGTGAAAATTTCTCAATTTAAGAAACCCTACTGTTTATTCTCGATTTACTTCTACTTGATTACGTACACAAGTTATTAATCTGAATATTCAGAAAAACATCGAAGTAAATACATATAACAACCTACACATACAGATCATTTACTGAATAGCACACTCAATAGACAAAGTGACAAGATTTTTCGGACAAATTTCCCCGGAAAAACCCAATGCGGGAAAACCGATGCAACTAACTCTGGAGAGTTTTTATTATTAAGAAGATTCTAAGTACAAAAATTTTTGGGCACCAAACTGGTTTACCCTACAGAGAAATCACAACAACTATATATCTGTTTTCTCGGAGACAGAAAATATGGCTGATTCACACCCTCGAACGAGATTGTAATATTCCCAATTAGCAATAGCTAATTGGAAATATTAATTTTGACTATTTTACCTTTATAAAGTTAAGTTATAAATAAAGTGGGTGAAGAGGGACAATCAACTCACACTTAGGATAAAAAGTATTTCCTAAAGTCACTTGAGAGACATGACTAATTGGCAGCGTGGGGCCTAGTGGTCAAGTGGCAGTGTGGGAAAAGGGACAGTGTAGCCAGCGTGGGACCAAGCCAACATAGAGAGAGATGGACAACGTGGCTCAAGGAGACAACGCAGTGGATGGTGGGGCTTAAGTGAGAGCAAGGCTCTCCAAGCATAAAAGGGAGAGGGTCTCCTCATTTTGATTCATTCTGATTATGCATCTATGAGATTTGTCTTCTAACATTGGGCACGCTTGCTGTTTAGCAAATTCTACACGTATTGTTTAGTACACCGGGTGTCTCCGTGCGGAGATCCCAACCTCAGCCCCGGGGGACTTCGAGTGCCTGCTTGGGTGAGGAGTTCCATCCTTGTTTTGTCGGAGAGAGTTGCAGCAACCACAGTCGGGAGCATTCACTCAGAGTGACAGTGCAGTCAGTGAGAGGGAGGACGCAGTCTTGGGAGGAGGTGATTCTGGATTTAGGGTTTGTTAGTGGATTCAGCCTGGGAGAGTTGGAAAGGGGTCAGCCCTTCCCTATTATAGCATTTTGGTGGAGTCGGGGGCCATTATTTGGAGCAGATAATTCAGGGCCAACGTTTCTCATTGGGGAATAGCATAGTACCTCAAGGGAGCCATTTTCGGGGGTCGGCCATTTCCAGAAAGCTTTCTGGGCTTTTCTGGGTATTGGGAGGAGATGCTATTCCCAAAGTTTTAGAATTTTCCGAGGTGGGGAGCAGCCCCAAAGAGCTAGTTCATTCCAGCAGCAGCAGCACAGTAACAGTACCAACAGCACTGGAGATAACGCAGTCTTGAGGGAGCAGCCATTCTGAGTCATCTTCTGAGAGTATTTCTACGCTTGCCTAGTGCAAGCCAAGGTGCCATCATTCTGATCACCTTTTGTACTCATTCCATTTCTCAGTATTAATAAAATGGCTCAGCGTTCTCCATATTGTCTGTTTTTCTTATGATCTTTCTCTAGTTGTTGTATGTCTTTGTTTATATGCTTTATATTACTGTTTATTTCCATTCGGGATATTACAGTGGTATTGGAGCTCATAGACTTGGCTCAACCTGTGGAGAAGATTGTCTATGACACTAGTAAGAAAGTATAAAGACCAAGAACGAAGGTTAGAGCTCACTTTCGGGAAAGGTGACAGCGTTCCAGTAGTGGACACAGAGGAGGAGGAACCAATGGCGGAGGAAAGAGATGCCGGGAAGGAGTTCGGGGAACTCCTCCTCAAATCGGTGCAGGATTTTTCGAGACGGATAAAGGAGATGGGGCAAAGGTTCATGACAGAGTCTAGACAGTGTGAGATCCCAAGGGGTTTCCATATTGGAGAGGGCTCAGGCACATCCCCTCATTTGCAGGAGTAGATTACAGCGCAACAGATGGCATCACACACACCTCCACGTTCCACAATGCCTACATTTCTTGCCGCAGACACTGGGGCAGGAGCACAACAGGATTAGGAGCTAGCCCATATGGGGAACTATGTCACTGAGTATCAGTCTTACGGTCAGGAGTTCAGAGATGCCCTCACATTCCATGACTTTGTTCAACTAAAGCGAGACTGCAGACCCTGCAATCATCACAGGGGGAATAGGCACTCACATGACGGGGATGCACAACGCACTGTGGGTAGATTCTATCTACCGACATTTGACGGATCATCCAAGTGTTCGGCGAAGGCTTGGGTGGAGAAGTTGGATATATATTTTTAGCTTAACCAGATGGCAGAGCTAGAGGCCATCAAGGTGGCAACGCTGCACCTGGAGGGCGAGGCCCATGACTGGTGGTTTCACGAGATGGCTACGTTGGGGCACTCAGGAGTGACAACATACGCCAATTTCACATAGAGGCTGATAGAGCGATTTGATCTGAGGGATCCAAAGGAGCACTTTGTTGAGCTGACTAAGCTCAGGCAAACCGGGAGTTCGGACACATACATCTCAGAGTTCTTGAGACTTTCCTTGATGGTGCTTGATCTATCCACAACCTGGATGATCTATATGTTCATAGACGGATTGGCAGAGCCTCTACGGGGATTAGTCAGATCGACAAGGCCAGCTACACTCCATGATGCAGTTGGGAGGACTCGGGATTTGCAGGATGCACTACCCCGGACTAGAGCTCCTTTTCCCCAGAGACCTCCAAGGGGGAACCAGGGTAGAGGGCCTGGGGATGATGAGGCCAGGAGAGATCTGAAGAGGAGGAGGCTATGTTTCACATGCCAAGAGCCATTGGCACCAGGACACCGTTGTGCCGCGGGGAAGGCACATTACATCGAGGTCTTCTTCGACAGTAGCGGGGAAGAAGAGGAGTATGAGGAGATAGAGGCAAGAGGCAACAGTACAACGCAGAGAGGGGATCATCTGCCACCTCCACCATCAGGAGTAGGGGGTACAGCTTTTGCACCTACCGGGGGAGCCCTTGCATCCTTGCAGGGAGTTCCCAAGTACTTGACACTGCATGTCCGAGGCATAGTGCGGGGACAACGTGTTCCAGTGTTAGTGGACAGTGGGGCCACCCATAATTTTATTGATGCCCAGTTGGTAGAGCGGAGGGGCATCCCGACGGAGAGCTTTGATGGATTTTCGGTACTGGTTCCAGGTGATCGAACCATGCAGTGTGCCAGGTATGTGCTAGCCTTGGCAGTGACTATGGGGACGTACACCTTGACTAACCATTTCTTCGTGGTGGACATCCCGGATACATACGTGATACTGGGGGTACAATGGTTGATCATGCTGGGGAAGGTCACCACTGATTGGGAGACCTTGGAGATGGAGTGGACGGATAAGAAGACTGGGAGGCATGAGAAGATTCAGGGTATGCACACCTACCCACCATAAACAGTTTCAGCACATCGAATGGAGGCAGATTTCCGGAAAGGGGACATAGAGTGGGCAGTGGAGTTGCGTGTTTTAGAGACAGGATCTATAGGGCAGGCCGTACACCCGGATGTACAGTCCATTCTAGATAAGTATGCCACAGTTTTTTGGGAGATACCACTAGGGCAACCGCCAGATCGGGGGTTTGAGCACACGATCGAGCTGGAGTAGGGCATCCAGGCGGTCATCACTACAACCTATAGGCATCCTAAGGCCTATCGGGATGAGATTGAGAGGGCCATCCATGAGCTCTTAGCTCTTGGACATATCCGTCCTAGCACTAGCCCTTTTGCTTCTTCAGTAGTATTGGTGAAGAAGAAGGACGACACATTGAGGATGTGCATTAATTATCGGGCGCTAAACAAGAAGACCATGAAGAACTGGTACCCCATCCCACGATCGATGAATTGATGGACGAGTTGAGGGGGGCGAAGTTCTTCTCGAAGATTGATTTGAGATCCGAGTACCATCAGATTCGGGTGAGGGAGCAAGATATTCCCAAGACCGCTTTCAGGTGTCATTACAACCATTTTGAGTTCTTGGTGATGCCCTTTGGGCTGACCAATGCTCCGATCACATTCCAGTCATGCATGAATCACATCTTCTGCAGTCACTTGAGGAAGTGTGTATTAGTGTTTTTTGATGACATCTTGATTTACAGCAGGACATGGGAGAAGCACCTCCAACATATAGAGGCTGTACTGCGCATCTTGGAAGAGCAACAATTTTATGCTAAGCTCTCCAAATGTGAGTTTGGGTTGATAGAGATGCTCTATTTACGACACATCATCGGGGTGAACGGAGTGAGGGTCCACGAGGAGAAGATCAGGGCCATCAGGGATTGGCCAGAGCCAAAGAATGTGACAGAGCTACGGGGATTTGTGGGTATCTGCACCTACTACTGGAAGTTCGTCAAGGGATTTTCCCAACTTGCAGCAACCCTTACAGATCTCACCAAAAAGGGGGCAATCAGTTGGACTGATACAACATAGATGGCTTTCGACAGGCTCAAGGAAGTGATGAGTAGCTGTCCGGTTTTGGCATTACCAGATTTTACACAGACTTTTGTCCTGGAGTGTGATGCATCAGGGGAGTGGATAAGCGCAGTTTTGATGCAGGGAGGCCATCCCATAGCTTTCGAGAGCTGGAAGCTGCTGCCACATGAGAGGTTGTATGCTATATACGACAAGGAGATGTTGGCCATCATGCATGCATTGGCCAAGTTTCGACAGCACCTGGTGGGGAACAGGTTCAGAGTGAGGACAGACCACAACACCCTTCGATTCTTCCTAGAGCAGAAACAGTTGCAGGAGAGGCAGCAGAAGTGGGTCAGCAAAATCCAGGCATATGATTTTGACATCGAGTATGTCAAGGGGAAGAGCAACGTGGTGGCCGATGCACTTTCACGCAGATTGGCAACGTTGTCCTTGATGAGTTTGGACACGGACCGGAGGGCTCAAATTCTGGTGGAGTACTCCAAGGACCGTTTTTCCTATGAGATTTTGGACGGACATGTGACAGATGATAGGTTCAGGGTGATGGACGAGGTGATCTACTATAGGGACAGGATCTTCTTGACTGAGAGCTCCTAGCTCAAGAAGAAAATATTGCATGCCTCACATGACTCGCCATTATCAGGCCACCATGGGTTCACCAAGACTTATAGGGCCATCAGAGAGAGGTTCTCTTGGAAGGGCCTCAAGGAGGATGTACTCCAACATGTCAGGGAGTGCGAAGTTTGCTAGCGTAACAAGGGGGAGATGAACCATCCGACAGGGTTATTGCAGCCTCTTCCCATACCTGAAGGGAAATGGGAGAGTATTTCGATGGATTTCATTACGGGGTTGCCCACTGTGTAGGGCAAGGATTGCATATTTGTAGTCGTTGATCGGCTGACTATATATGCTCACTTTTTCGCTATATCAGCACACTACACTACAGCACAGGTAGCAGAGTTATTTTTCAGGGACGTTTTCAAATTGCATGGTCTCCCAAAGACCATTGTCAGTGACAGTGTTAAAATTGGACAACTAGGTCCAAACTCCATGTTGTGATGCTCAGATGAAGATACCAATATTTTTATTGGGATTCTCTTTCGGAGAGGTGTAAGATCAATATAAAATTGATCTTAATCTGATGAGCAGAACATTTATTTTGAATTTATTTTTAATAATTTCAAATATGTGCAGGTCGGCCTTAAGGTTTTACACCCCCAGCAGATGTGTCACTGTTATGAATCTAATTCATAACTAATGTAATAAATATAGTCATTAATAGATAAATAGGGATTATGTAAAATAGTCATTAGGTTAATGAAAAGGCATGTCTAAAAGACATGCCCATTCGTGAAAAGGCACCTGCATGGGTATAAAAGTAGGGCCTCATTGTAACTTTCAATCATCTTATTATATATCAAATCAATAAATATTTATTTTTATAAATACCTCTTGTGTATTTTTATAATTAACGCCATTTTTGCTATTAAAGTCAACAAGCATACAAGTTCTGCTGCTACAGTGGTATCAGAGCCATACCAGAGCCATATCAGAGCCATATTGAGGACAAGTTGAAGCAATGGCACACAACATCGTTCTACAAGCCTATGAACGTAGTTTACAAGCCTATGGACATAGTTTACCACACTATGTGCCAGTACGTGGAAATCATGAGCAATTAGAAAAGTCGTGTGAAGAAAGTGAAAAAATTAATAAAAGTCTAGAAAAGCTTCAGCAATTAGAAAATTCATGTGCAGAAGTCACAAACCGTTTTAAAATTTTTTATGCAGTAATCCATAATAAAGAAGAGAAACAATTTCATAAAAATGTGGGAAATGAAGTTACTGATGAGAAGAAAATCCTGAAGCAAGGAGAAGGTTATGAACGGCCTAATAATGAGAGGGCAGTTAGTTATGCCAAGAGAAAATCAAGTAGAACATCCATGGAAAATTTAAGCAAATACATTCCCCCACCAATGCGTAATAAAGGAAAAAAGGAAGAGAAATGTTGGAAGTGTAGAAACAAATATTTTGCAGGACATAGATGTGCCTTTTATACAAGAAATATCATTGCCAGCAACAGTAAGGAAACAGAAAAATATGCTTGTGTATCCAACCCTCTTAATGGCCGCACACTACCATTGGTTGAAAATAACCATGCTTTTGCAACAAAACAATTATCTTGTACGGAAGCCCAAGAAAAGGCAGTTATTTTGATTCAATCTTGGCATAGAGCTTTAACTCAAAGACAACGATTCCTCAAGATTAAAGCAACTGCTATACATATACAAAGTGCTACAAGAACTTGGCTCTCAGCCAGGGAACTTCAAGATGCTTTTGCATTCTCTACAATTCATGAAAGAAAAGCTTGGCACCTCGAGGAAAATGGATTTTTGAGCACATGCTCCAGATTTGAAGATGTGAGGGAAGAAAAGGCTTCCACTGTTATTCAATCTCATTCTCATTCTGCTATGACAAATTCGTCCACTGGTTCGGGTTCAAGTTCTTCGTCATTGCAAGGATGTGATTCTAGTTTACCCACAGATGAAGTGGTGCAGATTATGGGAGATGTGACAGCTGTCAAAAAGGCTCTATTAGCTGTATCTGATTGTCTTTGTGAAAACCCTCCTCGTGATCGAGAAAATGTTCCTACTACTAGACCCGTGGGTCAGCTTCCACAGGGGTCTAGCATTCCACACGGTGATATATTTTCTCGAAAGAATTCTTCAGTAGCAGCAAAGAGAAGTAGCAAAGCAAAGCAGCTGGCGGCACAACTTATTCCATGCTTCTTCAAGTATTTCCTAAGTCTCTCAGCCGAAGCCATCAATGCACATTTCGATCTGTGTGAAGAAGAAGAGTTGGGGATTAGAGTGCAGGCAATGTGTTTTCTAATGGATCCCCAACTTGGGAAGAAACTGTGCTATGTTCAGTTTCCTCAAAGATTCGATGGTATTGATCGCCATGATCGATATGCAAATGGAGCGGACCAAGTGTCACAAGTGGCGGTGAAGGACATTAATGGGCGGCATCTGATATCGGGATTTACCAGACGGCTAAATCGGAACGAATTTAAATTGGAGGATACATGGGAATGCGTGGACATACATCGGATAGACGAAATCAGAGGGGTTGGAGGATATGAATGGCGTCCATTATATAGTGGTGGCTCAAATGCTGTAAAAAATGCAATGACTGAAGGGGAAAATGTTGTTTGTTCCGAAATATAATGGATTAGAGTCGTGCAGAAGGAGATGTTTGTAGCCATCAATTTCTATGGAGTGGCAATTTTGAAAATTGTGAATGGATCTTACAGTTGTTAGAGCAGAATAACGATACTCCCAATACTCTGATAATCGCTCGGGAAAGTTTTGATATTCATACTGAGTTGAGAGGGCAATACATTACCCGACACAACGACCAACCATTGCTTGGTGCAATCGCAGCTGTTCACTCTTGTGAAAAGGTTCAGATCTCTCAGGATCTCGTGGGCATAGGTGATGGCGAGAGTGATAGATTATTATGTGCAACCTGCCATGAAGGGCTTCCAACTGAACAACCTGAACTTTTGTTACTCACGAACAACGTTTGGAACGTACATCAACAAAAGTTCTGCGGAAAAAAATTCTGGAATGGAAGAAGAGGAGGTTCAACATTGATCCCGTCGACCTGCATCGTGTTGAAGCTCTCAGCGTGGAGGATGATCCAATCTCTAAGCAATGAACCTAATCCAGTATCTCAGACGCAGAATTAAACATGGAAGTGTGGTCAAAAGATACGAGGAATAGGTTATAATGTTGCGTAAAGGGTGGCATCGATTCAATACATCCATAAAATTTTAATTATATAATATATATACATATTTTTTTATTAAAAAAAAAAAATCTATATAATAATAATCTATATTATTATTATTATGATTAAAAAAAAAAAAAGGAGCAATAGAGAACCCAGTTCAAGACAGCATTATTGAAGAATTATACATGCCAAGGTACCAGTGATGAATGACATGTCTAGCAGATAATCCCAAGTAAAGGAAATTGTCGAAAAGTTAAGCTTTGAGGACAAAGCTTTGCGAGAAGAAGGCAATGTTATGAATCTAATTCATAACTAATGTAATAAATATAGTCATTAATAGATAAATAGGGATTATGTAAAATAGTCATTAGGTTAATGAGAAGGCATGTCTAAAAGACATGCCCATTCGTGAAAAGGCACCTGCATGGGTATAAAAGCAGGGCCTCATTGTAACTTTCAATCATCTTATTATATATCATATCAATAAATATTTATTATTATAAATACCTCTTGTGTATTTTTATAATTAAAGACATTTTTGCTATTAAAGTCAACAAGCATACAAGTTTCGCTGCTACAGTCACACACCTCAATGATGGATATATATACAGTCAACGTTGGAGATCATTTCACTCATCTCATCACACATCTTCTCCTCTTTTGATTTAGTACGAGCTCCTTGGAGGCAATTTCGGTTCACACTTGGGAAGAAGGACGAATTACTGTAGCCAGGAAAAAGGACGAATTTACTGCAGCTAGGGTTTCCACGCAAGTTTGACCAACGTTGACTTTGGTCAACGCATGGTCCAAAGAGGCTGAAAATTGGTGGAGACTTCGATTTTGGGAGGCCGTACACATTGGCACAAGAACCGAGGTCAAAAGGTTGACCGAAGATCGAGCTGCGTTGACTTTCTTGCTATTGTCCTGTGTTGACTTTTCTGTACAACGTTGACTTTTTCTGGGGTTGACTTTGAGTTGACCGTGTGGTTGTTTTGAGGGCTGTTGTGACACATGCTGGGTTGGCTGACCAAGGAGACTTTGCTGGTTGAAGCATCCTGCTGACCACCGTAATGCACCACCACATTTTTCTGTTTCTGGTTTGTCTTCTATAGATCCACTGGTATGTTCTATTAGCGTTTTACTTCACTGTTTATGTGATTGCTATAGTAAAAAGTAAAGTTGCATCAAGCATAGAAAATCTACATAAATTTACATGGTATCGGCGCTGAGGTGAAGACAAGCCCTATTTGTAGCAATCACCGGAGAGGATAATGGGTTCCACAAGCTATGGCTTCAAGGAGGATGACAAATTGACTGGGAAGGATGACTTCCATGCTTGGAAAATGATATTGGATCTAAAATTGGAAGATCAAGATGTCATGGACTATGTGCAGGGTAAAATCCAAGAACCTCCATCCACTGCTACTGCTGCTGCCAAAACAAAGTACAAGAAGGGGGAGATCAAAGCAAAGTTGATGATCAGGGAATCCATTCATAAAAGCTTGGTGGCCTACATCTTTGAGTTGGGCACATCCAAAGAGATGTATGATAAATTGATCCTCATGTTCAAGGCCAATAATGTGAATCAAGTACTATTCTTCAAGAATCAATTGAAGAATCTGAAGAAAGGCAGGAATGAGTCTGTCCAATCATACTTTCTGAAGCTGATTGAAATCAGGAACAATTTGCTAGCTATTGGGGAGACAATAGTTGATCGAGAGATGGTAGTCACCGCACTTGGAGGGCTCTCATCCGAATGGCATGTGTTCAACACTACCATTCTAAATAATAATGTGATACCTGACTTTGACGAAGTACTGTCAACATGCGTTAAAAAAGAATCAAGAATGAAGGAGTATGGAAATGAAGGAAATGCTCCATATGCTGCTCATTCTAGAAAGAAGAACTCTGGTGGTCCGAAGAATAAGGGAAAAGCAGGGGCCCAAGGAAAGAAGGGCAAGTGTTTCACTTGTCATAGGCCTGGTCACTATGCTAGAGAATGTCCTTTCAAGAAGGATTCTCCCAATGGTGATGACAACAACAACAACCGGAGGAATGGCAATCAAAGGAACAACAGGTTCAAGGGAAAAAGGAAGGCTTCCTCCGGCGGAAATGATCAACCTTCCAAAAGATCAAGAAACTCCAGGTATGAGGAATCACATGTTGTTGATAAAAGAAATGAATACATTCTTGTATCTGCCCTCTCTGCTGCATCCCCACCCGACACTATGGATGTCTGGTTGATAGATAGTGGTGCCTCAAGACACATCACTGGGTTCAAGGAAGCACTCTCTAACATGGTTGAGAAGGATACTAATCTGGAAATTATCCTTGGAGATAATGCCACATATCCCGTGAAAGGGACAGGGACTGTGACCCTCCACTTGTCTTAAGGTCAAGTCCTCCACTTGCAGGATGTACTCTATGTACCAAATTTGAGGAAGAACCTTGTGTCTATATCGGCCATGGAAGACAAAGGTTTCAATGTGGCATTCACTGATGGAAAGGTGGTCATGTGGAAGAAGAGCTTCAAGGAAGCTATCTCTATTGGGTTTAGAGTTGATACACTCTACCAAGTTGGAGGAAGTCCGCTGGGAGCAATGACATGTGATACTATCCGACTGACTGAACTATGGCATCGAAGGTTTGGACACCTTCACTACAAAGCCCTTCTTGAATCAAGGAAGGTGGTGATAGGGATGCTCGAGTTTCCAAATGATCATGAAGGTGTTTGTAAGGGTTGTGCCGAAGGAAAGCATACAAGGGGACCTTTCCCCTCTAGTGTCACAAAGACATCTGATGTCTTGCAATTGATCCACTCTGATCTATCTAGTATGCTGCCCGTGACATCATTGGGAGGATGTTCATATTATATGACGTTCACAAATGACTTCTCTCGCAAAACCTAGATATACTTCTTAAAGAAGAAGGATGAGGTTTTCATGTGGTTCCGTACATTCAAAGCCTTGGTGGAAAATATGACAGGGAAGAAGATCAAGATTTTGAGAACTGATAATGGCACTGAATATGAGACAAACAAGTTCAAGGACTTTTGCAGAGAAGCTGGCATTAAGAGGGAGACCACAACTGTCTATACTCCCGAGAAAAATGGTGTTGCTAAATGAAAGAACAGGACCATTGTGGAAGCTGCCCGTGCCATGCTATGTGACCAAGGTCTGTTGAAGTTTCTATGGGGAGAAGCTGCGAACATTGCTGTGTACATACAAAACCGATGCCCGCATTCCGCTCTAGAATCCAAAACTCCCAAAGAGGTTTTCTCTGGTAAGAAACCTAACGTCTCACATTTTAGAGTTTTTGGATGTACTGTCTACTTTCATGTGCCGAAAGAAAAGAGGAGCAAGTTGGATGCCTCTGGGAAGAAAGGAATGTTTGTGGGCTATAGTGAAATTTCGAAGGCCTATAGAGTCTATGTGCCTGGTCAAAGGGGAGTGGAGATATGCCACGATGTCACCTTTGACGAAGATACTTCCCTGAGGAAAGTAGTCAATCTTCCGAGATCCGAGGAAGATAATGAAGCAAGGCCTGGAAATCAAGATGAACCAAAGGATGAAACGATGCCTGATGTTGAAGGACTAATGGATCCGATTGATCCACCTCCTTCACTGGGAAAGAGACCATCATGGCTCAGGGACACTCTCGAGGATGCTGAGGGACATGCTGCCCCAAGGGGGACATTCCGTGAAAGCAAGAAGCCGAGTAGATACCAAGGGTATCTAGCAGCCATGAGCACTATTGTACAATCCGAGCCTGGATCCTTTGAGGAAGTCGTAAAGCATCAAGTCTGGAAGGATGCTATGCACGAAGAGTATGAGTCCATTATGAAGAATGATGTTTGGGATGTGGTCCCAAGACCAAAGGACAAAGCAGTTGTCACCTTGAAATGGCTCTACAAGATCAAGCATGGATCTGATGGAAGTGCTGAAAAATTCAAGGCAAGATTCGTTGCCCGTGGCTTCTCTCAAAAGGAAGGCATAGATTATGATGACATATTTGCAACTGTGACCTGATATACCACCATTCGATCTATTATAGCCCTTGCTGCTATGCAAGGATGGAGTCTTCATCAGATGGATGTGAAGACTGCATTTCTGCATGGTGCAATAAAGGAAGAGGTATATGTGGAGCAACCTTTGGGGTTCGAAGTCCAGGATTGGGACACCCATGGCTGCAGGTTGAAGAAAGAACTCTATGGGTTGAAGCAAGCACTCAGAGCTTGGTACGAGAGGATAGATAGCTACTTGATGAAGTTGGGCTTCACTCGAAGTAATGCTGATCCGAACCTTTACTTCAAGGTTGTCAAGGGAAAGCCTCTCATCCTGGTGTTTTATGTGGATGACCTCTTCCTGATAGGTGTTGACCCTCTCATTCATCAGTGCAAGAGGGAGCTCGCTATTGAGTTCGAGATGAAGGACCTAGGACTGATGCACTACTTCCTAGGCCTGGAGGTCTGGCAGAGACCTGGTGAGATTTTCCTTTCTCAAGGAAAATACACTGTGAGGCTTCTGGAAAGATTTGGTATGGTGGACTGCAAGTCCGTGTCAACACCAATGGAGCTCAACTTCAAGAAGTTGAGTGGCAGCGCTGCTAGGCTTGTATTGTCTAATCCTACTGAGTATCGTCAACTCGTAGGGGC
Organism: Pinus albicaulis; assembly: GCA_034641835.2. Lineage (NCBI taxonomy): Eukaryota > Viridiplantae > Streptophyta > Pinopsida > Pinales > Pinaceae > Pinus > Pinus albicaulis. Next base: position 559,257,365 of record CM076582.1, read on the forward strand.
CCTGATGTTCTTAGTGAACACCCGTCCAGATATATGTTTTGCAGTGAACACTTGGAGTCAACAGATGGTTGAGCCTCATCACTTTCACTGGGTTGGTGCCAGGGATCTTCTGAGATATCTTTGGGGCATGATAAACCATGGGTTGAGATACACTGCCGGGAGCGTGATACTCCTTGGATATACCGATGCCGATTGGGTTGGCGTGGATCATAAGAGCACATCGGGATGTTGCTTCAATCTTGGTTCTGCTTCGATCTCATGGATGAGCAGGAAGCAGAAGTCGATGGCTTTGAGCACCGCAGAGGCCGAATACATTGCAGCGAGTATGGCCTGTTGTGGAGCACTTTGGTTGCGAAATCTGTTCAGTGAGCTGTTCGGACATGTGCTAGATACCACCGTGATACTCTGTGATAACCAGAGTGGGATTCGCTTGTCCGAGAATCCAATGTTCCACGATCGATCCAAGCATATTGATATCAGGTACCACTTTATCCTGGATATGGTACAGCGAGGCGCCGTAAGGCTCGATCATATAGGAACTGATGAGCAGGTCGCGGATATTCTCACAAATCCCCTGGGGAAGGTCAAGTTCCTAACCTTCCGTGAGAGTCTTGGTATCGTGGAACGACCCTATGATGTGGGTCCTGTTGGACGATGAGCTCTGGGAGCTCTGGGGGGCTTTGGGGATAGCTTCTCAGAGCTATAAGCAACCACAAGGTTTGGCAAGCCTAGCCTTGTGGTGTGTTCGGGCCCCACCGTTGTGATTTTGAGTTGGTTCACCTCTCATTATCTGTGCCCCGTATGCATCCTACCCATTGAGTTCAGGGCTCATGGGAAGTACCTTTTATTTGGCCAATGAGGTGGGAAAAGCTAGAGACTAGTAGCAAAGACTGATGGACGCATCAGAGATTGCCGTACTATCTATCTAGGATGGCACGGTCCAACCACTTGATCTAGGATCAAGTATAGTGAGGTTTCGGACCTCCAACTGACTTTGGGTCAAGTAAACCAACTTTGGGTTGGTATGAGACTCTTTGTGAGTCTGATAGAGGTTTCGGACCTCTGAGCTGAATCTGTCAGCCGGGGAATGATGTCTTTGTGACTGACCCACTTTTGTTCTGAAATAAAGAGGCCAACAAAGCAAGTTACGGCGGGATGACGCACGATGTTTGATTGCACAGATGGATGAAGTTCTCCCTAGTTGAGAGGGAGTGTTAAAATTGGACAACTAGGTCCAAACTCCATGTTGTGATGCTCAGATGAAGATACCAATATTTTTATTGGGTTCCTCTTTCGGAGAGGCGTGCCGCGTAAGATCAATATAAAATCGATCTTAATATGATGAGCGAACATTTATTTTGAATTTATTTTTAATAATTTCAAATATGTGCAGGTCGGCCTTAAGGTTTTACACCCCCAGCAGATGTGTCATACACCTCAATGATGGATATATATACAGTCAACGTTGGAGATCATTTCACTCATCTCATCACACATCTTCTCCTCTTCTGATTTAGTACGAGCTCCTTGGAGGCAATTTCGGTTCACATGTGGGAAGAAGGACGAATCACTGCAGCCAGGAAGAAGGACGAATTTACTGCAGCTACGGTTTCCACGCAAGTTTGACCAGCGTTGACTTTGGTCAATGCATGGTCCAAAGAGGCTGAAAATTGGTGGAGACTTCGATTTTGGGAAGCCGTACACATTGGCACAAGAACCGAGGTCAAAAGGTTGACTGAAGACAGAGTTGCGTTGACTTTCTTGCTATTGTCCTGCATTGACTTTTCTGTACAACGTTGACTTTTTCTGGGGTTGACTTTGAGTTGACCGTGTGGTTGTTTTGAGGGCTGTTGTGACACATGCTAGGTTGGCTGACCAAGGAGACTTTGCTGGTTGAAGCATCCTGCTGACCGCCGTAATGCACCACCACATTTTTCTGTTTCTGGTTTGTCTTCTATAGATCCACTGGTATGTTCTATCAGCATTTTACTTCACTATTTATGTGATTGTTGTAGTAAAAAGTAAAGTTGCATCGAGCATAGAAGACCTACATAAATTTTCAGACAAGGATAGCGACGTCATGGGTGGGTTTTGGCAGGAGCTTTTCCGTTTGGTGGGCACTGAGTTGACACCGAGTACTAGTTACCACTCCCAAACAGATGGGCAAACAGAGATAGTGAACAAGTGGCTGGAGGGCTACTTACGTAACTAGTTAGCGGGCAGCAAAAGGCATGGTTGCGATGGTTGCACTTGGGAGAGCACTGCTACAACAACACTCATCATATGTCCATTGGTATGTCTCCATTTTATGCATTATATGGGTATCATGTTTTATCTTTTGCTGACATGATGTTTGGTGCTAGCAAGGCTCCTAGAGCCAAGGATTGGATCCAAGAGAGTCAGGATATACTTCGAGCTCTCAAGGATAACATGGCTACAACACAGAATCAGCAGAAGCTGTACGCTGAAAGGAGACGTGTTGAGAGGCAGTTCGAGGTAGGGGATTTGGTCTACCTACGTTTGCAGCCATATCGGCAGTCCACACTGAAGCAGAAGGGGGTTGAAAAACTCAATCCTCGCTTTTATGGGCCATACAAGGTGACACGCAGAGTTGGAGAGGTTGCATATGAGTTGGAGCTGCCCACTGGTAGCAAGATTCATAACATTTTTCATGTGTCATGCCCGAAGAAGGCACTAGGACAGCAGGTGACTGCAACAGAGGAGCTTCCGCCCACCGATGATGAGGGGCATCTGGTGCTACAGCCGGAGGCCATTATTGACACTAGGGAGAGGCAGCTGCGGAGCAGGACAGTCAGAGAGTACCTAGTGAGATGGAGGAATTTACCGGATGAGGATGCCACTTGGGAGAGTGAGAAGATTTTGTAGCATCCATCATTTCAGTTGCTTGAGGACAAGCAATGTTTTGCCGTGGAGGACTGTAATATTCCCAATTAGCAATAGCTAATTGGAAATATTAATTTTGACTATTTTACCTTTATAAAGTTAAGTTACAAATAAAGTGGGTGAAGAGGGACACTTAACTCACACTTAGGATAAAAAGTATTTCCTAAAGTCACTTGAGAGACATGACTAATTGGCAGCGAGGGGCCTATTGGTCAAGTGGCAGCGTGGGAAAAGGGACAACGTAGGCAGCGTGGGACCAAGCCAGCGTAGAGAGAGATGGACAGCGTGGCTCAAGGAGACAACGCAGTGGATGGTGGGGCCTAGGTGAGAGCAAGGCTCTCCAAGCATAAAAAGGGAGAGGGTCTCCTCATTTTGATTCATTCTGATTATGCATCTATGAGATTTGTCTTCTGACATTGAGCACGCTTGCTGTTTAGCAAAGTATACACGTACTGTTTAGTACACCGGGTGTCTACGTGCGGAGATCCCAACCTCAGCCCCGGGGGACTTAGAGTGCCTGCTCTGGTGAGGAGTTCCATCCTTGTTTTGTCGGAGAGAGTTGCAGCAACCACAGTCGGGAGCATTCATTCAAAGAGATAGCGCAGTCAGTGAGATGGAGGACGCAGTCTTGGGAGGGGGTGATTCCGGATTGAGGGTTTGTCAGTGGATTCAGCCCGGGAGAGTTGGAAAGGGGTCAGCCCTTCCCTATTATAGCATTTTGGTGGAGTCAGGGGTCATTATTTGGAGCAGATCATTCAGGGCCAACATTTCTCATTGGGGAATAGCGTAGTACCTCAAGGGAGTCATTTTCGGGGGTCGGCCATTTTCAGAAAGCTTTCTGGGATTTTCTGGGTATTGGGAGGAGAGACCATTCCCAAAGTTTCAGAATTTTCCGAGGTGGGGAGCAGCCCCAAAGAGCCAGTTCATTCCAGTAGTAGCAACAACACAGTAGCAGTACCAGCAGCACTGGAGATAACACAGTCTTGAGGGAGCAGCCATTCCGAGTCATCTTTAGAGAGTATTTCTACGCTTGCCTAGTGCAAGCCAAGGTGCCATCATTCTGATCACCTTTTGTACTCATTCCATTTCTCAGTATTAATAAAATGGCTTAGCGTTCTCCATATTGTCTGTTTTTCTTATGATCTCTCTCTAGTTGCTGTATGTGTTTGTTTATATGCTTTATATTACTGTTTATTCCATTCGGGATATTACAGAGATTTACAGAACTCGAGCCCTTTCTGGTCCACCGGAAACCCCAGCTCTGCTCCTTAACCCTTTATGTCAGCCTGACTGGCTTGCGTCAGCCTCTGCGCTGCTCTGAAAGGGCCTGCGTCACCCCTGAAGGGCTTACGCTGCCCCTGCGCTGCCCTGACTAGGCCTTCGTCAGCCCTGCGTGGCTCCTGCTGCCTCTGCTAGACTGCGTAGCACCTGGCTGCCTCTGCGTTGCTTTGGTATGCTGCTTCTTTGCCACTGTTGTACTCTTGGCTTGGGATTAAACCATCCTCTTGCCAAAACTGCCCCTCGTTGCACTGCAGACTGCTTCTAAAATTCTTAGCAAACCATGCCCTAGAATTTCAGCTTAGCTTCAGTGCTCTGCTAATGTGTGTGTTCTCCAACTGATCCCAAGTCCTTCTCTTATACTTTTCTTGTTGGGAAACCAACAACCGTGATCTAATCTCTAATCGACGGCTAAGATTAGAAGATGCTTGATCCGCGTCACTGAAGCCATTCTTATCACATGTTTAATTTAATTCACTTTAATCTTTTAATTTTCCTAAGTTAGACTTAGGCTCCTTAATTAAAAAGATTAATTATTTGAATATCTCTTAAACACGATGGAATTTCTTCAAACACTTTTTGGGTCTTGGAGATCTCATGTACTCCAGCTCCCCCACAAAATTTGGGAGCTAGAGCACATCTGATGCTACCCCAAAATCTCAACATATTCCTCTCTTTTGGGCTGAATGAAAAGTTTCTTGGTGTTATTGGGGTTTTGGGTTTATTTTGTGATGTATGTTTTGACTTAGAAGATTCTTCTTTGCTAGGTAGACCCTCGAGGGGGTTCCCTTAGTAAATGCTTGGCTTGTTTTATGCCATAGTTGATTCTTTGGCTGAGGACATTCCTATTGAGGAATACTCTCTAGTAGGTACTTGAACTTGCCATTTACCCTGATTGGCTGCGAAACCACCCAATCCTTGGATATTAGTTTCCTTCCCTGATCCATTAATCTGGGTAACCGATCTAAGGAGGGTCATTCTTCTTAATATCCTCTCATCCTTAATGTTCACTTGATTCCATCGCCTTTGAATATTGGCACTGATCCTCTCATCCCTCCATTACCACTATTTTACTTTTTTCTCTCAAAAATTCTAATTCATCCACTGGGGTTACTTGTGATTTCACCTTGCTCCTTACTGGTTATGCCCTAGTGATTCGTATGGAAGCCTCCCTCGAAGTTGGAGGAGAGCCGGCCTAAAGAGGCAAGGTATGTTCCTGAGGTGACAGCAGGTGACCTGTTGAGGTTCCACTTATATTGTACAGTGTGGATTGGAGCTTTAACCATTCTAACGCTCAATTTGAGTGGTAACAGGGCCTAACCATCATGGTAACTTCTCAAGGTGATCTTTGATCATTGTAATAATTATTGCTATTTACTTTTTTTTAATTGCCTCTTATATTTATATAGTTATGAACTTTCAAACTTAAAAGATGTTCATTATATTATCTCTTGTTGATTTAGCATGAGTGTTCCAACTGATTACTTTTGGTCATGACTCATTAATGGATCCCAAATAATATTTGTATTTCATAAAACAGCATGAATATTTGTATTTCTCCACAAGAGTATTTTTAAATTGCTTGAAGCAAGTACTTGAATTTTACAACTTTAGAGATGTTAAGCTTCCAATAGAATGTTTAGCAGATCAACTACTACCAAATTCCCAAATTTTGTCTCCTGAGTCCTAGCATTAAAATAAGCTTGGCTCCAAAAGCAATACCACATTAAAAAATTAATTATTTTAATAAGAACTAATTTCAATAAGAATAAGCAAAACCCTGCTTTTGTTTGCTGTGAAATTTTAGAGACATTCGACCCAAAAGTCCAGTTAATCCAATTCTGGACTACAGTGCCCGATATCCAGAATGGTATCTCAACCATTTTCAAATAGTTAATGTACTGGTACTGCTTGTCATCCTCATTTGATGCCTAATCCCATCACACATGTTAATATTAATGATAACTCTCCTTTTGACTTTATTTCCAATTTCATGAATCGTATCCATGTACAGACACAGACACATATATATTGTTTGACGTATCCTAGGCGGATTGTATCGAGGTGGTTCTAAAAATTTGTTGCATTCGTTCTGGATACTGTATTTGTATCTGTGCTCATATCTGCATCAATTAGAAATATTATTGTAATCTATTGTTTTATTAGTGATGAATTTAAACTCGGTAAATGATTTTGGAGTTAAAGTTGTTTTGCCAAATACAAATGTGAATTGTAGTCTTTAAATTTCTATCTTATAGGGATTTTCTGTAGCTTATTTGTGTAAAACATATCATTTGCATTAGAAATATATTCTACAATTCTTGTTTTTGGTACTCTTTTTGTGGACGCGTTTTTTTTTTTGGGTTCTAGAAATATCAAAATAACACAAAAGCCATTCTTATTTCGAATAGGCTCAATTTCAAATGTTAGTCTAGAAATTATAGTTGCTTAGCCTATTGACTTTGTCTAAATGCAGGACAATTCCTTCAACAGAGCGTTCAAGAGCAGTTGCCTTTGTCTTCAGTGGTTTAAGTGTTGGGAGTGTTCTAGGGTAAGTTATGTGTTTTATTTGCAACAAGAAATACTATGGTTAGATCTGATTCTGTCTTCTTTTTCATTAAATTTCATTATATAAAGGGATCAAATGATTAACGGTTGAAATGCTTTCAGAGAAACTTAAAGGGAAATCAGTGTTATGTGGGGATGCATTTCCATCAAACCCTATACATATGGGATAGATTTCCCACAACATCCTTGTTTGTAGGGATGGTGTGGCAACATTTCCTGGATGCCCTGAGTCAAAGGGTAGTCTCAAGCATTATCCCTTCTAATAGGGATGCCTGGGATTCCCCTAATTCCTATAGTGTGTGGCAAGCTGCCAACAATAAACTACCACTCTGTAGTCACTATAAAAACATGGGTATCTAAATGATTTTGGTATAAATTTGGCCTATCAAATTATCGGCTAATCAGGTGATGGTTGTTGTTTCAGACAACTTTTCCCTTGTATATTTATATATGCAATATACCTAATTACTCTAGTTGTATTTAATAATTATTAGATAGGTTTGTGTCCGTTAGAATAGTCATGTCTCTTATATCCTGTAATTACAAGAGTCTTCTTGATTGCATATAATCTCTTGTATCTTTTACATTAATTGTACACTTATTTGTCCTTTTGGACTATATGGGTTTGTCCCTTTTCTTATGAATGCTTATGGCACCCAGTGACACTGCCACACGGTATGTCACAACTTACAAGTCATATCAGACAAAGGTTGATTCCTGTCTTGTGGCCATTTCCACTTATGGAAATAAAAAATCTCGGCTGGTGGCCAAAATATTTTGCTACCACTATAGCAGAGTGTTCTGCAATCACCATCTCCCATCTACATATTAAATGACATATCCACTGCTTAGAAAATATGGTTTTCCAATTACATAAAGGCTCTTCCAGTTATATTGAACAGGATAATTTCATTGAATATTAAAAGTAATGTTTAAAATATTAGATGAGTCATCGTCCACATGGAGATGTGCTCAGTTATATGATTTCAAGGAAACATGCAATGTCTTTCAGCAATGAGGATTAATAGGAATTCTCTAACTTTGTCTTTTGCTCAACTTTGTAGGCTTTTATTTGCCCCGCCTTGTATCGAAAATTTTGGTTGGGAATCTGTCTTTTACATTTTCGGACTACTTGGTCTTATTTGGTAAGGACTCATTTCCTTTCAATGACTTCTTATTTTTCTCCTTTAAATAAATTTAGTGTTGTTGTTTCTTATCTGAACTACAGGGTTATGAATGGCTAAAACGGCACACACAGTAGTTGAAAGAGCATATTTAGTAGGGTGTTGGAAAGATCTTAGAGATGGGTCTTGTAATGTACCATAACTAGTTCAGAAAGACATGTGCAAGATAGAAAGTTTTTCTCTTTGCATGCTCGTACTAGAATTGTCTTGTTATCTTAATCTTTCACACTTTCTCTGTGCATTTAAGTGTTAAATGGAAATGAATATTTCATATATAGGCAACAAGAATAATAACCTCACTCTATATTTTATGCCAACTTAGCTTTCTTGTGATGCTCTAGTTTTCTGTAGGTATGTAGGATTTGAGCTTATCATAGATGAAGTAGAGTCAGCTAAAGCAGGACAAGCAGCACCACTTGATGGAAGTACGTTCAGCTTCTGTACTTACTTTGCATGATTTCCAATATAATGTTTTAATATTGCATTTATAACTCTTACTCTTTAACTTCACAATGAAAGTCAGTGCGTATGTTCTAAAAACATATGTATAGAATTCAAATTATAGCGAACATACACCATTCTAAACAAGTATGGAAAGTAGACAAAAATATATGGCAACATATATATAAAGATCGAAAAAAATGAAAAATATGAAATAATCTCATAAAGATAGTAATATGACCATGCAAATCTTCTTGCTTTTGTAATATTCCTGCTTAGCAATTCTGCTAACTGGAATATTAATTTTTGGCCAGTTTTGACTTAGGAGATGTGGGTTTGGGGGCCCACAATTAGACTCAGGCAACTATAGGCATCTAAACATTAGACTAAGGCCAAATATTGCGGGCATCTATGTTGTAGGAAACGTTGCACAGAGGTCTGTTTCAGCCCAGAAACGAAACGGAAACGCATTTCAACGTATAGTACGACCTGGAAATGCGTTTCCGTCTGTACTGGGCCGTTTCACATTGGGGATGTGAAAATTTCTGAATATGCTGAAATAGAAACCGTACTGTTAAATTTCAGATTTACTTCTCCTACTTACATTAAGTTATTAATGTGAAATATTCAGCATTAACATCGAAGTAAATACATTAACAGCCTACACATACAAATCTAAACTGAATACATGCACAATGACAAAGTGACACACAAGGCTTTTATGGACAACTGTCCCTGGAAAAACCCAATGCGGGAAAACCGGTCTTCTGGTTGCTGGAGGGTTTTATTATTAAGTAGAATCTAAGTACAACAAATCTGGGCACCGAACTGGTTAACTCTATAGAGAAATCAAATGCAGCTATACCTCTGTTTTGGAGACAAAAACTGACTGATTTACACCCTCAAACGAGATTTACAGAACTCAGTTTTTTTCAGTCTTCAGAAACCCCAGCACTGCTCTGAATCCCTCTACATCAGCCTTGATGGCCTGCGTCAGCCCTTGCGTTGCTCAGGAAGGGCCTGCGTCACCCTAGACTGGGTTACGCTGCCCCTGCGCTGCCCTGGCTGGGCCTGCGTCAGCTCTGCTGGCCTCCTGTTGCCCTTGCGCTGCCCTTTCCGGGCCCACGTCAAGCCTGCGTAGCCCCTGAAGCTTCTTCACTGCCCCTGCTGGGCTCTTGGTTGAGCTGCGTAGCTGCTGCCTCTGTGCTGCCTTGGTCTGCTATTTCTCTGCCCTTGTTTCACTCTTTGCCTGGGATCAAACCATCCCTTTTTCTAATAGTGTGAAAATTTCTGAATATTACTTATGCAGAAACCCTATTGTTAAATCTTGATTTACTTCTCCTACTTAGACAAGTTATTAATCTGAAATATTCAATATTAACATCGAAGTAAACACATTAACAGTCTACACAAGTACAGATCTAAATTGAATACATGCACAATGACAAAGTGACTCACAGGATTTTCTGGACAACTGTCCCCAGAAAAACCCAATGCGGGAAAACTGGTCTTCTGGTTGCTGGAGGGTTTTATTATTAAGTAGAATTTGAGTACAAAAAATCTGGGAACCAAACTGGTTAAACTGATAGAGAAATAAACAATCTGTAGCAATACCGCCGTTCCGGAGACAGAAAATTGATTGATTCACACCCTCAAACGAGATTTACAGATTTCAACCCTTTTCAGTCTTCTGAAACCCTAGCGCTGCTCTGAAGCCCTCTGCGTCAACTTTGTTAGCCTACGTCAACCCCTGCACTGCTCAGGAAGGGCCCACGTCACCCCAGACTGGGTTATGCTGCCCCTGCGCTGCCCTGGTTGGGCCTGCATCAACATTGTTGGACTCCTGCTACCTCTGCGCTGCCCTTTCTGGGCCTGCGTAGCCTTTGCGTAGGACCTGAAGCCTCTGCGTTGCGTAGCTACTGCTCCCTCTGCGCTGCTCAGTCTACTGCTTCTCTGCCTCTTGTTGCACTCTTGGCCTGGGATCAAATCATCCCTTCCGCCAATACTACCCCTTGCTGCAGTTGAAACACTTATGTAAATTCTTAGCAAACCATGCCCTAGAATTCCAACTTAGTTTCAGTGCTCTGCCTCTTTGTGTGTTCTCCAACTAACCCCAAACCTTTCCTTTATACTTTTCTCATTGGGAAACCAAAGACCGTGATCTAATCTTGAATCGACGGCTAAGACTAAAAAAATCTTGATCCGTGTGACTTAAGTCATTTTCATTACATGTTTAAATTAATTACCTTTAATCTTTTAATTTTCCTAAGTTAGACTTAGGGTCCTTAATTAAAAATATTATTTAATTAATTATTTCTTAAATAGGATGGAATTTCTTAAATCCCTTTCTGGATCTTGGAGATATCATGTACTCTAGTCCCTCCACAAAGTTTGGGAGCTAGAGCACATCTAATGCTACCCCAACACCCAAAAATCTCAACAATCCCTCTTAGCGAGGAATTTGCTCTAGTAACAATACTTCACCCCGAAGTTCTGCACTGATCTTTGGTGTGGGTCTCTGCGCTGATGCTTGGCCTGCTGCCCTTCATCACTGCTGCCCTTCATCACTGCGCTGCTGCTGCTCTTCATCACTGCGCTGCTGCTGCTCTCCCGTACTGCTGCCCATGACACTGCCACCGCCACTGCCACATCTGTACTGCAGCTCCTTCTCAATTTGTTGCATGGTGCTGCCAACTGCTGCACTGCAACTCAGTTGCTGAGAGAAACAATTGAAAACTCTTGCCCAATCTTTGATAGACAAGTCATTGGGCCGCATCTCGTCACTTAAGCTCCATAGGCTGCTGCTCTATGCTGTCATCTAGAGGTTGCTGCAGCTCTGCATTGCGTAAGTAGACCTCCTCTGCGCTGAAGTCCTCTACACTGCTGCTGTGCTGCGTTGTCCTTCTAAAGCCTCTGCGCTGCTGCAACTCTTCTCTGCGTAAGCAAGCCTGCTCTACACTTCTGAAGTCACATCAGCCCCTCTGCGCTGCTACTGCTGCATTCGCACTGCGCTGCTCCCTCTCAGCATCCAGCTCTACCTCTGCTCCATCTGTGATTCTCTGCATCCACTGCTCTGTGAAAATTCTACTGCAGTATATTGGTTTATTTCCTCCTACTTGCTTTAACTTATGCAAGTTATTTTCAGAAATTAGATTCATAAAATACCAAAAATAAACACAACTACAACCTACACACGTAGATCATTTACTGAATAATTCACTTATGCAACAAAGTGACACATAGATTTTTGGACATAAGTCCTCGGAAAAACCCAAAGTGGGAAAACTGGTTCAACAGATATGAGGGTTTTATTATTAAGTAGTTCTGAGTACAACAAATCTGGGTTCCAACCTTGGAAAACTCGACAGAGAATAGAAGATATAAAATTTGCAACTAACCTGAAGGTCTAGTGCCAAATCTCTGACTGATCCACACCCTCAAACGGGATTTACAGGACTCAGCCCGAATTTGACCCTAGAAACCCTCAACACTACTTCTGAAGCCCCAACGTTGCCCTAGAGGGACTGCGTCAGCCTCTGCGTGGCTCTAGGAGGGCCAGCGTCACCCTAGGAGGGTCTACGCTGCCCCTGCGCTGCCTCTACTTGGCCAGCGTCAACCCAACTTGGCCCTAGCTGCCTCTGCGCTGTCCTTGCTACTTTGCGTGGCACTGAAGCCTCTTCACGCTGTCCTTGTGCTGCTCCTCTTGCCTCTTGCTGTCTCTTGGCCCCCAGAATCAAAACATTCCCTTGGCCAATACTACCCCTCACTGCAGGAAATTCCACTGGAAATTCTTAGCAAACTCGCCCTAGAATTCCAGATCTATTCCTCAGTTCTACAGAAATTGTGTGTCCTCAACTAACCCTCAAGCCTTTCTCTTATACTTTTTCGTTGAACCCTTTAATGGCCGAGATTAAACCATCCATCAACGACTGAGATTAAAGGATTGCTTGATCCATGTGACTTAAGACAATTTCAGCACATGTGTTAATTAATTCACTTTAATTGTTTTATTTTCCTAAGTTAGACTTAGGAAATCCATTAAAAATAATTAATTATTTGAATAACTTCAACACAACTTGAAATTTCTCAAATCCATTTCTGGGTCTTGTAGATCAAGTGTACTCTAGTCCCTCCACAAAATTTGGGACCTAGAGCACAACTGATGCTACCCCAAATACACAAAATCTCAACATGCTCCACTTGCCCTGCTACCGTATTAAGGCTCTGTAGCTCATATGTGATCCAGGAGTTGGGCTACTCAAGGATCCTGCCCCCACTCTGTAGTTTCTCTACAGATCCATGTTGCCCCACTTTCGTGTTTCATGAGCGCTCATGGCTACATCATCTTCGCAGCCATCGTCTGCCACAATAGCCTTGGAGCTAGAAGCTTCCTTGTCCTTTTTCTTCCGAGGACAATTGCTGGCGAAATGTCCTAGTTCGCCGCATTGGAAACACTTGATTTTCGACAAATCCCGCTTCTTTCTCCCTTGCTGCCTCTTTGATGCCAATGCAACATCTTCCTCTTCTTCCTTCTTCACTTTACTTGACCCGGTGCTGTATTGTCTCTTGGTGATCCGACGGATTTCTTCTTGTCGGAGGATCACCCACATATTGTCCCAGTTGGGAAGGTCCGCTTTGCCTAAGAGATTTTGGACAAAAGTTTCCCAGTCCTTTATGACAACATTTAGAGCCGTCCTCACCATAACATCATCCTCCACCTTCACCCCCATGTAGTCAGTTGATCCCTAATCGCTTGTAGTCTAGACAGAAAAGGATCGATCTCCTCCCCCTTGTCCATCACAAATAACCTTAGCTGGTTCTCCAGAAGCATCTTTCTTTGGACAATTATTCCTTCATATAGTGTGGTTAGAGCTACCCACATCTCATGATACATTTTCTTCTCAGCTATGTGTGGAACCACATGATCTTTGACCCAGTCCATTATGAAGCGCTTGGCATGTGCCGCTACTTCATCATGCTTCGCTAGGAGAGGAGCATCGGTTGGTGTGGCCAGGACTTTCTCTGCATGCTCCCTCAGACCGTATGCCTCCATGACTACTAGGATTTTGGCCTTCCAGATTGCAAAGTTGGACAAGTCGTCCAACCTATCCTGATCACGTAGTCCTTGAGGTGCCATATGCTCAGAAAAAAATGTCGGAATGAATCCTCCTCTCTATGCTAGAGACTTGGATCTAGGGTCCTTGGTGAAACAAGCTGGAAATCTAGAGTCTGCACATTACTTTGGCTGAAAATCTTTTGAGAAGTTGTTCTCCTCCCGCTCTTTGTCAACTTTTCTTAGGCTAAATTCTGCATCGACAGAATTTTAACCCCACCAGCAACTACTGAAGGTTTGCAGCACGGCTTCCGGCACTCTGAATCAGCAAACAGCTTCAGGACTGCGTCACCCTAGCTGGCCTCTGCGTGAGTTGATAGTCCCAACACAACTTCTGTGTCGCCTCTGCGTAGTAAGTACGTGGGCTTGCGTGGAGACTGCGTCACTCTGGCCTCTGCGTGGCTCTGCTTCCTTCTGCTGCTACGTTGCTCTCTCTGGTTCGATTTTATGGAGTTGTTGTTGCTTTCTGCAGCAAGGATTCTTCAGTCTTCTTGCTGGTGATCCAGGCTAGATCTACAATCGCTCTGATACCAGATGAAAATTTTTGAATATTACTTATGCAGAAACCCTATTGTTAAATCTTGATTTACTTCTCCTACTTAGACAAGTTATTAATATGAAATATTCAATATTAACATCAAAGTAAACACATTAACAATCTACACAGATACAAATATAAACTGAATACATGCACAATGACAAAGTGACACACAGGATTTTCTGGACAACTGTCCTCGGAAAAACCCAATGCGGGAAAACCGGTCTTCTGGCTGCTGGAAGGTTTTATTATTAAGTAGAATCTGAGTACAACAAAGATGGGCACCAAACTGGTTAACCTAACAGAGAAATAAACAATGTGCAGCAATACCTCTGTTCCGGAGACAGAAAATTGATTGATTCACACACTCAAACAGGATTTTCAGAACTCAGCCCTTTTCAGTATTTAGAAACCCTAGCGCAGCTCTGAAGCCCTCTACGTTAGCCCCTATGCTGCTCTAGAAGGGCTTGCGTCACCCGAGACTGTGTTACGCTGCTCCTGCACTGCCCTAGCTGGGCCTGCGTCAGCCTTGCTGGCCTCCTGCTGCTTCTGTGCTGCCTTTTCTGGGCCTGCGTAGCCTCTGCGATACGCAACTGTTGCTTAGCTACTGCTCGCTCTGCGCTGCTTAGTCTGCTGCTTCTCTACCTCTTGTTACACTCTTGGCCTGTGATCAGATCATCCCTTCCGCCAATACTACCCCTCACTGCAGCTGAAACACTTATGGAAATTCTTAGCAAACCATGCCCTAGAATTCCAGCTTAGTCTCAGTGCTCTGCCTCCGTGTGTGTTCTCCAACTGATCCCAAGCTTTTCCTTTATACTTTTCTCTTTGGGGAACCAATGACCGTGATCTAATTTTGAATTGACGGATAAGATTAAAAGAAAGCTTGATCCGTGTGACTTAAGTCATTTTCATCACATGTTTAAGTTAATTACCTTTAATCTTTTAATTTTCCTAAATTAGACTTAGGGTCCTTAATTAAAAAGTTTAATTAATTAATTATCTCTTAAACATAATGAAATTTCTTAAATTCCTTTCTGGGTCTTGGAGATCTCATGTACCCTAGTCCCTCCACAAAGTTTGGGAGCTAGGGCACATCCGATGCTACCCCAACACTAAAAAATCTCAACAAATACTACCCCTCACTCCAGCTGAAACACTTCTGGAAATTCGTAGCAAACCACGCCCTAGATCCAGCATAGTCTTAGTGCTTTGCCACTGTGTGTATTCTCCAACTAACCCCAAGCCTTCTTCTTATACTTTTCTTGTTGAAACATCAACGACCGTGATCTAATCTAGAATCGATCGATGCTACCCCAACACTCAGAATTCTCAATAAGGGAAACGTGCCCAGTACAGACGGAAATGCTTTTTCTAGGCCGTACGGGCGTGTTTCCGACGTTTAAACTTTTTTATTTTTTATTTTATTTGTTATTTTTCGGTTTGTGTGTTTTATCGTTTTTTAATTGTTTTTATTTTATTTTGTTTTAGGGCAGGATAATGTTGAAGCCTATGGCCCTAGTGTTGATATGTAGTTAACATTACCATGAAATGACTCAGGATATTTGAGAGTGGTTTCGCCCTCATTGGATTTCATATGGAGAAAGTAGAATTTTATATCTCACTCAAAATCCAGTAGACTTGTCATTTTTTCAGGATTTCAGGATTGGGGGGATTGCAATGATTCCATTGGATTTTGTCATGTACTAGGGTATGGAAATTGTACTTAATCAAGAGAACCAAGCCATCTATGCAGAGGAGACTCAATAATCAAGAGCACCTAGGGTAATATGGTATGGAACTTGTATTTAATCAAGAGCACTAAGGTCGTTCGACTATGCAGGAGGAGACTCCCAATCAAGCATGAGACAAGAAATTAGAAATTTCTCGTGGCTGATTTTGGATATTGCTATTTTCATTATGTGATCATTCATGAGTAAATGTGATGTAAATTTAAAGAGTTATAATTTATGCATTGACATTGGACAGTTTAATCACAATGTAATAAATTATAATGTATCATGTATGCTTTATGATTGCACATATTTCTTAAATGTACTATATATATATATATATATATATATATATATATATATATATTGTGAAAATTCCTGAATACATTAATGCAAAAATCCTACTGTAGTATCATGGTTTATTTCTCCTACTTGTGATTAAGTTATACAAGTTATTTTCAGAAAATATTCAAAAAATACCGAAGTAAACACAACTAACAACCTACAAACATGCATATCATTTACTGAATATTATTCAACAAAGTGACACACAGATTTTTGGACAAAAGTCCCCGAAAAAACCCAATGTAGGAAAAGTGGTGCAGCAGATATGAGGGTTTATTATTATTAAGTAGAATCTAAGTACAACAAACCTGGGCACCAGATCTGGTTAACCCGATAGAGAAAAAGTAGATCTGTAGCTAACCTGCTGTTTTGAGACCAAGATTTTCACTGATCCACACCCTCAAATGAGATTTACAAGACTTAACCAAATTTTGGCCCTATAAACCCCAGCGTTGCCCTTGAAGCCCCAACCTCAGCCCTACTAGGCTCTGCGTGCCCCTGTGCTGCTCAGAAGGGGACTACGTAACCCCAAAGTGGGTGACACAGTCCTTACGCTGCCTTTGGAGGCCTCTGCGTAACTGTGGAAGCCCTCTGAAGCTGCAGCGCTGCCCCTCCTGGGCCTGCGTAGCGGCTGAAGCTGTGCTGCGCAGCTACTGTGTAACTGTTGTTGCTGCTGCCCTTGCTCCTTTGCGCTGACCCTAAAAGCTGCTCCTCTGCCCCTTGCTGACTCTTGGATCAAGGATCAGGTCATCCCCTCAGCCAATACTACCCCTCGTTGCAGAAAACTCTTCCGGAAATTCTTAGCAAACCCTGCCCTAGAATTCTAGCTCAGTTTCTTAGCTCTGCCTCCGTGTGTGTGTGTCTCCAACTGACCCTCAAGCCTTTCTCTTATACTTTTTCGTTGAACACGTCAATGACCGTGATTAAATCTCTTATCAACGACTAAGATTAAAAGACTGCTTGATCCGTGTCACTTAGAACATTTTGGCACGTGTTAATTAATTCACTTTAATTATTTAATTTCGCTAAGTTTAGACTTACGGATTACATTAAAATAATTAATTATTTGAATAACTTCAACACCAGATGAAATTTCTCCAAACACTTTCTGGGTTTTGGCGGTGATGTGTTTCTTAGCCCCTTCACAAAGTTTGAGGACTAGAGCACATCCGACGCTACCCCAACTACACAAAATCTCAACATATATTGCGTTTCCCTGTTTCCAAAATTTGGTGGGGTCATGTTTCATACCCGTACCCGTTTCGGAAACTCGTACTCGTTTCCCCGTTTCGTGCAACTTAGGCGGCCATAGTGGAGAATGGGGCCCAATGAGAAGGAACTGCGAGCCACATGGAGGAAACATAGTCATTGGTGCGCATTGGAGGTTAGAGGCACGAGGTGGGGCCTAAGGGACCGTTGGGTCGACTTGGACAAAAAAGAAGCATGAGGCTCATTTGGCATTCATTCATCTATTTCGAAATTGTCTATTGACAGAGCACGCTTGAGCAGTGAGCCAAGTCTACATGTGTTGTTCAACACACGAGTGTCTTCGAGTGGAGATCCCAGCCTTTTCTTCGGTGGACTTCAAGTGCCAACCCAAGGAAGGTGCTTCACCATAGTTCGATCAGTTCAACAGTAGAGAGCCTGTCCTACAACGCGATCACTTCATCAACAGTGTAGAGGCTGCGCAGTACCTTGAGGGAATCACTCCGTTCAGGGAGTGAGTGGAGTTTTTGCAGGATATTTGGTGGGAAGGCTTGGAGCCTTCTAACATAGATTTTCCAGGAATTTCAGTGGCATCCAGCAGTAGAGTTATCAGGAGTCCAATTTGCCTAGCAGTTTAGGGAGCCAAGGCTAAGAGGACCAATTTATGGGGTCAAGCTTTGGGCAAACCCTTCGCGGGTTATTCTGGGTTTATTGTGTAGAGTCTAGGGTTAAATTCCCGGAATTTTCTGAGCAATACAATAAGCCCTAGCAGCAGATCATTCGGAGCAACAACAACATTTCTGCGCAGTTTCCAGCGCAGAGCTATAGCCACGCAAATGACAGAATTTGAGGGTGTTCAACAGTACTTTTGAGGGCTTCTCTAGCTTGCCTTGAACAAGCCTAGGTGCACTCATTCCAGCACCTCATTTTGTACACATTCCTCACAATTACTAAAATGGCTGAACACAAGTTTTATGTTCCCATGGTGTTCTAAATTCTTTGTTTATTTTGCTGTGTGTGTTTTTGTCTATGTATGCATGTTTATTGCTGTAAATTATCTCTAGGGATATTACAGTGGTATCAGAGCTCATAGACTTGGTTCAGTCTGTGGGAGCAGCGCAGTATGACACTTGAAGACAAGCAGAACGTGACATACCAGAGGCAGAGGTACAGGAGCAAAGAAAGGGAGTTAGAAATCTTTCCAGATCCTGCGACCATTAAACTGGAGGTTGTGGAGAGAAGAATGGGGGACGCAGAAGAGAAGAGGAGCAAGGAGGAGGAATTTGCTCACCTTCTATTGAAGGCAGTGTAGGACCTCACGGAGAACATTGAGGAGATAAGTCACCAAAAAAATAATGGTAGTAAAGGTAAGGGATTCCAAGGGGATTTCCAAGTGGGAGAAGGATCTGACACTTCACAGCACCAGGCATCACTTAACCCAAATATGCCTGCCATAACATATACACCCCCACGGTCTACCATTCCTATGTTCCTAGCTTCAGGAGTGGGAGGACAACAAGAGCAGGAGGAAGCACACTATGGAGAGTACTTCCTTGAGTACCAATCCTATGGCTCGGATTTTAGGAGGGCCATTACTTTTAAAGATTTCTACCAACTGAAGGGAATCAACAAACCCAGAGGACAGAGTGGAGGAGTGTTAAATTTGGACAACTAGGTCCAAACTCCATATTAAGATGCTCAGATTAAGAGGCTAATATTTTTGTTGGATTCCTCTTTCTGAGAGGTGTAAAATCCATATAAAATATGTCTTAATCCGATGAGCAGAACTTATATTTTGAATTTATTATTTTTAATAAATTATATGTGCAAGGTCGGCCAGTTTTGTAATGTAGGCTCACATGCCCAACAGATGTGTCACACACCCTCATTGATGGATATATATACAGGAAAAGTTGGAGAGATTTTCATCATCATCACAACTCACATCTTCCTCTCTCATTAAAGAGTACGAGCTACCAAGAAGGACGAGTTTCAGCCACACGTGTGGCTACCACTTAAATGACTTTCTCTTCGGTTTCGAGCAACCTGATTAAAACTGCAAACATACACTTATTCACATGATACAGAATACATGACTGATGTATCAAACCAATATATGACACTGTGCGTAGCAAGGTAATAGACACAATGCATACACTCAGGAAGTGTCGTTAGCAACACATCTATGGGGCATGCATGCAGGATAATCTGACCACCAAAGAAAGAGTTCTTTATGGCAAGAGTATCCCTTAACTTTCCGAAAGATATGACGAAACGCTAATAAAACAGTTCATTAACATTCATCATAAGAGTAAATAATAAACTTGAGCATCATCAACACAATCACAGATAGCTATGGTGCATGAATGATACTATTAATAACATAGATTCATTAATCAAAAGATATTCTGAAACTGTACGCAGAATACACACAGTGTAGTCACTGCTAAACACATCATCCAATCAAAGGGGTTTTAACATGTATTGTATTACATATGCCAAGAGTATGATTCTTCAATTACAATGCAATATTGCCTTTCAGTCCAAAAAAGAGAAGCCCTTAACTATGTGCCCCACAGGGGTATTTATAGTTTCAAGAAACGCCCTCAGGATTTCCGACGCTTCAACTTCCCGACGGTTCAGCTTCCCTGCGACCTTTGCCGAACATGCGACCTGCGACCCAGAAGATTGCGACCTGCGACTTAGGCGCCGGTGCGACTTGCGACCTGGGGGACAAATGCGACCTGCGACCTGGGGACGGTCGCGACTTGCGCCTGAAAAGCTTAGCTATGGAGGTGGTTGTGTGATTGAGGTTTCTGGAACGTCAACTTTCTTTCCCTTGAGGAAATCTCGCCAAGTCTGGTAATCCGCTGTTATAGGGGCGACAAGAGGGGTTTCCTCTTTTATTCGATGCATACATTCTAGGGCATTCAGTATCAGAGTCTCCTTCTTCTGAGAGATCAGGATTGAGAGGGAGGCAAGCTTGGTATAGATTTGTACTGGAGTGACAAGCAACCGATTTAGGTTCTCTTGTGATGCCTCAAATTCTGGTGCGGCAGCAGCTTGTCTCACGGGTTGCAGAAAAGACTGAATTTCCTGCTCTACCTGCTCCCAGTCTTTAGTTTCATCTAGTGCCCCTAATGACGGAATGTGATGAAGAGCGTTCATGGAGTCAATACCACTGATCAGGTGATTATATGCAGACATCACTTTGTCCAAATCTTTGGCCAGCTTGTCTTTGGACTGCATATTCATCCGAATTTGTACTTTGGATTCTTGTGTATGACTCCAATCCTTCCTAGGCACATGTTCGGGAGCTTGCTGATACTGCGCTGTCTAGTTCATCATTTTGTCCAAAGCTGCCGAGGCTTCCCTGAGCTGCTCATGCTTCTGTTTGGTTTCCTCTCGTGCCTCTGCCAACGGGGCCACTGTTTGTTTTAGGGTGAGCATTTCCTTATATACTTGCCTCATGGTCATTTCCAACACACCGCACTCTTTCCTGACCGCCAGTGGGACCTCATTCACTTGGGCGGGCTTACCTTGGAGCTGTAGCATCTCACTTTCTAGTCTTGATTTCTCCTGCTCCGCTGCTTTTAGCCTGTTCTGTAGGGAAATAATCTCCCTGCTCATTCTAGTGACATTTTCCTCCGTAGCTGCGGCAAAGGCGGTACCTGCTGATGCTATCATTACAGGGTTATTCCTTGTATCTGGGACTATGTCCTTTCCAGTGGCGACCGTAGATATGGCGGAAGGGCTTTGCGCCAAGGCTTTTCTTCTCTCTTGCCGTATTTTGAAAGAGAATTGGTCAAATGTCAATCTAGTCAGGTCGAAGACCTCTTCCTCTTGTTCCCTGGAAAAATCGTCATCAGGGAGGATACTTTTCTTGCCACTCGGAGGAATGTCCAGGGGAGATATGTCGATATCATCAATCAATTCATCCTCTATATCCTGTGTTTATCCCTTTTCTTTCTCCTTTTGCCGGCGCTCGGCTTCTGCCTTGTCATGTTCCTCCTTCTTCCTGCGTTCTGACTCGGCTTCTGCTTCTTTTTCTGCTTTTCTCTTTCGCTCTGCTGCGGTGGCTTGTTCTGCCTTCTTTTGACGATCGACTTTGTCAAGTTCTTCTTTAAGTGCTTGTTCTGCCGCCGCCTGTGCTTCTTTTTCCTATCTTTCCTTTTCCTCAGCCTGCTTCTTTTTCCGCTCTGTCCTGGTATCTTTCTTATGTTTCTCTTCATCCTCCTTCATTTTCTTTTCCTCTTCCTTCTTGGCTTGGGCTTCTGCTGCCCTTTGCTGATCCGAGGTGTCAGGCCCTGTACTGGTCCGTGTTCTTTTATCTTTGGAGGAAGAAGCGGCTCCCATTTTATGGCTCCTATCTTCTAAATTCTGGTGATCCTTTTCTTCTTGGTCAGAGTCGATCCCCGGAGCTAGATGCCTGTCTGCGTTGTACCAGTTTCTTCTTTCGTCCTCTGCCGGGCGCTCGACATGCTGATAACTCCATCTAAAATTGGCCCTTTTACAATGCTCAGGAACTGTCCTGACTGGGTCATAAGTTCGGCAATCCAGATTTCTGAAGTGGTAACTTTTTACCTCTTCCCCTTCACGCCCTACTTCTCTGAAGTCCTTGACGGTATAAGCACCAATGGTGAGAGGTAGAGCGGGCCAAGGTTTCTTCTTCCCTTTGGAAAGGACATTGGAGAAACCCGAGGTCATCTGGAAACATACCTCCTGCATGAGCACCTTATCGGTAATAAACTTAGGCAGAGCATGTGGTGCTTTGAATGAGCCAAATACTCGGATGATTGTAAATTCAGCGAATGGAAACCAGTGTGCCACCTGACCTAGTGTCTCCATTGCTCGCCAAGACATGCAAGGGGTGTCTTGACCAAAGAGTTTCCCGTAAAGGGCGGGAATGAATATATGAGAGATTTGCTCAATATCTGATTTGTACCTGGATTCCCAGAATACCTTGGTCTGCAAATGGATTGCCTGGGTCTGTTCGGAGTCCCAGTTATGTGGCCATCCCTCAACATGCAGCTGGGCACAGACATCATCTAATAAATACGAAGCCATATAAAATTCTGACGGCTCTCCCTCATCTGGGGCTAAAGCTGAAGCCAAATTTGTGTGCATGGAGCCCATTAATATACCAGCCCAATTGAACCGAGTGCCATGTACTGTTACGTGTTCCATAATGGTTGCCCATGTTCCGTTGAAAGTGGTGGCGTCCGAACGCCCGTATACTCTGCACAGCATGGCGGCCACCAACTTATACACCTTCCTCAGACTGGCCACCGGGTACTCCTGGTCTTTTTTGATTTCAAATTTATCTGGTTCCGCCCACCATTTTCTTATTGTATCAACCATCGGCACTTCATTTGCAGCAAACCATCTCGGGGTGAAGTTTACCTCTGGTTTGGGGAGCGAGTAGTAGACCTGTGCTTTTGAGCTCTCCAACGTTGCAAAAGCTTTACCTCCACTATCTCGGATTGCGAAATTATTAGGATCCGTCTTCTGTATGATCCAGTCTAACATCTCTGGGCACGAAAAGATGGCTGGATGTGACCCTGCTAGGTGCAATTTGGATTTCTTGACCTTCAGATATACTTCCCGGTCCGAGAGATCTTCTGGAAACTCATCTTCTAGTATGGCGAACTCGCGGTATACTTCATACCACCTAAGGCTATCCTCCTTTGCGAAGGTGCAAAGGGTGTCTCTGTATATTGGTGGAGGAGATGTTTGTATGTCTGTGTCTGACTCTTCCTCCACCACCTGCTTACTTCTCCTTTGGGATACCCGGGGTGCCATATCGCTAGAGTCGGAGAGGACCGGTACCGTGTCTGCTCTAACTTCACCTGTTGCATTCAAGAAAGAATCCCAGGATGAGAAAGACATGATGATAACGGCTAAATAAAGTCTACACATGCAAAGTTTAATTGACTGTTCTCTGGGGGTCGCTGGGTCGCTGATCTACAAAAAGGACTCACATGCGACCTCGCGACCTTGCGACTAGGTCGCAGGGTCGCAGAGTCGCTAACAGGGAGTTTTGCGACCTTGTGACCTTGCGACCGGGTCGCTAGGTCGCAGGTCGCACTTGAACCTGCCGGGGGGTTTAGAGCGCGCACGGTTTTGCGGATAAACTCTCCTTAATGGGAAAAATACGCGGCTGGAAAGGGTCTAATCTAGAAATAAAGCACAGCCATGAGGAATTTGGCAAGACACAGGTGACCCTGGGGTTTGTGGGAACCAAAACAAAAAATAAAACTCAACCGGAAACCCTATCTGCTCACCAGCAAGTAATTAAGACCATGGGGTGGTTAGATTTTAGCAAGAAATGCTGGGAAAGGAAACATAGGGAGGAAATGGCAACTTACCGGGAAGAAAACGCGCCAGCCGACCTGTCAGAGCAACTCCACGATTTTCGCCGCGAGTCACAAATGCGACCTAGCGACCTGCCCTTATAAAAAGGAGTCGCACGTGCGGGCAATAAATGAGGTCGCAAGTTGTCATCTTGCGACCTTGCGACCTCGCGACCTTAAGGTCGCTGGGTCGCAAAGGTCGTTGAGTCGCTAATTCCCCTAATACTTCATTTTGCGACCTTGCGACCTTGCGACCTTAAGGTCGCTGGGTCGCAAGGTCGCAAATTGCCTGACTTCCGACTCTTGCGACTTGGCGACCTGGCGACCTTAGGGTCGCAGAGTCGCATAGGTCGCATGGGTCGCAAATCATGGATCCGCGACTTAGCGACTTGCTCTTAAAAACTTTACTTGGCTTTTTTCTTCTTTAGTTTCAAAGGGGCTCCAAAATTTTTGAAGTGTGTGTTATTATTTTTTGTATTTTTGGAGGGTGTTGTAGGAGCTACAACAAATGGCGATTCACTGGATGAATTCAGAGTCTCTGCCGATGAAGGGTCGATGAGGGAGGAGGGAGGGGTCTAATACTAGCTTGTTCTTTTACCTCAGAGTTTACACCTTCCTTCCTTTGCCACCCCGCATAGTTGCCTGGCCTTTTGGCTTATTGGGTGCAGATCAACCGAATTTTAATTCCTCGCGCTCCAGGACCGAGAGGGTCGGGGAAACCTTGGACAACTGCAGGGTCCGGTACAATTATTTCGTCCTCATGGTGTTGCTCCGTTGCTAGCGAACCTCTCGGCTCCGATGAAGTCACTGCCTAAGGAGTCATGAACGTTGCTCCGCTGCCAGCGAGCCTGGTCAGTACCCCGGCGGAGTCGTTACATCACCTCTCTGCGCAGGAAGCCTTTCTCAATCCTTTACCCTTTATTTGTGTGCGATTGCACTTATTTGAGAATGTGCCTGTAGCACTTATTTAGATGGGCATATTTTGCCTGGGCGGATGAGGGATCCTGACTTATTTTGCTTGCAGAGAGGTTGCTCCTGGTCTCATATGAGGACTCGGGTTTTTCCCGGATGACCTGCAATTCTCTTGAGTTAGCCCTGTTCCCTCACGATCCGGTTGCTGCTATGCAAGACCTTCTCTGCCTGCACCCTTTCGAAGCCGCTAGGTGGTTCCTTATGCTTGAAGACTCTAGTAAGGCCGTGTACTATCCTTAGGTGCCCATTACAAGCGAGTTTCGACTGCCCCGTGTTTTGCGGGAAGGGCCTTTCATCAGCATAGAACCTCTTCAAGGAGTGAGCTAGTTGCGGGCAGCTTAGACAAGGTTTTCTTTGAAGAGTTAGAGAAAGAGTTTTTTTTTTTTTTTTTTTTTTTAATAAGAACAAAATGCGACTTTTATGATACAAGGGGGAAAACAGCCCTTTGAGGGCTATTCAAGTAAAATAGTGTTTGAGGTCATGCCCGTTTACCGAGAGGACCTCGACTTTTCCTTCCAGAGTTTGCAATCGGAAAGTATGGGGACCCACCTTTTCTTTAACCTGAAAGGGACCTATCCATAGTGCTTGAAATTTGGCATGTTTTCCTTTTTCTTCGTGTGCTTTATCCCATTTTAGGACTAGGTCTCCTACTTCAAATTTTTTCTCTCCTGCAGACTTTTTATCGAACCATTTCTTGATCCGACTCTGGTGGATGGCGAATTTCTCCCGGGTTTTCTGCCTTTCCTCTTCTAATTTCAGCAAGGTGTCAATGCGGGTTTGCAAGGCGGGGCAAGGGGTACCATGACACTCTTGAGACAACTGTAGAGCGGGAAGAGACAAATTGGGTGGGAGGACAGCTTCTTTCCAATACACGAGAAAATATGGTGAGGTGCCTATTGAGGACTTAGGGGTGACGCGATCAGCCCAAAGTGCATTTTGGAGAGCATTATGCTAGTTTCGTTGGTGAGACAGAAGGGTCTTTTTAATGATGCGAATCAGATTTTTATTTGTTGATTCTGCTAGACCATTTCCTTGGGGATAGTACTTTGTAGAGTGTTTAAGAACAATGCCATTTTCCAACGCAAAATCATATAATTTAAAAGATGAAAAATACGTTGCATTATCAAACACTAAGGAAGTTGGAACGCCAAACCTGGTAATGATGGAATGAGTGACAAATTGCGTTACCTCCTGATCGTTGATTTGGCGTAATGGTACTGCTTCAACCCACCTGGTGAAATAATCAGTGGCTGTCAGAATGTACCTGTGTTTCTTAGAGGAGTGGGGTAAGATCTCACCAATGACGTCCAGACCCCATTGTTGAAAAGGTTCTTCTACTGCTACTGACAACAAAGGGGCAGCGGGACGCGCTTCTCGGCTTGCGAATTTCTGGCATTGAATGCATTTCTGGACATATGCGTGGGCATCTCTAAAAAGGGTTGGCCAATAATAACCCGCACGCATAATTTTATGAGCTGTGGTATCTCCGGCGAAATGACCTCCTGCTGGTCCATCGTGCAGCTCGGTTAAGATTTTCTGAGCTTCATCATATTCCAAACAGCGTAACATGACCCCATCGGAATGTTTCCTGAAAAGCTTCCCTTGGATTAACTGGTAAGACGCAGCCTTGAGTCTGATTGCACGTTTCTGCCGGGCATTTAGAGCGGGGTCCAATGTACCATGTGCTAAATAATCTGAAATATCCGAGTACCAAGAAGGATTCCTTATCTGAGGTACGACGTCGGTTTGGTACATATCAATTTCTTGTTCCCAATTATCTTCTTCAACCTGGTGGGAACTTGCGGCCTCTGCAGCCATTTGGCATAGACCTTGCCCTTTAACTGTGCGTGCTGGCTTAAACTCTAAGTCGTATTCTTGCATACACGCAACCCGGTTCCCTCGTCTCTCGCCCAGCTCTTGCTGCATGAACAGTGAGCGAACAGCTGGGTGAGGAACGTAAACCGTGACATGGTTTTTTAGGATGTATGGTCTGAAATGTTTGACCGCTTTATATACCGCATAGGCCTGTTTTTCGATTTCGGGATAATTCAATTCAGCCCCTTGCAAACCAGTGCTCATGAATGAGATGGGGCGCTCGTCATTATTTCTGTCCTTTTGCGTGAGTATAGCTGCCAGGGACGAATCCGAAGCGAAAGTATACAAGCTAAAATCTCTGCCGAAATCTGGGCTCTGGAGGGAAGGTGCTTCGGCTATAGCTTTCTTGATCTGATCGAAAGCTTCCTTTTCGGGTTGATTCCATTTGAAGGTAGCATTTTTCTTTATCATTCCCTGTAGTGGTTTAACTATCTGGGCGAAATCTGATATAAATTTACGTACAAAATTGATCTTTCCCAAGAAGGACTGCATTTCTTTCTTACTGCTAGGGGGAGGAATCTGAGCAATGGCTTTCGCACGTTCTGGATCAACGACAATGCCTTGCTTAGTTATGATATGACCCAGCAGATTTCCTTCCGCTACGGCGAAAATGCTCTTCTTTGGGTTGAGCGAGATACCGTATTTTCTGCACCTTTCGAAGATCTGTCTGAGGTGACGCAAATGATTCCCCCGATGTTTAGAAAACACAGTAACGTCATCCAAGTAGACCACTACACTTTGACCTATCAGACCCCTGAATGCTATATCCATAGCTCTTTGGAAAGTTGCCCCTGCGTTGATTAATCCAAAGGGCATATACCTGTACGCGAAAGTTCCCCACTTAGTCCGAAAGGTAGTCTTTAACCTGTCTGGTTCAACCACTAGTACTTGGTTGTAGCCAGAGAATCCGTCCAACAAGGAGAACATTTCTGAGCCGGACACTGCTTGCAGTATCTGCTCCATAGGGGGCACTGGGTAATTATCTTTACTCGAGGCCCGGTTTAAGTTTCGGAAATCTACACATAAGCGAATTTCACCTGACTTCTTCCGTACTGGAACCAAATTGGACACCCATGTGGAATGGCGAACTTTGAAGATAATGCGGGCATCCAAAAGTTTTTTGAGTTCTTTTAGAATCAATGGCTCCATCGTAGGATGTACTTTCCTAAGCTTCTGTTGGAATGGTTTTACATTTTCTTTAATGGGTATCACATGTTGTATGATTCGAGTATCATATGTGCGTAAGTCCTCATATGTCCAAGAGAATACGTCACGATACTTGCGAAATAGATGAGTGAAATCTTGAGCCTCTTGGGGGGTGCAGTCTTTCCCCAGGTTGACGAATTTAGGATTATCTTCTGATCCCAAGTTCACTTGTCGATGAGCCAAGATCGAGCTCTGTACTTTTGCATTTGGGGGCCCACGGAACCGATTTTGCAGATCAAAAAGCTTCTCCAGTGATACCACCCCTTTAGGCATGGGGTTTCCTTTGACTTGCTCGTACTCCTTTTGCATAGCTTGGTCGTGCTCATCTTCATCTATAGCATCGTCTTTGAATATCTCTGAGTTACACATAAATTCCAGCACCTGTTGATCATCATCGAAAACACGCAAGTTAGTGATATTGTCTGGCACGGAGGGTTTATACATAACTTCAATAGAAAAACCGTCCCTCAAAGGGGTAAATCTGGCGGCAGCATTAGCTAGAGTATCCGCCGCTGCATTATGCATTCTCAGAACATATTTAATTCCAAAAGCGTCAAAAGCAGAAATGAGCC